>VZTJ01001828.1:512103-551456 GCA_013397795.1 Orthonyx spaldingii
AAAAAAGAAAAGTCACCTCTGAAAAGTGGATCATTACTCAATAACTCTTGGGAGCCAGAACTGCACATTGAGTTGAAGGCTCTGCTAGTAAAAATATAATCAGATAATTCAGTACACCAGATACCACATATTTGGCCTCCAGGTGGGTCATGACCCCAGAGACTTTAAAGGAGAGGAACCGAACTGGAGGGTGAGGGAGGGGGTGAGTGTTGTTGTTATGGCTTAAAGCAATTTCACAATTACCTGATAGCGAATGATGAATCTGATGCAAACACCCTCCATTAAGTCAGCTCTATCAAGTCCTTACTTTGTGTTTAACCTAATAATGTAATTGTGTTCTCCAAAACACATAATCTGGCTTCTGATCTGGCCTAACCCCACAGAAAAGTATCTCTTCAAAGGAAAAGAAAGCAAGTTCCTCCACAAAGGCATTGCCAGGCCCAGCACAGCTTCTGTATCTCAAAGGGTTATCTCAGGCAAAGAGAGACCAGGCATCTATTTATGCTGCAGAATAACTGAACTGGTTGTTTCAGGTACAGCTAGTGTTTTGGATTATTTACATCATTCTTAGTCATGTTCTGGCAGTATTATTTTTTCCCATTACAGCATCACTAGGATGTACTATGAATGTGCATACAGCAGAAAGGATGTCAGTTAATAATGACAATAACAAATATATACACTAATAAAAGTGCAGACTTCAAAGTCAAAAGTCTATGTAGAGCATCAACTGTAGCATTCAGTGAGGAAGACTTATGTGTGACTCAAAACAAGATTGTAAGGTGGAGCAGAAGCCTTACTTCATAACCACTGTAAAATTCCTTTTATCCCCCCTCACAGTCTTTTTGAGATCTTGAGATTCTCACCTTGTTCTGTCTTCATTAGGGATATTCAAACTCAACTGTAAAAGAGCTTACAATCTTATGTAGCAAGTGACAGATAAATAAGTCACTCACAATGTCTTTCAAGAAAAATTATTAGTTTGCATTTACCCTATTCACAGTGCAGTTTCTTCTCATCTTTATTTTTCACTTTATTTTGAAGAAAATATTCTTTGTATCCAATACCATTTAGAGTCTCATCTTTCAGTCTAACTGTGTAGCAGTAATGGGAAAGATCAAGAACACATATATTTTCCTGACAAGGTTCTTCCTCTTACTGCTCAATTAATGGTATGTGTACTTGGAGTATGGCATCAGATTATCTGGGATTTGGACAATTCCTTGAATAGAGACAGAAAAATGCATACACTAGAGAGCCACAAGCATGATGGTGGAACAGGGCAGCTGTTTCCCCACAACATCAAACAGAAAGCAAATCACAAGTAGTCTTAATATGGAGGCTGCTATGCCCTTACTGCTCCATCCCTTCCACCCCAAGACTATTCCTACAGTCCTCAGGAACAGCTCACAAAACAATAAACATACTAAAGGTAAAATTAACACCTGAATGCAGGATGGTGTTACTAAGCTGAATTTACATGCATGAAGCTATCAACTTCAAATCACCCCCAAATGCTGCAAAAATTAAGTCTGAATTGCATTTTTAGAAACTCAGTGATCTGGGAGTTTTCAGCTTCACAGAATAAACCAGCAGTGATGTAACACTGAGGCTGGCAAAGGAAAATCACCAAGAAATAGCAACTGAAACACCATCTCTTTTACCTAGTCTGAAATGTTTCTATAGCACTTTTTAATAGTGTTATCCACTGAGCTGTACACACAAAGAGCAGTTTACAACCACAATCAAACACAGAATACATTGAGAGGCTCAATGGTACAGAAGTCACTCAAGCTGAGCTCAAGTCAAGTTTTACAAAATGGTAGCTCTGCAGTTCTAAGTTACAAGTTCAGCACTTGTGTTTATTGCCTAACACTACACATTTGCCTTCATCTTTCTGACAATACTCTCCCAGAATACTGACAATACTAAAGTTCTGACAATACTCTCCCAGAACCTTCAGCTGCAATCTTTTTCTAAGCCTGAAGTTCTGAAACACTATGTTAGAGTTAAGTCTGTGTAGCTGGAATCAAGCTACGTAAACCCAGCAACAGTCAGTTCTTCTTATCCCCCAGTGGTAGCGGAAGTCATTTTGCAAGATTTCTGCATATGAAGCTTTTTGATGAGAACTGTACAGAGCTCGCACTGGCTTTACTTTTCTCCAGGTTATGGCTTCCACTCAGGAAGAAAAATGCTGCACTCTAGATAGGGTAAACTCTTACAACATAGTGAGAGGAAAACTGGTGCAGTCAGTGCACTGGGGATGCTCAACACATTCCTTTAGTGAGGACTGAGGTGATTTAAAATTAAGCATATTCTGAGCTTCACTTGATGCCATTTCCTCAGAAAACAGATGCACTAAGCAGACGAAGGAAAACATAAAAGCTTTCAAGAGTTAATTATGTGGATTTAGCCTACTCTGACAGCAAAGCTTTTGGAGTCCTTTCAAATGATGTTATGAAATGAGCAGTTAGGTCACTGTGAAGGTTTTGTAGAGTTTTCTAAATAAATTTGTAGAAGATGGAGCAAATCCTTTTATGCTGCAGGGATCTTTCGCAGTATACATGGGAAAAGGAACATTACTATGCACTCTTAACAGAAGGGATACACTCTTTCAATAGAAAAACCTTCAGGTGGGAAAAAACAGGTTATCAACCTACAAACATTGCTTTTTATTTTGAAGTTTTGGTACTGTTAAAGGACTTCATTATTTTAAAAGGAGTATATTCTCATACAGTCATGGCAGAGACGTCACAAATAAACCACTAAGGAGCACTTTTGAAAACCTCAGCCTGCTTCCTTAAAACATGCATGCTCATACACAGCTTTTAGCACTTACGTTTTCTCTCCTAAATCAATAGGACTATTAACCACATTATTAATGCCAGTGCAATACAACCAAATCAGCAATGATGCTTAATCCTAGCTGTAAGATCAAGACATAATTTTGCTTTGTAATTTTGATTTTGCAATTAGTTGCAGACATGAATTACAATTTATTCTTCTAACAATCTGGTGTGCTCACACAGTCAGGCAGTTATGTGTTTGAATCACCTCTGTGCCTAGTGAGATCATGAAGCAGATCCTCCTGGAAACTATGCTAAGGCACATGGAAGATAAGGAGGCAACTGGTGGCAGCCAACACGGCTTCACTAAGGACAAATCGTGCCTGAAAATTTGGTGACCTCCTATAATGGGGTTAGAGTGGTGGGAAGGGATCCCATGCAGAGGGACCTCACAGGCTTGGGAGGTGGTAATAAAATAAAGACAAAATTGTTCCACAAATAATGTATTCAGAATCAGTAACTGTTCCCAAAGCCAATATATTTTAATTGAAACTTGGTTAACTTTAGATATTTTTCATATACCTAAGTGTTCAGTCACTCACTGACAATACATATTCTGTTAATACACAGATCTTATTGTAAATTATTAGCTAACAACTATATTTAGTAATTAACAATTAAAACAAACTATTTAGAAGCATTAGAGACATAAAATCTATTTATGTAGTTTACAATAATCTATGAAGTAAATTATCTTCTCAGATGCACCAGTTAATTTAAAGCTTTGTTTCTAATGAAGATTTAATGTTCATTTCAACAGACCACTAATAGTATATCATTAAAAAAAAATTAATTTCCATAACTGGGAAGCTCAGTGAATGGTCTCTCTAAATAAACACAAGTTTGTATTTGTCAGCAGTTTTAATGCTGGTGATTACCACTAATTGCTGACTTCTGTGAATTATGTTTTTGTTTGGGGTTTTTTCTTCCAGTTGCTTCTATCCTGAGAAATTCAAAGGGAAAGTCACCAATGTTTCAAAAGAGCCATATAATGCCATAAAAAGAAGCAATCACAATGGCATCTCAGGTGGCATTGCTCATGAAAAAGAAAGGGATGATGATCCATTAAGCATTTTAGGACTGGGCACTTGGAAGCTGAGCACTTCACCTACAATGCCAGGCATACGTCAAATGACTTCTCAATTAAGTTTTTCACCAACTCTTCAACACAACTGGACTAACAAAGACCACCATATGAAGCTAATGATATTGAAGTAATTTCCAACCACTGAATTTGCTCAGCTTGCTTGTGTTTCATTTTTTTCCTGCAAGTTTTCTCTACACCAGTTCTCCTGATCTGCTTCCAGAACTCAGTACTCTAAGTACATACTCACCTGTCTGGTGTAGCCAACAACAGGACTACAGAGTAGGACTGTGCATTATGGCTTAGCAAACCCTGTATGTAAATTATAGTAAATCCTTAGGCCACTAGGCTGCAAAATTTTAAGTTTTAAACATCACAGCTTATGCTATTTATTTATTGTAGGCAGAAGGTACCATTTGTATAGGAACTTATGCTTGACATTTTTAGAGACTGCTCACCAAGATGACACTACTTGATAGGAAAACAGCAAAAAAATCACTATTAAGATACAGAAAATAGAAGCTAAAATGTATTTAATTCTGACACATTTCAACATCAGATTGTACAGTACAAGCATTAAAAAGAAAATCCTTAATCAAAGATAATTTGAGGTACATGTATCTGCGATAAAAGTGTTTTCCCCATGTTCTTTTCTTTGTTTTGTTTTGTAAAGTTTTCTCATGTGAAAGTGCTGCTAAATAAGGGAGGCAAAGATATTTTTATTGCCAAGCAATATAAACGAATTGCTATTCATTTTGCAGAGACAATACTGGTTCTGAAAGTTCTCAGTTCTCAAAACACATATGAACTGACACTAATAAAAACAAAACTTTCTGAATAACAAGTATAATGGTAATACAGATTACATTGGCTCTTAAAACTTTCCAAACAAAGATGACCCAATTCTTCACAAATATCCACTTAATACTTTCTTTTTCCACAGTATTCATCTTATCTGATGCATGTTCTGGTTTCTGATAGCTGCAACAAGCTAAAAATAAAGCACTGGAGTAAAACTTTGTTGATTTCAACCTTTCCTTTGCTGCAAGCAAACTTTTTTCCCCCTTGAAGTTGGCAGTTGGAGATGGACCATGGCATTTCTTCAAATATGAAACCTGAAAGTAATTTCAGGGTTACCAATTAAAAAAAAAACCCCAATCTCTACAGCCAGAATGTGTCTATGACTGTACAAAGGATAACACCCTGCATCCAAGTGACTCACACGTGGCATTTCCCCCTTCTCCTTCACCCATAAAGTGCATAATTCTGCCAAAAGCACCATCAGGTTTTGTTCCTCTCCCTCTCCAGACAGATTATTAAATAAATCCCTAACACAGATTTCTAGATTAAACAATAAAACTAAATCAAGAAGAAATATAGTCAGCCTTAAGTAATTAAACTAGCCTTCACGAATGCACTTGGATAGGTTAGGTAAGTTGTTGGTTCCTCACACCCTCTGAAAAAGGACTGTTTTTCTCTCTAGAGCCCCATCTGAAAACAGGCAATGCTGAACAAGAGTTCTCCTTGGTTTTACAAGGCTTCGTCATGCCTAAAAAGGAACAGCAAAGGTGGAAACAAGCCCCTCTTCTTTTGCAGAGGGTTGTGTCAAAATGTTTGTCAAGTTCCTTCAGAGCACATACCTGCACAGCTCTTCCAAAAGTACCATTTTCAAATAAGTCAAAATGATCATGTTTCTGCTCTTTTGAACTCGAAAGATGTTTTAGAAAGGAACAAACAAGATTTTTCTTATCTGAAGCTCCCATGTAGTCACTAGCTAGAGTGCCATATCTAACATTTCTGCAGTGACTTTTAGGCCATGGTGCAGAGACAAGAAAAAAACAACACAGCAAAACCAGCTGCTTTCATGGCCATTTCTATGCAAAAAACAATGCACTGAACAGACAAGAAAACCCTCTATAGGTCAAAACCATAACACGCAGCTTAAATCCACAAGTAATGTCAATTTAATATCATTCAGACAATTTCTGCAACTTCCCTGCTGCTGGGAAACTATATCCAAATTTCTCATAGATAATTTTAGTGGAAATGAACTTCCAAGTGCAGAGTGCTTTGTAGAGGTCTTCCTTTTCCTTTTCCACAACATGTGTTTGTCATGTGTCAAAGCTCACTCTACTTTCTCCCCTCCCCAGAATACCACAAATTCTTCTGTAAAATAAACAAAGTTCTGTTCAGAATCTCTGAAATTACCAGAGGCAACCCTGTTTGACATCAAAGATGAACATCACTGTTAGTCCCTCTGCAATATCCCAGATATTAGTTAGGATGAAATGTGCAAGAATTGGGCAATCAACAGTACAACATCTGAACACCATATCCAGGGTAATACCTAAAAAAGAAGAGTTTTGATATTCAAGCTACCTTTTGTAGATTCCTAGGAATCTCAAAAGTCATTTGTGAGATAACTTTTATAATGCCGTTTAAGTCTAGAAAAAAACCCCACCTTTATCTTTTCTCAAAACAGAAACGTAAAAATTCAAATCAAATACTATTAACACTCAATAGGAGAAGGAAATAATTTTCAATTTCTAATGCTTATATAGTTTTGTGATGCAACTCATCAGCCACTATGATAAATTGGGGTGGGGGGGAGGGGGCTACGTCTTGCAGGAAGAAAAAAGTGATAATACAGTATTTGACTTGTTGGAGACATTAGATGTGCTTCTCTGCTTTTCTCCCCAAAATCTTAATGATATTTACAGGCTGGACTTAATTTACCTGCAGCCTAAACATGTTAGCACAGGCAGTCTTGATTCCTGAAGCTGCTATTATGGTTTAATCAGTCAGCAACACAGAAAATTCACAGGTTCTATGCATTCTTGATGGCATGCATATAAAACTTTCAGTAAATCCTGACACTCAAGAAACTAGTGCTCAAAATATTTTTCTGTGATTGTTGCCACAGTAGAATATAAATACTATGCATAAAAGTCTTACTGTGGGCTAAAATCTGCTTTAAAAAAAAACAAAAAACACCCATCTGATAAATAGTTTATAGATAAAGAACAATTTTCTCCAGCAGACGTGAAAAAAAACCCCACATCTAAACCTATTTTACATACTCTGAGTAGTTAAATTCTGAAGTTACAAACAAAATTAAGCATTACAGCTCAAATGTACTCCTCCAAGCAGTTCAATTATACAGATATAGCACTTAATTCCACATAGATATATATGTAAAATGTGATAGTTACTGTCTATAGGGATAAAGCTAAAAATAGACTCAGACATCTCATTGAATTCCTACCGCAAAAGCCAGACCAATCTCGTTGATAAATAAATCACTTAATCCTTTCTTCATTTGCCATTACTCTATTGCAAAAGCATGAAGCTGAAGCCTAGAAAGTCAAAGCTAAGGCCTGACCTTCCATCTCTATCCAATCTGGCTGCTCCCTTGTGTACCCCTCAAACACATGCCATCATTTCCTGATGAGTTTAGAAGGGGTTATCAGGAGAATTTCAGGACATGTGTCAGTTTTGTGGCAACCTGAATGCTATACAAACATCTTCTGTGTTTAATAGGCGATTTGTATTTTAGTGGGTTTATCCATTCCCAACTTTATTTGTTTAAAGGTGCCTTAACCTTGACATAAATCAATGCTAAGCATCTGTATGGAGTACTTCTGAAGAGTTTAAAAATTAAGCTCTACAAAGAGCTTTATTTTGCAAGCAGGTTTCTTTCAAAAATAAACCAAACCAACTTATCAACTTCTTCGTGCACTTTTCCCCCCCTTTGAAAATTCTGCAGTTCATTCTTTTTCACTCTTCATACGGAGTTCTTCTAAAGATCATGATGAAAACACTGTGCTAGTCATGTATAAAAATGCCACCACCGCTGGCTCCCAAGTACCTTTTTCTTCCTAATACAACCACGAGTGTTTGCGTAAGACAGTAGGGCCAACGAGTCAGAGGCCCCAGGTCATGCCTTGCAGCAACCCCCCCTTCCAAAGGAAAACAAAAAGCACTGAACCTTTTCTGCCACATGCCCAGTCCTTCCCCCACCACCTCCGTGGTGAAGACAGCCATTATTACATTTCCTTTCGGGTTATTTACAAGGTCTTGGCTCTGACATTGATTTCTTATCTGTTTCTATGACAAATGTTAAGTGTTAATAAGCTGTCCTTTTAAAGAAAGATAATGCTAAACAAATTACAGGAATTAATTACCCCGAACCTATTCTTTATTTTTTTCTCATGAGCATTGAAACAAGAACAGTAAAAACTACTCAAGATCAGAAAAAAACCCCACACTTTTTTCCCCAGCCAATTAGTAAGAGTTAGCAGATTAAAGGAAGTTACACTTTAAGCCAGGCAGTACCCTGAAAATCTAAAGCAAATTTGTCAGGGAATATAGACTAACTAGGCAGGCGCAGGTCCCTTATAAACAGTTTTTTAACTTATAAGTGAAGATTTACTTTTTACCTTTTCAGATATTTTGTTCATGGTTTAAATTTTAGGATAAAAGGTGAAAGTTTCAGAAATCTTTCAGTTACAGAACCATTAAAATGATAAACATTTGGGATCCCAAAGTACACTTCTACTCTAACTGTCCTTTCAGACCTGCATTGACTGCACTATAATAGCTGCCAACATTTGGTAAGGATTAGCCTTTCATTTAGACAAAAGCAAGCATTCCTTAGCTAAATCAGCACTTTTTGCCATCACACTCATAAAACCTTTTCACAACACAGATTTTCAAGAGAATCCTTTAGGGTTTTAGGATGCTGCTCCTTTTACTAAGTAACAAAATACACCCCAGGGTGTCTCATTGACCGCACTCAGCTGTCCTTTGACCTCTGCAATTGTTTAGCCTAACTTCAGGGCCACAGAATCTGCCTCCCCCCCATCAAAAAGGCTAATGTTGCTTCCTCCTAGCACCTGGCGAAGCAGAATCCTAGAGGTTCCCCCCTCTTCCAGATTTATACCATGTTCCAGATGTTGCCAAGCAAGATGTTCCTGCAGCCAGGTTTTGGGAGCCCACAAGCGCCACTCAGAACCTGGTCAGTGGCCATGACCCCCTTGCTCCGCTCAGGGCTGCCCTTGCCCCAGGGATACAACAGGTCATAAAGCAGGAATAGATCTTCAGCCTTCTGGGTACGCTGCCTATTTAAATGCAACAAGAAACTATGTGAGCCCAATATTGTGTACTGAGACAAGCCTCCCCCCTCTCAGAAGTCAGGGAAAAAAAAGACGTGTGAGAATCTCAGTTGGAAGCACAAACCTATCCCAATCATTACAAAGATCTGCATTCCTCTTCCCATTTGTTTTAAACCCTTTGAGAGCACAAATAAACAAACAAACATTCATCCTTCAAGTGCATAAAACATATATTTAGCTAATTGCTTAGGTATTTGCAGGAGTTCTAAGTAAAACAGCAGAAGAAAATTGTTACAGCTTCAAAAGAACTGTCATTAAATAATGAAGTTGACCTCATTGTGGGTATGTAAGAAAAAAATGGAAGCACAAATGAGCCCTCTCTTTTAAAGGCTGTTTGATTATATGAACTGGACTTCATTATTTTTTTAAGAACTTGGACATTTTACATGCTTGAAGCAAAAATAAAATTGTTATTTACAGTCCACACTGCTCCTAAAATGTGGTCAGTGGAACTGAAAGTAGAGGTGCTGATCACAAACATACAATGTATTGTCTATTAGCAAAGGCAAGTACGGTACCTTCTCAGAATCCTTTTAACCTATTTGAAATGCAGTCATGATTAAAGGATGCAGCTAAGAGTTTGTGAAGCCTTGCTGCAAAGTTGTTTAAAACTCCTGAACACCTGAAAAACAAAAAGGGAGAAAAAAGTCAGAATGACTCATGCCAGCATAAAGTTTATAACAAGTCAAAAAACCCTTCCTGTGGAAACCTGGTCTAGGGAGAAAACTGAACTGGGGTGAAAAAAAGAAGGTCCAACGACTTTAAAAAGCACATTTTTCTTTAGCGGAATACTTGGTCAAAAGTGCTTGGATGCTTCTCTATATTCTACTAGAAGTACAAACTTAGAATTCGCACATTTTTGGCCCCGAAGTCACTATATGAAAAATCAGGACTTTATTACATTAATATGACAAAAATAACTGTTGCAGAAACATTAAAAAAAAAAAGATAATGCAGAAGTAGTTATTTTACTATTAGTTTAAAAAGAAACAAACTAAATAGGTGAGCAGTTATCTACCATGGAGATCAATGTTCAAAATGAAATCAGAATTAGCTGGTTGCTCTCATATCTGACTTTCCAAAGACGTATTGAAGTGAAAACATTACTAATAGAAATTGCAGTTTATAAAAGAAAATATGCCTGAAATACCCCAAGAAATGGCAAAAATGGTATAGCAAGCAGTAAGCAAAAGAATAACTCCTAAGATACCTAGGGCTGTACAGAATAGTAATTAACATCAAGAAAAGCTTTAAATTAAGTTAAGTTATCAGAGTGGACTTTGACAAGACTTTCTTAGGCAGACAAACTGGTTTGGTTTCTCAACAGCAACAGATCATATTTTGCCAAAAGATTTAAAGGAATTTGCCCTGTTGCTCACAAATGGGATTTTAAGGCTCAAAGCTGGGACTACAGGCACAGGCCTGCTGTCAAAACCAGAATGCAGCTGTACAGCTAGAATTCAAACTCCAGATTTTAAAATTAAAGGCCTTGAAAGCTTCCTTCCCTTCTCTCAATTTTAAAAATCAGCCTGTTTAAGAGAGCAGCTGTAACCCTCGCCTCTGGCTCAGGAAAGGTTTTGGGCAGGATTGTTGTGTTCTGAAGAAAGGCACTAAACAACTCTATTGCTGGGGACCACCGATGCTGCTCCACACGGCACATCCCCGCCACGCTGGCCGTGGGTCTGGCGCAGATGGACAACAGGGATAACACACGCAACTCCCAACCAAACTGTAGGGCTCTGCACAGACTTCAGTGATTGCAGAATGTCAGTAATCCAATTCCAACAGCTCCTGGCTCTGAAATTGCTATTTTTCAGACACGTGCTGAACATTTCACCTGCTAGTAATGACATTTTTGTATTTTCTTCTAATTACACTCAAAGCTAAGACCTTTGGCCCTAGGCCACAGACCTCTATTCAGGCTGCACACATTCTCTTAAAGGCCCTGAGCCTTTGTTGTCACTCTCGGTCTTTCATCTATTATTTACATCCATTGAGAAGAGAGATACTCCACCATTTGTGAAGCTTTAAAGCTTCTAATCATCTTAATTTCTTCGCCTTTCAACCAGTGCTTCCCCTTATGGACCAATGCCAACAGTGTGACAAAATAATTTTTCAAGCCAAGATCCTCCTGGACCCTTCCCAAACCTTGACACACACAGGGCTGTAAGTGCCTTTTGTCCTTTGCCCGCTGCTTTTGCAAACACAGACCTTTGCTCAGCTCGGGGGTGAGGGGTATGGATCTGCTTGTCAGTGCATTCAAGGGGGTTTTCTTGGGGTTTATGTGTTTTTGCACCACTTTCTCTCTGTTAAAAAGTCTAACTCAATTAGTCCAGCTAAATCAGAGATGCTGTAGGGATTCTTACCTCTTTTAAAAATATTAAGTACCTTCTGAAATACCATCAGCTAGGAATTTTAAGTTTACATTTTTTTCCAAAAGCTGAACTGCTTATATCTGCTTGGGTTTTTATATTGTTACGTGCCCACTCAGTACTGACAGATTATCATGCTATATTTAAGACACACACAATATCATTAATAATTCCTGGTTATCGGCAGCATTTATTTGCCCTAACCTTGTAACACAATGTGACAAAAATATTTTTTTTCATCTTATGTTCAGGTCATCTCCTTCTTATCCTCCCTTATTTGCAAATGAAGTAGGAAACAAATCAACAGCATTTTTGCCAAGATGCAGAAGAACTCTTCAGAATTCATCAGCCACCAATCTTCATCTCCAAGACCTTTGAGATCTGCTAACATGATCCACATCTTGACTCTTTCTTCCACTATGGTCTGGCTTACTTTTGATTTCTAACAGTGCTTCCTTGTCTGTCCCCTCTGAAGACCCCCAACCCCCATGTCTTTTCTTATTTTTACCATTTGCTTCAACTAGCAGTTCACTTGAGACTCATCCATCTTACAATGCCTAAAGTGACAGATGCTCTCAGGAATGACCACACTGTTGAGTGAACAAAAGATAACATCACCTCTAGGAACTCAGGGAGAAATACAACTTCAACCCTAAGACACGGTTATCCTGGCAGACACAGCACCATAAACCTCTCTCAAGCGAAAAAAACACAACCAACAACTGTGGAGAAAAGGAATCTGACACAATCAAAAGCCAAAAAGAGTATTCTTTCTATCGTAAGCTGTAGTTAGTGGTGTTGATGGCCTTTTTATTTTCTTTTCTTTTTCCCCCCAATACCCCATTGAAAATTTTTGTATAATTTACCTGTGATAAAAATCAAGAGGAGAAGAGAGAATCGAGAAATTGCACACAAAAACTGTTTCAGAACCCCTACCGACTTGAATGGAGGAAGAAGGCACTTTGGAACAGCTTCAGCAGAAGGTCACACAAGTCCTTTGCCAAAACACAGGCATTACCTTGTTAAAATCTACACATCCTACAGACCAGCTGTTGCTCAGTTAAATTCCACAGGAATTCAGAATCATCATGCAAGCCTGTGCCCTTCACAAATGCATGCTGTAACCAGAGTAAGATTACTTTAATGTCACAGCTGCTTGATAAATCTGTAATCTGCAAGTAACAGCCCCTCAGTGTTTTGACATTTGAGCATGGACCATTTAAAAAAAATAATTAAATTAGAATGATAGATTTTCCAGCCAACACCTACATATCCAGCAACAGAATGATGCCTGTTTCTAAACAAAAATCTGCCCTCTATGCCTGTAAGACTGAACTAAAAACTGCTGATTTGAAATACACCCAAAATTCTCCATCCAGTTCGTGGAACGGGACTTGTTGAAGAGTCCTGGGTGGTGCTAGAAAATCTTACTTAACAAAGGAAAGGTCGTATTAGCTTCTCCTGGTGACATATATGCAAAAGTGACACCACAAATGCTGAGAATCCCTTCTCTGCAGTGAGATGCAAAGAATTTCCCCGTCTCTCAGTAAAGCTTTAAGCAGCACCTCATGTTCAGTTTTCAAACACTATATGAAATAACCATCATTACAGTACATGAGAGTGGGAACATGTGACTTTTATGGATGCAAAGTCAGAGCTATAAAATAAAAGACCAGGATAGGGGGCCTGATAACCAAACATGTCCTGTCCAGTGTAAAGTCAGGGAAAAGTCACAACATGGACTTCTGAAGCCTTATTTATTGATTGTACTTAGCCACATCTATTAATTTGTGATGAGTTATGATTTTAGGTCCCTATTCTGATGTAGAATGTTTCTACTGTGCTCTCACAGCGGACCACATCAAACCACCAGACTGTAAACACAGAAGTAATGTATAAATACACCATTTTTTAATATAGACCATTTTCCCATGGTATGCCATTTTGCACTGCCATTTTGCAGTACCATTTTGGACATGAATACACAGAAATTAAACTAACAACCTGTTTGGTCCTTCCTAAAGATGATCCCAACTCTGGGCCTCAGACCACCTCTAGCGTTCCTTTCCCATTCTGAGCCACCGAGTGATTGGACACCAAAATCTTTGATAAAACCCCATTCAGTTGGGAAAAACACGATCAGGAAACTCTACAGAAGACTATTGCTGGTACATGACTGAAAAAGCTTTACACAAGACTCTGTTTTCCACCTCGTATCTCAGCAAATGGCAGGGTTCAAGGCAAACTGCAACTACCAAGATGAAAAACAATGAGAAAGTTGACTCTGGGAGTTGTGGTATCTGAATCCACTAACACCACTGTTACCTTGAGTGTCACCATGTCCAGAACAACTTTCTAAAGCTTCTCCCAACCCAAATAAATCCAAGAAGCAAATAATAAAGCCTGCACTTAACATCCTTACAGGAAAAAGTCTTGAAAACATATAATGCTTTCACCCAAAATACTTGAACATCTTGACATCAGATATGGATGAAAAAGTAGTAAACTGTATCCTGTCTTATAAAATCTGTACTCTGCACTCAAATGGGCATCTTATCAAACAGCCAGCCCTTACACATTTTATCTCCAAATATTTATCACAGTAGAGAGAAGTGTTTATAGTTAATATGCAATCCATCTTCTGCATGCTGCTGCTTTTAAACAAGACAAAATGTGAGGTAAAAGGTCAAAACTACTAGAAAGAGCCTTGAATAAAAACTCTTATATTACAACCATTTTTCTGAAAGAGACAAGGTGTAAAATAGATTACTGGTGTCAAACTCCCTACGGAATAGAGCAGGCCAAGGGTACTGATCCAAACAGCAGTGAATAGTATCAGAATTGTCAGTATTAATGTGTTTGGTAACTCCAGACTGCTTTGAAAATCTCTCATTTAATGACAGTCACATTTTCCAACTGAAGCTTAACATTTTTACATGCATATATGTAAAATCACTTCTCATTCAACGCAATTTTAACATGGAATGATCGAAATATTGATAGTAAACTTACAGGTAACTTCTGTCATTACCATTAAGTTATTGACACTGAAACATGACCTTGAAATGACAGCTTCATTAATGCAAGTTTTACCAGAGAAGGTTTCAAAAAGCCTTGATTAAATTAACTACTTTTAAACACAATAGGATCAATATGTATGCAGAGAATGTACACCCCCATGGCAAGTTCTGCTTGCTTGATTGATCAAAAACAAAAAAATCCTTTGGCTTTCCAGATCTCAGCTGGTGCCAGAAATCCACACAGAAAAAAAAAAAATCCATCTAAATGAAACTCTGAAAAGGTTTACCCTTCACCAGTCTATTTGCACTTCAAAAACTCCTTAAGTCCGTCAGCTAAACCCCAGGGTTGAACCATTTCAAAAATGAGAGGGGGATGGCCATGATTTATCTTCCTTCTGTGCTCTGGACAGAGCTGTAAAATCTGCCTGCTGGTGTGCCTGTGTGCTACAGGCTTCTTTTCATGAACCTTGGATATTTACCAGTTTTAGAAATAACTCTGCCCAATTCCTCACCTCCCTCTATCTCCTTCAATCAGACACAAGTACCATTTATAAAGCAAAATTTTGATTTTTGGGCACTGCCCTGCAAGCTGATGAAGCTGAATCAGCAAAATGGCCAAGCATCTGAAATTAGCATTTTTAAAGGAAAATATAGCAGACCTTATTCATATCTGTACGGATTGGCTGTTGCCTTAGTGAATTTGTGCTCAGGGAATGCTTTAACAATCTAATTTAAGCCTATCCCTTATATTTACTAGTATCAAACACATTTTTAGCAGTAAGATCAAATAATTTTCTGTTTGTAGACAATCAATGTGTTAGGTCACTCAGGATGCATTTTCCAGGCCTCTGTACTTCAAGATACATTACCAATAGAAGGAAAATGGAGATTTCATGGGTCACAAACTTCTGGGTCACAAGGACCTTCAGTGCTGCTGTCAGCCCAGTAAAACTCAATCGATACACTCTTGCTTTATATGTCCTCTACTAAAACCCCTGCACTTGAATTTCTACATAGTTTTTTTTCTGAAACAAAAATATCAATTGAACAATTTTACTGACATTCTTTGAACAGAACTTAATGCTCTGATATTCAGTTAATATGTTAAAAACATAAACACACATATATAATTTCAACATAAATCCTACAGCACCCACACCACAGAAGAGCACAAAGCAAGAGCACTGAAATGTTTGTGTACTTCAACTTTTCTGAAGCTTTCTTCTACTCTTAAGACCCAACCCTATAAACCACATATCAGTGGCACAGCTCTTATCAGTCTAAATTCTTCAGACTTGGGTAAACAGATAGACTTGCCCTCAAGGTAAACAACAATAAGGATAGATTCAATATTATCTATTTTTGCATGGAAAGGGTGCATTTATTTCCAAAGTCTTATTCAGTTTTTGCTTTTATCACAGATTCTGTATTTTCCATTCTAAAACAACAGAAATGGATGAAAAATATTTTGTGAAAATATAAAAATGTGCCCATCCTGCCACTGTAGATTGAGTCTTAATTAGACTAGATTGAAGCTTTAAAAACATTGACATTGTGCTTGTTTTTGTGCAAGCCAAATACCAGCCCTAACAAAACTGCAGGACTAATCTGGAAAAAAAAACCAACCAACCCTAATCACTCTATTAATCCCCACTCAAACCCACAAGGATACTTAAGTAAGAGGTTGTGGATATAAGAAGGAATGGCATCTTACTCAGCATCTGACATGCTACTCAACTTAACTCCTCAGAGTCTGAAGTTCTCCTCTGCTCCAGAAAAAGAACAGAAGATGTTTTAAGTATATATCCTCTTTTGTGTACACACTTTTCATATTAAAAAACCTTCTCTAGTATAACTTGGTTTTTTGTAAAAACTGTAATAGAATATTTCTTTGACTACGTCCTTCACTGGCACAAATTTGTAAGACTGCACCGAGGGTGTTTATAAACTTGCATCTTCTTCTGGTGTGCTTGCAAAAATTTATGATTCCAGCTGCAGCCTCATTAGCAAAACACTTCAACTTCCCTACATGAGCCAACATTTGCTATTTTAATAGTTAGAGTTTTCATGAAGGTGGAAGTTTGTCTCTTTTTACCACATCTCCTATTACCAAGAACAAGCTTTGTATTTTATTTATTGTAATAACAAAGTTTTCAGTATTTGTGTAGTCATCTCTTTTTCCATATTTATTTACAGTTCCTGAGAAAACCCCAAATGGACACACTGATCAACAGGATTTGGTACTTCTGTTTAAAGCAAAGTAAATGTCATGTCACCACAGCCAGGTAAATCAATTTTAGAAACTGAAGTCCAAGCAGGCAGAAGAAAAATTCCATAAAACAGAACAAAAAAAATCTAGAAAAACAAAACACCAACAAGAAATACCCTGTGGATTCATTAGCAACCAGGGTGGCAGGCTTTCCTCTAATTCCGTTTAAAAGCCCATGACTACCTGCAGAGCCTGGGAGTGCAAATCACATTAGTGGAGCCACCAGATGACCAAAGAAAGCACTGGAGGCCTGGTGAAACCAGTAAACAAAAGGCAGCATTCCAGCTGAATGCCGCTGCTAGAGTCAGCATTGTAAGATGCTTGGATCTGATAACCCAAAAACCAGATTAGCTGCAGGCAACAAAAGAGTAAAATGAGAAACAAAGGGGTCATTTTGACACATGAAGAAATCATTTCCATTAAACCATCTTGAGTTTACTGTGCAGTTATAAAAACTGCTCCTATTTGAAGTGACATTTGAAGCAATGAAGCTGTGACAGTGCAGTGTCTTGGAAAAGCTCCTGAAATAACACATCCCTGAATGCCATATAATTTAAAGAGGCAAACTGGCCTCTTTGTCTTTGAATCTTTATGACATTTTAAAGGTCTAATAATGATTTTTAAATCTGTTGTACAGATTTCAGTTAGAAAACATATATGGCTAGGCTTGATGAAAAGAAGATTCATTAGTTTTATCTGTATTTAAAAGTCTCCTGCAGAGAATGCACATACCACAATATTCTCATATAATTACAAGAGAAGGTTGCCTTCTCTCCCCAGTCCCCTCTCCTCACATGCATATCTCACTTACTGTCAACACAGGAAAGCAAAGAATCATATTATATTCCTTGTCAGAAGCTTAAAAGAGGATTTTTATCCTGAAACAAGCCTAGGGACACTATAATCACAAGGACCAAACTGCAAAACTCAAACACAAAAGTCTGTAAGAATATGTAGACACCAGAGAGAGAGAGAGAGAAATCAAAACTTTCCAGGCTAAAATTGGAAAATTTGCCACAATTTTGTCTTATACAATTAAGAATTCTTTATACTCAAAGCCAAAACAAGTCTTTTTCTTTCTTCACAAGACAGTAAATTGTCCTGCTATGAAATATTCATGAGCTAGAAGAAATTTCTGAGAAACACTGTGGTATACAGAGAACATTTCAGCTTGCTAGCTTTGCTCTCTGCATCCCTTTTTGCTAGTACACAACCCAGAAACCTGACATACGGTGAGGGACCAAGCCTTCCTGGAACACCACACTTCTTCCCTGGGTTTTGAACACACAGAGCAACTAAACCTGTTAGCATCAGTAAGGATGGGATCTGACATAGGAAGAACATGCATCCACAGCCAACTGATTCCTCTCAGTGACAAGTGCAGAGAAAACAGACCCAGAAAAATATCTCAGCAGAGTCTGGTGGTGACAGAGTAAAAGGACAACCTGCAGCTGTGTCCAGATCCAAATATATGATATGCATTGACCTGGAAATCCTGCTATCGAGGCTCAGTGAAAGGCTTGTCAGAGAAGTTTTGCAAACACCTTCTGCTATTTGGTGACTTTGTCAAAATGCAAAGCCATTAAACACATCTGAAAGGGGAAAGACATAATGCAGGCCTCTATTTATAGAATATGGCCATCTCTGAGGGCATCTGTACCAACATACATCAGAGCCCAAAAGACCAATGGTATGGAGTAGATACTGTGCACATGTGGTTTTTCCCTGGTTCCAAACCATTCTACCACGGTATCCGTGCTGCTTCTAATATTTTGCCACATACATGACCTGAGAGAAAAAGATGGATGGGCAGAAGATAGACAGAGTAGAGGCCCCTCTTCTCTTACTGCTCTTTTAAAGGTATCTTCTTATCCAAAACAACACTCAGGCATAAAGATACCTTCATAAATTCACAGAAGGAAAATGTGAAAGGTGTGAAGAACAGGGACAAGAAATATTGGCCAAAATGTACACACATATATGCTGTGTAAATCTAGGTGGAGGGGAAACACAAGATAGTCATGTACATCTGGTTCATCTTGAACCTTTATACTGAGGCGATTCAGCCTATCATTATTCAAAGAAATTTGTGTTTGTATTTATAGCAATCAGCCAGTCTGAATACAAAGATGCGTGCAGCTAGTAATCACATAAAATGATCCACTTCAATGCAGTTGGCCTTTATACTGCAGAGAGAAAACAACATGTTTAGTAGTCATGAACAGTTAGATTATGATTAGTGCTTTTACATAGTATCTTTCTAATAAAAAAGTCAGCGCCCTCTAAACAAAGAAGCTGATCAGTTCAGAGTATTTAAAAAACTTTAAACATTTAATGTGAGCAGACCTAATTGAAACATTTGTAATGTTTCAATTACAAACGGCTTTTCCAAGCAAGGATATTTATTTCAAATTGTGTTGTCCAAGTTCCTCCATCACTAAGATATTCCAGAAAAACAGAAAACTCTGTCAGGGCTTGCTGTTTAGCTGCTGTTTCTTGTGCAGAGAGACACAGTATGGCCAGACCTTCCTAAAAATGCTGATGTTAAAAGCTTTCTTCTCTTGGAGAAACTAGTTATTTCTATGCAGGGGCAAGTACCTGACTCACAAGTCTTCCCTTAGCTGGGAATGCCATGGACCCCATTCTGGGTAGTTGACTGAACACCTGGGAGGTAGAGGAAACTGGTTTCTTCTTCCTAAGGTCATACAGCAGAGCTGGCACATGGTCTCTACAAAAAACCCCCACATACACAGAAAAATTGATGGGCTCCTTACAGACCTAATAGCAAAACCACAAACAGATCAGGGCATGTTCACTACTCATCTACATCTTCTATGACTGCAGTTTGAGTCTACATCTTCTCTCACATCAAAACTGCTTTTGTTGAGAAGTTCTCTATATGAAGACTCGCACAATGCCCAGAGAGTTTCCTTGAGCACAATTTTGGACCACAAATATGAGACATTAGAACAGCTATCCCAGTAGAGTAGAAACCATAGAGAAATTATATCTAATCCAGACACTGCTTGCCATGCTAGAAGTCCAGGAATATTAATGAAAGTGGCTATTGAAGGATTCTACCTCAAGGTGAGAAGAGAAACCAAGCTGTTCCTTGAACAATTAAAAAAGACATCTAGCCTAGAGAAAGAGACACATGAAAGATGCAGGACTGGGAAAGAATACTGCTCTGCATTCACAAGGATAAGACAGTTGCTACTGCTTTTACTCAGTCCTTCCACATATCCAGTGCTCTGGCATGAAGAGAAAGGAAAAAAAATGGCCAAGGGAAAAAAAAAAAAGGCCTTTCAGAAATAAAAATTTCATAAGAAAAGTAAATAGAAAGAGAATACCTTGTCCTTGCTCTCTCACACACCGAAGTAGAGAGATCTCATGAAGACTCAGGAATAAAGAAAAGTTCATTCTACTTCTGAAGTACAGGAGGGGGCAACAGATAGAAACAGTGATAAAGAACTCTCTCTGCTTGTGATTACAAACCTGAGAGTCTGATAAAGGTGTGCTAAAGAGGATAATGGCATTTTCTTCTCTCTCTCTCTCTCTCATTATAACCAACTTACACTGAGTTTTTCTGAATGGAGCTGACTTTCCTATAAACTGATACTCTATGTTTGGGCTCTATTTTTGTCAGGGCATCTTTAGAAACTACCTTGAACTGAAAAGCCAGTACAGAAAGATCCTGAAAAAGACATTCATATTCCCACCAGTTGTTTATAACCCAATAATCGCAATTGTATACAAGACCATACATTAAAATAATCTAATCCTCTCTACAGCTCTGATTGGCTCTGAAATGGAAGTCCCCCATCTGTCCCCCTCTTCTTTCAAGGGAAAAGCCTCCATTTCTGCTAAATGTATTGGTTTTCAAGGCCATACTCACACTCCAATCTATAAAGAAAACAAAATGCTTTGATGGAGTGAAAAAGAATCTTTCCACAGAATTCAAAAGGAAGACAATTTTTTGTTCCTCACTTAAATTTTCTGTTATTGTACAGGCATTTTCAGAGGGTAGGTAGTGTAAAAGCTACACAGGCAAAAAAAAAACTGGCTTCAATGCCTGTCACCCTTGAAATTCCTAACATGACAACAAGCAGTACTTCCCCCCCATATCCTACATGCTTCTTCCAGAAAGTGTTTTTATCTGATGCTGAGAACAGACTCCTGCTGCAGATCTGAATGCCAAGGACTGAAAAGTACTGCAAAAATGACAGAGAGTTGGGAAAAATGAGTGGTTGAGTATAGAAAGAAACAGGAAATCAATTCTCAGAAATTCTATCTTTGCTTCAGTGCTTCTGTTTGGCCTCCTCCTCCCACACTTGCTCTCTGTCCCTCACCAGCTTCCTATTTTACCAGCTCTTTTCCTAGCTACCCATTAGTGAAGGAAGGAAAATTTACCAAGATCATCTTTCCTCTGCTGGTGCATTATGCGTCTGTCTTAAGACTACTGTCTGGTTTACCCTGGCCTCAGTTTGGCTGTCATCTAAAAACACAGCAATTCTTTCTTTCAGCCTTTTTTGCTTCCCCAAGTATTGATTCTCATCCCATCTAATGACAGGTTTTGAGAGAAGCACATTTTTCTCACGAAAATTCTGAGAAAGCAACAGAAAGATGAAAATTACAGTGTATGAAGAATAAACAGACTTTCTTGAAAAAAAAAAACAAACAAACTGGGGCCAGCTGGATAACAATTCCAGATAAGATTTAAATAAACATACGTGGGAGGTAGCAGGAAAGGCAGTTGGTTCCTCATGCTCAGACGCACACAGGTAATGACCTCTGTCTCTTGCTCTCCCAAAGCTAACAATGCTGGTTATTGCACTCCTCCAGTGAGATCTGGAAAGGATCCAGTGCACTACTGATTACATTTCACCCACAGTTAGTTTAACCTTTGAAACATGACAGTCAGTGGCAGTGAGCAGGCCAGCACATAAGGTCAGCTCAACCTTGTTGGTCCCAGCGTTCTCCCAGTGTTTGCACAGAAAACAATCTGATGATCAGGGATTCCTACCCTGTAAATACAAAAGACTCAACAGGGACTGTGCCAGAATGCTGATTTTATAGCAAGGTGTCATTCATGGCCATTAATCTGTCAAGACTGAAAAATAGAGGTTCTCCTCTTTCAGAAAATCAAAATAGTATTAGACAGAAATAGTCTCATTTAGGAAGGCAGAGATGTGACTGATCTACTGTCAGGTACCAGGCAAATGTTGCACATTACTCCTCCAAGAATATAGAAAGGAAAAAAATACTGAAGAGAAAATAAGTACGCTCTGAAATAATGGTGAGACAACTAGGTCAGCAAGTGTAACAGGAACACTTTGTGCTCAATGGAAAGCTAAAAAACCAATTCCTGTTCAATTGCCCATTTTTCTCAAGTTACTTCCTTTCCAGAACAGCCTCTTTTGAAGCTCACTTTTTATCTGCTGTACACCCAATTTTAAAATGAAAAAACAGCATCTTCAATTACTCTGAATTTCTACAGAAAAGTACAGGACTTAGCAAGATCAGATACCTTATCTCTTTCTAAATATTATTTCTAGCTTTTAACAAAGCCCTTAGTCTTGGGAAAACATATGCAAAGGGAGAACAACAAAGATATTCCTGGCTTCCAAAAGCTTCTTCTTAGTTATTTAGAACTGATCACATTTTCCTTATGGATAGATTAAAAGCATTTTAAAGGTATTAAAATGGAAAATAAAAGATCAATTTTCCTCAGAAACTACTGCCCTCTAACACAATAGCAGTGATGAGGATTTTTTTTAGAGATGTTTAACTATCCCTTGGAGCATGTGCACTTGGATTTTTCATTATTTGTGTGTTTGTGTGGACGGCTCAGGAAGCACAGGCTTTTCGAGAGCCAGTAAGAGGTGAAAAAAAGGTCACTTCATCAGAATTCATTTTCTCTTAAATTCTCAGAGAAATGCTGCTAAAAAGTGGCAACAACAAACCCAGCACCTCTTCCTCTCACTATTAGCATTTCCTAAGGTTCTCTCAGCTATAATATAGCAATATCTTTGGTTATACCCTATCGCCTTTTCATCCTCCTCTAACACAGTTTTAACACAAAGGAGTTTTAACACAAATGCTGGCAACAGACCTGTTAAGAGCAGGAGCTGGACTAGACCTCCAGACATCCTTTCCAGCAGCACTTCAGCACTGCCATGAGCAATCTGCGCGCCCACGAGCTGCATCTGTTGCTGCTCCAGAGGTTAAGGCCTCCCCTCGCTTCCATTCACACCGCTGCAAATCCCCACCATTAGGCACAAACTGCAAACCTTGCCCCTGGATTTTCCTGGAGACAAAGCCAGGGTCCTTCAAAGTAAGCAGAAAGCTGTGTGGGCTTGCATAAAAAACAAAACAGCTGTGCATCAAAGTTTACTGTGCTGAAGTTAACATTAATTCTTGTATTTTGAGTGGAAAGGGGATGCTGCTTTAAAAGCTCACAAACAAAACAGAGCCTTTGGAAAATCCTGAGACTTGTTCTCTGAACTCACTCCCTTCCAACTCTTCACACCTCCCCACCCCCAGGAGTCTCTGAAACAGCCTGCACCAAAGTATGTATGTAAAGCACAATATACTTTTCCAACAGTTTGTGTTATCTTGGAGCTGGCAGTACATATACTGGGAAAGATGCTGCCCTGGCCTACAGATTAGCTGCTTTCCCAAGAATCCACAGACGACAACAGGCCACACAAAGTAATACAGTTACCCCCAGTACACAGAGAAGTGGGTGCTGGAATACGCTGGGTAACAGGAAAATCCGGCTGCAGAAACTGGGAGCACAGAGCAGAGATGATTCAGCATCTCTCCCGACAGCAGCAACGTCAGGTCAGAACCAGGGTGAAAAAAGCGACCTTCCCAGAGCAGGCCTGGTGCCGGTGCAGCAACTGGCTGCCTCTGGCTTGGAAAATGCTCATCCACCCTGGCTCAGGAGCTGGCTGGGCTGGCTCCATGCATCCATACTTCCATTCCTGCAGCCAAAACGTTTCAGCATATGCAAAAGCACCAGGCAAGTGAGATGGTGCCAGGGAGTGGGGATCCAGCAAGGCTCATCAGTGCTGGGCTGGCCCTAGACCAAGGTCAGCTGCCCCATTAGGCACTGGGGCAGACATCTCAGTAACAAGGGGGCACAAGTGGCAGATAATGGAGAAAAAAAACCCCTCAGGGTTTGGGGTATTTTTGAGGGCCTTGAAAGAAAAGATAAAGAGCTCAGAGCTAACGTTATAGAGACCAAAAAAAATGCTGGCAGAGAAGTGCAAAAAGAAGGGTAACACAACCAAGGTGACAGACTCAGAAAACAACTGCCACACAGATCAGGCATAAGGAGACATTTGCTCAGTCCAATGAACATGGTCCTGATGTGGTGAAGATGGAAGGTGAAAGCTTGGACAGTGGTATTTCCCTCTCCAAATGAAAGGGTAATACTGCTAGGTCACAGACCTTACACAGGGGACAGCCATGGTATAGGTGGGTGAGTGGACACAGGAATGGGTCCAGGTGATGGGTGGCCCAGGCACAGTGTCACAGAAAGGACACATGACAGAGGACCAGGAGCTAAACATCCTGGAGCAGATGCCAGGGAGAGAGGCCAGGATATCAGCTCCAGCCCAGGGAGACCAATGAGTCACTTTATGGCCTGAAAGTACTTCCCCCCAAAGTTCACACAGGAAGATAATGTCCCTCTCAAATGAATTTATGCAGATGACAGTTCATTTGTCAGAGGATAAAAAGAGCCACTTTCATTTTAAAACGAGAACACTCGAGGTCCTCAGCAGACAAGAACAAACAGAAAGCCAGTATCTATACATGAGCAATTTCTGCTCATGCCTGTGGTCTGATTTTAGTGGGAGTTTACACCACCACACCTACACCGGCCTACTGGTCCAAAAAGGCACATGATTATATCCCATTAAATCTCATAAAAGGCCACACATCTCAAAAGACGCAAATAAAAAACCCATGGATTGCGCAGGCAGATGTTCCTGCAACATAACTTCTGAATTAAAAACAAACACTCCAAAATGCACAACTGCTAAAATAATGTGAACCTGAATGCTACAAGAAAAAAGTACTTGTGAGGTAATTAACATTTTTTCTCTTGATTTAGATTAAATCCCCTCTTTACTGATGCTAAGCTGCAGTAAGACATTAAAAAAAACCCCAAAAACAATTACTTCAGAAAGTATTCCTTGCCCAGTCTATTAGCTAGTTTCCTGTGCCTTTCTCACATGAACTTGTAATCCTTGATACGGTTTACACACATGAAAATAAAGCTTTAAGATGAAAATCACCATTACCTCTACACAAAAACACTATCATGTCAGACATCTGACACAGTGGCAGAAGGATGTAAAACAAAACATTTCATTTCACTACCACTGAAATCAGCTACTGAAACTTGTTCATTGATTTTCCTTCATTAAAATATAACTGATTGTAAAAGAAGTGTTGCTTGGCAGGATCAAAGCCTATCCTACAGGAAACACACACACAAAGCATTTGGAAATGAGGGTTAATTTGGCATGCAATTTAACAGCATTAGCTTTTATCAGCAGCATTTCAAGGTCAGGCACAGCCATGTTTTGTTACAGTTTCAACTACAGCACACTAGAGTTCAAAACATCTTAAACCAAAACTAATAAAGTGATGTGGCTCTTCAACTCTCCCTTTTATTAACTCAAGACTTGACCCTTTCAAGAAAAAAAACCCCAAATTATATCAAATCAGCAGATTACAAAAAATGCTCTTCTTCATCTGAGCATGGAATTGAGACAGATTAGGCCAGGTGGAAGGAGTCCTTTTACTGACATAGTTTGTTCAAAATTGAAAGAGCTTTTGAAGATACTTATTTAATATATTGAGTGACTTAGTAAAAATGACCGCATATTTCAAGTAGTGAATTTCTTCAGGTCTATGATTTAGATTTATTCTAAGAAAAACTCCCACTTTTTCTTTTTTACCTAAACCTAATCTGCTCAGAATGAAAATTAGCACATTTTATTTATTCCCAAAAAGATTAATTCAAAATGCAAGATCATTCATTTTTTATTACACTTTACACTTAATTTATTCAAAAACTTATAAAAAGATGATGGATAAAAGAAAACATGAAGCAGATTTGCTCAGCTCCAATATAAAGTACTCCAAACACTTACTGGAGATTTTCCCTTTTATTGGTTTATAAACTCCTAAAACAAATGAATGGTTTGCATGTTTTCACATTCATGGCTATGCTGTGGAAAGGTTTTCTGCATCTTTTAATTGAAAGCTTGTTCTGGATAAAGAATCCTAACTACCCATAATGTTGACAGACTTTAACAGTGGTTGGCACCAAATATTTCATTAGATCAAGTCCATACAGCACTCGAAACAAACACTTTGATTAATCAATTACTGGCGGAACTTCACAGTACTGGGGATGTGTGCCTAAGAGCTTTACAAACGCTTACAGGACAGTGATGTTAGGGGGCTGAAATCTCTTAAGCCTCTTTCTCTGCAATTCTCTGCCACAGTTCAGAAGAATGCCACCCCATTACACCAAAACCGGCATGGAAAACAGCCACTCTTGCCTCTTGCATGAGCATAATTAATCTTCTGACACCTTGACAAAGCAGCTTGTTGATAGTCAAAGAAAGGATTTTTCTGATTTCCTCCCAGGACAGGAGATGGTCTTTATCCATCATCCCTTCTTCCTGATCTCTTCTTCCAGAGTCCCCACATCAGCAGAACTGTCTATCAGAGCAGACAGCAGGAGGGAAAGGTCTGACTGATTGATAGGGCACCAGTGCTCCACAGCGCTATTTAAGTGTAGGAACCTATTGTTAGAATCTTACTTTACAGCAGTTAAACAAATATAATGGCAACCAATTCAACCATTGTGCCACTAGAGTCAGCTCAAGCTAATAAGTAAAGTTAGCTAATTATGCTGATCTGATTTAAAATCCAGACAAATTGTAGAGACAGGTCAGCATTACCATGCACCAAAAGAGTAGAAATTGTAAAGAAAAAAGTTTTGCACGGATTATGCTTTCTGAATTGAATTATGGTTGCTTCTCACTCTCCCTTGTGAGCAGGATCATACGCTTTCCTTCTCTCCCAATCATGGGCCTGCTAGGTATTCCTAATTAATCAAAATAATTTTTCGTATAATGCAGTTGAAATTTCCTCCTCTTCCCTTACTTACCCCAAGTTCTAATACTGTTAAGATTGTGAGGAATTCCAGTTTTTGAGAGGAAAACATTGTAAAATGGCCCCTAAAAGGAGGATACCATATACTACAAAATACAGCAAACCCCACACTAGTAACATCTTTGAGGATACTGATTTGGTGTAGCCAAAGTACAGGTATCCATCCTGAAGTAAAGAAGATTCTGCATGCTTCTCACAAACAGATACTTAATATACAAATCACTGGGTTTGCATGTAGAAATACATCTTTTTCTTATATATACATTATATATATTTATATATACTTTCTAATTTCTCTCCACTCATCTCCTTCACCTTCCCAAAAAGACATAAGCAAAATATTTGGGCATAATTATATGTTCACTTAATTATTTTCTATACTTACATAAAGGGTGAACATTGTGTTAATCATGCCTTTTAAAACTCTAATTCTTTGATAACTGCTGCTCACAGAGGAAACCAGTCCAGGTCAGAGAGGATCAGGGCATGGCACTCTGTGAACTGTTGCCAGCCAGGGCAAATCCAACTCAGTTCTTGGTGATCTAGTTCAAATATAAATCAAAGCACGATCTGTACAGGCCTCTGCCTCATGAATGTATCAACCAAGGCAGAGGTGTACAAAAGCCAGTGCTTTCTTACTGAAGTTGCCAAGAAAAAGACCTTCATCTGGGTCAGAGGAACTTGGTAACTCCTGGGCTTAGCTATGCCATTCTGACCTTGACTGTTTCATTCAGGACTTACCCTTCCATAAAACTAACTGCCTGTGCTATCTGGCTCAGACCAGTTCTCCAAGCAGTCCTCTTTCATTCATTTACACCCAAACAACTACCACTATTTATCTCTGTGAGTAAAATTAGCCATTCAAAAAGTGAACATGATGTTCGTGCTGTAAACAGCATGAAATTTCAAGGGATATCAACCAGGCTGGGGTAGTTAAATATTGTTTATGTCAGAGCAAGTGTAAAAAATTACATGTTCTTTCTCTCAAGAATACTGTAAGCCACAAGCCAGAGGGAGATCTCCCTGTGTCTTCACTGGCATTTTATGCTTGCAGATGTTGAGACAACAATAGGAACAGTCACCTGCAGTCTCCTACTTTTCCTTATGTAATTTCTCCATCTGGGTTCAGGAATCAACAGACCTCTAGGTCCTTGGGCCAACATAATAGATGAAGGAGAGATGGGGAACACTGTTATGGCTGAAGAGACCATCCAGATCCAAAGACCTGCAGGGAGGATGCCAGCTGGGAGGCAAAAGGGACATAGGTGAAAGAATCAAGGTGGTCTCCACTGCATGTTGCTGAAGCAGAAAGGGCATTTTCTACACTGGAAAGGACTAGATTGGAATTGATGAGACACAGAGCAGCAAGGCTAGGCAATCTGAGTCCAGAGGAAAGGTAAACGTGACCAAAAGGCTCTGGTACACAAGGCTATGGAAAACAAAAAGAAAATTGGAACTTCAGGCTGCAAAATTTGAGGTTATTCTCTAATCCAAATATCAAGCACAACTACACAGATCTTCATATAAGGGATGTGAAAATAAAAGTAAGACTGTCTCCTTTCTTCCCCACTCCCCCAGTATGAGCTACCAAAAAAGCTGACTTCCTTCACAGCCAAGCCATCTTGTTTGCCTCATAAATAATAATTCTTTTTTTCTGGATTTCAGTCTCATAGATTTTCTTAAAACTGGGAATGCTGAGTCAGACTAGAGGGGGAAAAAATGTAGATCAATAAATGGTAAGTTGCAGCTTTACAAATGCCCACGCTAGGCAAAGGTGAATTCCCTAGAGTAGAGATCACAGCTTTCTGTCCATAAAAGCTCTCTACTTCTCAGCTGAACACTTCCTCTCTCTGTTGTCAAGTCAGTGGCAAAAATTTATCAAGTGTTTACTACCACAGTATAGAGTATTACTGGATCACAGGAACTGGACAAGGGCATTAAAGATCACTGGAGGAGTGCAAAGGATTATTTTCAATGAGACTCCAACTATGCAGGAATTGCCGGTGTTGTACATCTAACAGATCTGTATTCCCTTTCTTATTTGCAAACCCAAAAGCAAGCTGAAGGTCTGTCAATCAGAGATGAAGTTTAACAACAAATACAACAATTTCAGTATCTGACTGATGAATTTTGCGTTACATGCCTGAAAACAAAGGAGTAGCTCCCCCCCAGCGGTGGAATGGGAGAGCACTGGGACCTGCTGTAGCTCCTGCAAAGATAAGACATGCCTTTGAGTCTGTTCCTTTTGTTAACAACGCATGGAGCTGACCTACAGCCCTGACTAGGCTGTATCTTCCCAGCACACGCAGAGCAAAGGTATCTGGAGGGAGGAGGCAGCTCAAGAAGCAGAAAGAGCCCACCCACAGCTGCAGGCAGCTTTGTGGGCTGCATGTTCTGAGCAGGGGACTGGATAGCTCACATGGAGCTCCTTGCTATCCTGGGGTCGGATAATCCAAGTCCAACCTTTCTCTAAACAGTCACCGTTTGAGTACCTTTGCACTGCACCGAAAAAACATATGAAGAAATACCATGTACATAGGTTTTCTTCATGATGATAGATCAGGACATTTACATACTGTAAATTCCTTACAGTAAATTGCTACTTTAAAAGAAGGCACTGCATTTGTTACTGGTGTTATCCCCCTGTTTATATTGAGTAGAATATTGTTGGCATGTGCACATGCATTTAAAGCAAATTCATGGAGCAGATCTGTGGATGCTTCTGTGTTGGAAATAATAGTCACAGCAGTGAGTACAAAACATTTTCCTCCCTGTGCTAAGGATCTCTTGGGCACTTAGGTACCAGCTAGCAGAGTTTGAATGTGAGGTTCTTTCTCTTCACTAGAAACACAGAATTTCTGTGGATAGATGAGGCCAAGTGGTACTTGGGCAATGAATTCATTCCAGTGAAGAAAAAGTTATGGATAGAGACTATGCTGCCTTCTTTACTAACAACCTCCACTAGTACTTTCTGGTTTGCCTAAGGTTCTAAGTCATAATTTACAGCATCATGACAAGTTTTAACCAGGTCAAATGCTTCTTCCCACCCTGATGCCTGAATTGCACATAGAGGAAGGTGCAGTCCTATTAACATCAGGAGCTATAGGTGGTATGTCAGTCTCTGGAGGAGCATTAAAGGGAAAGCTGACTCCAGCAGTGAAGCTCCATCCTGAAGCTGAATGACTCCTCAGAGTTTGAAAAAGAATTTTCTGACTGACATCTTCTCCATGCTGACCCTCTGAGGGGGGTTTCACCAGTCAGCTCTTTGTAGGATACTATCGTTTCCCTTCACAGAGCAAAGGACATGACTTTCCATCCACATACCACTGGATAAGAAGCTGCTATCAGCTTTATCCAAGCAGAGAATTTTATTGGGCTTATGATTAAGTTCTGATGCATAAAAATAAATGTCATGTCCCTGAGCACTAAACATGCAAATACTTGTTAGTGTGCATTTTGGGAAACAAAATGTATTTCTGTAGAGGCGACTGATGGTGATGAAGTTTCATGACAGGTTGCACAACTTTTTTCCTTGCCAACTCATTTATATGCCAGGAGTTTTGACTTTCCATCAAAAAAAAAAAAAGCATGGAAACTACAAGTTACTGAAGGACAAACAACTAACATTTGTTTCAGACAGAGCAGAAAACAACACAGAAAGAACACACAAGGCATAGAATAAACAGATAAAAGGCCAGGACATATAACAGGTTTAGTCCATATTCATTTAACGGCACTAAGTAGCAAGGAACAAACTGTAAGGTAGCACTGCCTAACACAGTTCCTCTGACTTTTTGCTTACAGCCACAGCTGCACCTTCTGGCAATTCAGAACCTGGCATGTGCAGAAGGAAGCCCAGTGGAGTGCTCTTCTGTGATACACAGCTAGCAAAGATTAAATGAAATCTGCCCTTCTGGAATCCAAAGCAATAAGCAATTCTCATTTACAACAGAATCCTCTGTTCAAATATTCAGCTTCAATGAAAAAAACCCCAATGCTTTTCAGACTACAGTAAAATAAGACTTTCAACCATGGCCAGTAGTAAAGTATAAACATTTTTAGAGAGAAATAGGTGGCTTAACAAAGTTGTGTTAATTTCCTTCCCCACAAAAACCTCAAAAAACAACTCCCCACTAGAATTACCAATGAAAAGATGATTCCTCTCAATTACAAGAGTCTCGCACCTATGCTCTAAAAGACAAACAGTAATACAAATGTTTTTCAAAGTTCTCCATAAACGACTGATTTATAATTTAAGATGATTAGTACAAATTATTTGAATAATTTGTAAATCCAAATCATATCCAAAGCTTTCATAAGACTACTCTTAGCCATACATGGTTTTAATAATTCAGGTAAATATTTTTCAATGAGGTCTGCATTTCCATGAAGCACTGCTGAGGGTTACTGCAAAGGCAATCAAAGAATTGGGTGGCGTTGCTAAAATACTTCATGAACTTACATCACCCCTTTTGTAATCAGCTCTTATGTCTACATATTAACAGTGTGAGGCAGACAGTAAGAAGGTAAAAATACAAGTAAGTTTGAACACTCTTTAAGCAATGGTAACTGTCTTTAAATTCTGTCAACATTTTATTGCAATTGCACTTGTTTTGAAATCCCCTGACTTGACAGATCTTCCAGCAACATGCACCAGCACTGTTCAAAACCAGCATTGTTCTGTCCTTACAAATGTGCCCACTGCAGTTCCGTGACTATCAAGATTCACATGCTCATTTAGCTGCAGCAAAATGTTAGGATCTCCAGACCTGAGATTTTCAATGCAGGCCATGCCGCCAGCAAGAGCAAAAGACAAGACTGCAAATAGAGATGTTTATCATTTCCAGAGACAAGGCTGGTTTAGAAGAGCAAAGACTAGGAACGGTTCATCCCAAAATACTATTCAGCTCAGATTTAGGCCAGTCACTTAGAGACTTGTCATCAACAGCTGTTTGATGTACAATAAGAACATAAATTCTAAAAGCAGGATTCAGAAAAAAAGAGGTTGTATGTATTTTTAGATTATTACTTCAACATAATTTTAAGTCACTTAAATTCAACATGTGCAATTTGGAGAGGTGTCTGAAGGATTTGTGCTTGTTCAGTGCATGTTGTTCTCACCATTTAGAACGTTTCTTATCTTCAAAAAGTACATTTTGTTCTCTGCCACTCAAGCATGTACACCAAACCCTAAGTTACAAAGAAAAGCAGGTATGTTGAAATGAATTATGCTTGTTTTTCATTGAAATGAAGTACAGTAGAGAAAACCAACCATATTTTTTCCTTCCCTTTCTCCACCCATATCCTTACACATACCCAAGGTAAAGAATATAGTTTATTCCTTGCCTTCTAATAAGTCAGATAATATTTTTGTGTTTCAAAGATATTGTTTCAATTATCTTTTAAATTCCAATATTATGCAGATCTAAAGCTGCACCAATTCTTCACACCATCACCCATTACTCAGTGTCCAACCAATTAACATCCCTTTCCAAAGGGAACACAGATTAATCACTGACTGTGGTGGCTCCACTTGAGCTCTGTGGGAATTGAGGCAATCCTTTATAGGACAACTTTTAGCCCAGAACATGAATTAACACATAATCTAGTGTTCTGCAAGGCTGGTAACTAGGGTTTTTTTGTTGTTATTTTATGTGAGACATCTCACACAAATACCAGAGTTCTTCTTTTGAAAGTAACTGCAGTGTGACATGAGAAAGCAGGTGAAGTTAAGTACACGACACTTGATAATACTGATTTTGGAAAGGACAGCTGAAAGCGATGGTTTTATAGAAAAGTACTTTTTCATTTAGAAGGAAATTATGCATTATACGAAGCCCATTTTGGAACAAATCAGAGAGGTATGACAGTCTGCAACTGTCTTCTTTTGACATCCAGTGTGTTTATACTAGAGACATGTGAAGACCAATTCTATAATGCTTGGCAATGAAAGTAGGCAATACAAAGTATTTTTTGTTAGTAATCTGTGTGCAGCCTGGTAGCTTGTTTAGAGATTTATTCAACACAGTTTTCAGAAAAAGAGAAAAAAATGGAAACTGCACAGACTTCAAAGTCTGCAGGTTTTGTTCTTCATTTCCATTGTTTGCATCATAGTTTGAAACTAAAGATTTATAAAGCACATTACAACAAGAAAGAAAATAGCAAAGTTATAATCACAAATGTAAAGAAGCAGATAAATAATGTAAAAGAGCGGTCCACAGATGTGCTCTTACATAGTGAAAGCTAAAATTATTGCAAGTTCTCTGAAATAGGTGCATTTTACATCAGTGGTTTCATATAGTGCTGTAATGAAAAATCAGTTGATTTCAATAGCAAACCTAATTGCAGTAGTAGCTATCAAAGTGACTTCTGAAACTCCACACTTTTTCTAACCAACACAGCCTCATTTTTGCTAGCAAATTAGCTAATATTGGATTCTCTGAAAATGAAGAATGCAAACAAGTTTTAACACTACCACTTAAAAAGATATAAATTTGAGTTACTGCAGAGCTATCACAATTCACAGTATTCAAAGACTGTCAATTTAAAGACATATAAGTCAGTCTTACGAACAGCAAAACTGCAATATGCTTCTAAACTGAAGCAAGTTATCCGACTTGGCACAGGGATGTATCAATTTTCTACTCCTGGCAATTTAAAAACAAACATATTTTGTAGGATTGTATCTTCCTATGATCTACCTTGCTTACATGTGGTTTTGCCCAGTGATTCATGCAGCAACACACAGAAAAAGATGGTATGAACACTGCAGAAACTAAAGGGGTGGTTTTTATTTGGATTCAATCCAGTACAGCCAGAGAGGATCTGAACAGATTCAGAGGGTCTCTTCTAATCCTTCGTGTAGCAAAATAAAACATCACCACACCAACACAAACATGTCAGTCACCTGCTAAATATTACATAAAATTTATTTGCATGTAGGTTTTCCTTGTGAATTAAGTGAAAATATCCCCAAAAGCTTGACAACAAAGAGACTACTGACATATAAATATCACATGTGCTTGTTTTAAGAACATGGCAACAAATAGGCAGAGTGTGAGCAAAACCTCTACATGGAGTAAGCCTCTCACTCTCCCTACCAAAGAGCAGGCAAGAAAGCAAATACAGCATAACAAAAAGTGGGCTTAGAGGCCTTATCTTAAGAGCAATGTAAAGAACTGACTTCACATCTTTTGCTCCCCTACTACAGCAAATGCTATATTGCCATGAATTCACACCGTAGTGAAAAGACGACATCTTCAAAATCAGCTTCATGTTTAAATGCTGTTCTTCCTGCTCTGTCTTTTCTGGTGATAAATACTAGGAAATCAATGAGGAAACATCATTTGAAGTGAGCCATTCATCATGTACCGAAAAGGGTAAGTACCCCATAAATTGCAGTGATCCGTTTCCTATTAGAATCACACAACAGAAGGCAACAGCATTTCCATTAGCAATTTTTATGACCTCTGTAGGTAGAGGATAAGGCTAGGAAATGGCTTATTTTTGTCAGCTATAAAGCAGTTGTTGGGTGGGGAAGGAAGAAAATTTTCAAGAGAATCAGAGTTATTAGTAAATCAAAGGGGAGGGGGGCAGGGGGAGATACAATAAATAATGGTCCCACCAACTGCATGTCTTCGTACTTATGAGATTTGTGCCTTGGCAGTTCTCCTAAGTAATACTAAATATTTTCGTCAAATTTACTGTCATTGAAACCTTATTATACTGTGTGTAGTCAAAAGAAATTGCTATCATTGCCTGTGACTGCTGCCTAATAAACAGCTCCTCTCTAAAACCTAGCAAATAGATTCACTATTTTGAATGTTTCTCTAAAGCCAGTGTTACAAAAAACATGAAATAACAACTCAGGCTTTACAATAGAAAAACAAATTTTATTAAATTAAGCACTGCATTTTTCTCTGTCCCTGTTTCCCTTCTCCATCCCATCCTGTGAAACACTCTATGCTCTCTGCACCAAAATCAGGCAGGAAAAACACACTAGGTAGAAAAAAGAAATTAAAATTGTAGGTTTTGATGTGCGCCTTTACAACTGACAATATGACTGCCCTTCCAAAATACCAGTCCTGATAGAAGAATGAATCTTTATAATCAGATAGGCTTTTCCTAGAGTGCAGGGAGTGGAGTTGGGAGAAGGAGAAAAGAAAAGAAGAAACAGCTTTGTTTTCAAATATTCTTTCAATTAATTTAACTGTATTTAACACAGAAATGTTTCTCAGATTCAATTTGATATACTAGAAAGAAATTATATTTTTAAGGCAATCTCACCCTAAACTCACAAAATTTTGAAGTCCACACACCAAAACATCATCTAGGAATGTTTGTAGGAAAGTACCTTGTGTGTGCCTCAAAATTAAAACCAAAAACCCAGGCAAACAAACATCCAATGACAATTATTAAATTTAAGGGACAGAAAACCAAATTAAACCAAATAAATTGATTATGCATCTCCTGTGACCCAAGGTTCAGTGTGAAAACCACTGGGAAAATCCACTGACCTGTGTTATACATTATGACAGTCTGAAAGAACATCAAGTTACTTCTGTTTCCACTTTCTCCCCTTCCACATGTGGAGCACTGAAGTAGCACTGAATATTTCAACAGAATTCCTCACATCTCAAAAACTGTAAATCAGTATTTATTTATACAAGTTTTTGAGCTTAGTTCTGCCTGAGTTTCCACCTTACAGAAGACAGTGCAAGCCACTTGATTTGTTTGAGCCAAAATCCCATGGAAATCTAGATTCAAAATCCCACACTCACTCCATCATGGCTAAACTGGAGCCACAGGTGCAGGACTCTGGTCCACTGAGTGTGCTAGTGGTGCTAAGAGTATGACAGCCTAGGTAGCTAGGTATGAGTTTTCCCCTCAGGAATAACTGGTATTACCTTACATGCCACCCACAGATGAGCCCATCCCACACCAATTGTTAAGCTACTTTATGTTGCCAGCAGCCAGGAATAAATGAATGCTACTGGCATGAAAATGAGGGGCTAGTTAGCCTTCATAAGTGAGATTGGTCTCACCTACATGAAACCTCACTAATTACTTTTTCCTCTTTTAACATTTCAGACCAGCTTTCACACACACCTCCTTCTTTTTCCTCAATGAAAAGTTAATAATTCTAATTTTCTGAAACAGTCAAGTATATAATTGTAATAATTTATGGCTTTAGCCGTTTCCCAGAGAACTGATTTTACTCTTCTGACAGTACTCTCAGGACCTTCTTCCTTTGTAAAATCAGAGCTCAGAATGTGATTTCACCATAACGGTATTTTTCTTCCCTCAGTACCAGTGTACCTGCCATACCAGGGACAACACAAGAAAACCACCACACATGACACATTTGTGGCACAGCCTCCTTACAGAGTGAAGCCTAGGCATCTGCACTAAGTTAGGAAAAAACTCTATTATCTTCACTTATACAACAGTGCTTTGATCCAACCTTTCTCACTCATGACTGAAAGGAGTCCCCCATTGTGCTGCCCCACCTGGCAGCTGCCCAAAATTCAGCCATACCATCAGAAAGTGGTAGGTGCATCTTTACAGAAGGTTTTCTGTGAGCCTGCGAATTTTCCAAAAACTATGTATTATGCTGCAATTTCTACATTTAATTCCTGATCCTATTTCCTGATACTCTGGGACTCATTCCCAACAATCCTGCTTCACCAGCCTCCTTTTTCAGCATTCCTGTGTTCTGGTCCAGAGTTTGAGTCCAGCCTCTGCCTCGGCCCAGACTATGGGCTTTGATGCTTACTCTGGCACACTGGCACTTCCCACGTTCCACATCATAACCTGGCATCCACACCCCTGCCTTGCCCTCAGAATTAATGTGTTTGTACTTCTTTGGTCTCTGACCTTGGGTTTTGCCAACCCTGACTGTGACCTTCTTTCCATCCCAGCCGCAGCCTGACCCAACCACTAAGCCAAACCCAGCAATGTCCTGGCTCCAGCAGTGTGTGATCACACTGCTGTGAGTATCTGTGGGGATAATTAATCCCCAGATAGGAGAGAAGGTGGGGAACCAGAAGTTGGTGGTCTGCTTTCATGAAGACAAGCAGAAGTCAAGCAGCACCGCCAGTATTCGTACAGATCAGTGAGAACACTGTGGTGCTCACTTCTCCTATGTCTGCTTGGCAAATGGGAGAGGCAAAGGTGTTTGGAGTTCCTCTCATTCAGTCAGGTGCTTCATGTGAAACACCAGTAATAAAGCAAGACCCTGTCAGCCAAAAGATTTATGATATTTACTGACAGTATGTATTTGGGTTGTGTGGAAAGGCTATGGTGGCAGAAGGGTACAAGGGTGACTTCTGTCAGAAGCTGCTAAAAGGTTCCTGTGTCCAACAGAGCCAATGCCAGTGGACTCCAAGATGGACATGCTGCAGAAGAAGGCCAAGTCTGTCACTGACCATGGTAGTGCCTCTGGCATAACAGAGCTAAGAAGGGGGAAAAGTTGCTGTCCAACAGCAACTTCGGTTGGAAAGAGGGGTGAAAATATGTGAAAAAACTCTGCAAAACCAAGGTCAGTGAAGAAGGAGGGAGGGAAGATGCTCCAGGCTCAGGAACCAAGATTCCCTTGCAGACCACGGTGACACAGGATGTGCCCCTGCAGCCCATGGAGAACTCAAAACCCTGCTCAAAGGAGGCTGTGACTCCGTGGCAAACCCACACTGGAGCAGGCTCACAGCAGGGTCTGTAGGCCCACGGAGAGAGAAACCCAGGCTGGAGCAGGTTTTCTGGCAGGGCCTGTGACCCCACAGGGGACAGATGCTGGAGAAGTCTGTTCCTGAAGTACTGAATCCTGTGAAGAGGGGACCCTCTGGTGAAGAAGGGGAAGAGTGTGAGAAGTCCTCCCCCTGAGGAGGAAGGAATGGCAGAGACAACATGTGATGAGCTGATAGTGCTGCTGAGAGGGAGGAGGGAGAGAAATTTCACAGAATATTCTGAGTTGGAAGGGACTCGCAAGGTTGAGCCCAGGACGGAGGGAGGAGTGGGGGAAAGGTGTTTGAAGAGTTGGGTTTATTTCTCGTTACCCTACCCTAATTTGATTGGTAATAAATTAAAACTAATTTCCCCACCTTGAGTCTGTTTTGCCCTTGATGGTAATGGGTGGTCTCTCTTCGTCATTATCTCCACCCACAAGCCTTTTGCTGTATTTTCTCTCCCGTTGGGTTTATTTCTCGTTACCCTACCCTAATTTGATTGGTAATAAATTAAAACTAATTTCCCCACCTTGAGTCTGTTTTGCCCTTGATGGTAATGGGTGGTCTCTCTTTGTCATTATCTCCACCCACAAGCCTTTTGCTGTATTTTCTCTCCCCCATACAACTCAAGAAGGGAGTGATAGAGTGATTTTGGTGGGTATCTGGTGTCCAGTCAGGGTCAGCCCAACACACAGCAGAAAAGTGACAAAAAAACCTTGATTCTTTTTTAGGGATTACAATGGATACACTTCTGTGGAAACCTATTATTCTGATATAACTCTACTGTTTCTTCTCCCAACTGGTTTGTCAAACTCCAGACCAGTCCCTTTCCCTAATCTGAGTCATGTTTACTAGGCCACACTGGGCCAGTTCTAGTCATTCCACAGGGTCTTCATCCCACTCCTAAAGTTTTATCCCAGTACAACAACTCTCTCCCATCATCCAAAGACTCATTACAAACGACATGGCCTATTTGTATACGAATTTATCAGAAACACTTGGTTTCAGCATACTTTTCCCCCCCTCCCTCATCTGAGCAGTTCTCAGGTTCCTTGTCAACATATTCTCAGTGTCATTGCCCAGCTTTGCCTTCAACACCCCTTCACTTCCATTTTTTGTTTCTCAGACACTTCCTCCTCATCCAGCTGATCTTGATTTAGCATGTGCTGTCTGTTTAGTTTCCAAGCTCTCAGATTCTATTACAGCCAGTCCAAACTCCTCAATTTGTTCTGCATCGTTCACTCCAAGCTTCCCTATCTTTCTCAACCTCCTTGTTTAGTCCCGCCATGATTATTTCCATTTTCTCATCGTCTTCCACCTGCACGTTGCCTAAATCCAACCAGTAAAGTCTTACAGTCACACACACCACAACCATCCTTAAAAACCTCCTCAGTTTCAGTGCCTGATCTTCACAGGGGTTGTGAGGATCAGGGCATACAACTAAAGGTTATACAGCTGCAGGCTGTAACAGAACCATAGGGGAGGCTGAATTTTAGCAGAGCAGCACTAGCAAGTTTCTGAGCATGAATAAACTAGAAATTTTAGCTCTTAACTCGAATAGCTTTGGCTAATTTCTGAAGGGACAGCAAAGATGTAACCTCAAGATTAAACCTACTCCTGCCAAGTTCGAAGTAATTAGACAGCATGGATTTTAAAAAAAGAAA
>VZTJ01001828.1:566480-581835 GCA_013397795.1 Orthonyx spaldingii
GAATGTTTTGCCCAGCAGCCGGAGAGCTCAGGCCGGGTCCTCCCCCACGCTCAGCTGCACTGCTGCTGCAAACTCCTTTCCAAACCTCCCCCCCTCCCCGCTCGGGGGGGGGGGAAGGGGGAGGCAAAGGCCCAGTCTTACCAGAAAGAGAAGCACAGGACTTGCTTCTCTGGCAGCAACAGGACAGGAAAAAGGGTTTTTTCTCAGGTGTATGTCTCTTAAATATGTTTTTTTCCCTAGAGGCGGAACAACTTTTAATTGGATTATATACCCATCAATACTCAAAACTAGCTGGTCACTGACTGTTTCCCAGGAAGCAAGGTGCACTGCTTCCTGCACCATAAGTCACTTGCAAAACTGACTCTTCCTGGGTAAACCCACGACATCAACCTAAAAGAAAATGCATGTTTTAAAACACCTCACAGTACATTTGGCACTAGTGGTTTGGGGAAAAAAAATAAATCTACCCAGTACTGATCACTTCCACCCCATCGCGTTACACTGCACCAGTCAAGCTTGGCATGTAACTCAGAGGTAAACTGGATCAAGGAATTCATCCATCTGAAAAGTAACCTGGGAAACTATGTTGTTTTTCAAGTGGATCAGTTCCTCTGTCAGATCCCGGCATGCTCCAAACAAACAGCAGCAAAATGGGGGGAATGGCTGAGAGTGGGGTGAGGAAATGGGCAACCAACAAGGAGCAAGGGCTGATGGACCACAAGCCACAGCGCTGTCACACAGGCTCATTCACAGGGTTTGATATGAACCTCCCTTACTAAGCCAAATCACAGATACTACTTTCTTTTAAAAGGAAGGGAATCTCACAAGTATCCCTGACCCAACACTCACTAAATCAATGTTCAGTAGGCGTCCTGCCAATCACCTTCAAAAAGAGCTGAATCCACATGCATCCAGGACTATGCTGGAAGCCGCAGACAACAGATCTTCTACCTGTGGAAAGCAATCTGGAAAGCATGTGCGAAAAATAGAAGAGAAAGGGAAATTAACTTTTCTAACACCTTCAAGTCTATGAAGTGACCTTTGGGAATTACCTCCAAATTTCATCTACTGAGTGACAAGTAGGCTAAACTCAAATAAGCAAAGACCTGTAAGATGCCAAGACATTTGTATTGAAGGTCTTTCCTTCTCACCCTCTTCTGTAACACAACATCATGGAAATACTCCAGGAAAGAGTTTCAATGACTGAAGGAAATAACAATGACTATCATTTTCCTACTGCACTGGGGGACTTCACTCCCTTTTTTGCAGATACCACCTGTCTCTTTGTGTCATACATGCCTTAGTTCTCCTTCAGCAGATACCTGGAACTATGAAATGCTTCTCTGAATGATGAAATTCAGGGAAGGGAAGAAAACGGTATTGGAATGCTTTTAAATAATCGCAGCTACAGAGGACACACACATATTGGCATATGCATGGGCCTTGTACCCTGCATGCATAAAACTAAAGGAAAAATACGGGCTTCTGCAATATAAATAAAACAGATGACTTAAAAATAACTTGAGTTCAAATCTATCCAGCACGCTACTACTAAGCAAACATCAGGAGGTACTCAAACAGAGAATGATTTTCTGACAATTAAGCAAGAACAATAGCAAATATTCCATTTGCAATTAAGAATCTGGGTTTTGTTTTCACAGAAACAGTGGGGATTTCTTCAATAGTGGCTTCAATTAACTTCTGCTCCCCCCCCCACTGACAAAAGGCTTAATGGGCCCAAAACCATGGCTGCTTTTCCTGAACAATTTCAGACTGAAAAAACAGCTTATTACATTTTCTCTAAAAATGTTTCAATTACATTTATTACACTTGCCTACTGTACTGCAGGCATTCCCAAAGGGCAAAAAAGCAACAATGAAAACCACAACACAGATAAATCCCAGTAAAACCAGTCAATAGCCTCCGAAAAACCAAAATCTCTTAAACATTAAAAAAAATATTAAAATTAATAGGTCTGTTTTGTGGTTGCCACAAGCCAACCTGCTGATTCAGGGCAATGTCACCAACAGTATTCTTATCTGTAAAGGGTAAAAATCAATTGTTTGACAGAAACAAAGGAGAGCTCAACAGGAAATCAACCAGCTTGGGACAGATGGTCACTGAATCAAGTTTCACCCCTCCCCTCTCCAAAAATAGGCTTAAGAGGCATTTTCTGTTACCAAGCAACAGCCCAAAGGAAGGCATAAATCTTTTCCTACGTGTTACTCCCCTCCTCCCCAACACACATACATTTCAATCTACTAGGGCGGTATGTTTGTGGGTTTGTTTATTTTCCACGTAACAGGTAGGAGGGTTTATTCTGTGCAATGCCAACGCTTTTCTGCATGCCCACTAGCCATGTTCCCTTGTTTTTAAGGCAAGAAGGAGGTTAACTGTATCCATGCTATGAGAACTACCATGAAGACGGGTTACAAGCCGGGATCCAGTGTTAGTAACCCCTCCTTGTTCGGCCAAGGTGACCTGAGAAATTACTCTCTGAAGAGGGGAGTTCCTGATGACTATTTTATATAAAACCAAGATGACCCTCATCACACCATGACAAAAGGTCACCACCTTTTTTTTAAACTCATCATAAAACCCTGTACCTGCTTTAATCATAAAAATCCATAAAACTTTATTTCCAAGAAAGCATCATGACATCTTTAATATAACACACAGACCAGAGGACTTTTAAACCTTTTCAATTTTAGGATCATGAATTCTATAGTACATCAAACACCCTAAGTGAGAATTGGGGTACAGGATGAGTTAGAACAGGATAATCAACATTTACTGTTCTGGTGAGCCAGGGGAGGAAAGAAGGACTGGAGCGGGGGGTGGAATGGAGGGGAGAAAGAGACCCAAAGAGGCTGTTTGCAGAGATCAGGGAGGAGGGGGAGGGGAGCAGAGCCCGGGGGGTGAAGGACAGCGCCTCTGAAATTCAGATTAGCATCCAGGGAACAAACTGGTTTGTTTGACCCCCCTATCATACAAACCGGGAACAGACCGGCAGCCAGCAAAAAGAGATGGGACTTAAATTTAGCCACACAAAGAGTAATCTGCAATAAATTAAAAAAATAAAAAAAAAGGTTTACAATTACAACCCTCACAGAAATTAATTAAATGGGGAAGAAAAAGTCTCACTTCAGCAACAAACTGGGTAATCATCCTTTAAAAGCACAGAGCCTGGATTACCGCTGACACATACTTAGACTACTAAGACATATGGCCAATAAAAAAAAAAAAAAAGAGGGGGTATGGGGGAAGGGGGAAGCATGTGGTCTGCAAGAGCTTTATTTACTCCCTCCTAAACTACTGCTTGCTTTAGCCAGCTGAAGACTTTCTGCGACACACGGCCTATTTTCACTGGGTATTTAATGTACTCCTTTAACACCAGTGCAGATACTGGTTACCACCACTATGGTGGGTAAACAAGGCCCTGGCCATGGGCTGCTCCACTGACCAAGGGCCTTGGACTTTCGAATCCATTTCACCACAAAGTCATCTCGGTGGAGACGGTGCCCCGGCTCTCTGCACATGGCAAATAGTTTTCACAGGGAAACCAGAGACTGTCTGAATTCAATTAATTAAGTTAATTGAAATTAAACAGAAGGTTTGAACACAAAAGCCAAATAGCTGCTTGCATGTATGCCAAGAACACCATTTGTTCTTCGAGGTCTAAAGCTTTCTGACAGAAGCATGAAGCTTAGCAGCCCAAGGACCTGACCAGGAGACTTGATCTAAGGACCCTCTAGGCTCAGCCATAGAAGATTAACAGCAAATCATTACTGTCATATAGTGCTTTAAAAACTCCCAGGCCAACAACCACCCTTGGTTTAGAGAGAGGGAAACTGAGGCATGTAGAAGCCATGTGCCATCTCTCAGTGGCAGAATTTGGAAATACAACCAGATCTTCCGCAGATCCAAGTCCACATTGCAAAATCACCCTGAGCATGCATGTGAAAGCAAGCAAGTTATTATTTATGTAAATTCATGGCCAATATCAACATTTTTACAGCTGTTTTTCCGGGCCTCTTCATAGCTGAGCAAGAGACCTGTAGATTAAATCCAATTCTTTACCAAAATTAGTCTCTGCTATCAGTCAGGCAATGATAAGTCATCCCAGAGTTATTCAGGAATGGATTTATTTAGGATACTAATTTTTCTAACACATTCAGAATCTGGCTAAATAAGGCATAAAACCACAACCCTTCTCTAATGTATGTTTGCAATTTCTCTATAAATATTAAATTAATTATGGACTGCAAGGGTTTTGTTTCTTTTGTACATCAGTGTAAATGGTGTGAAATATGCCATGGCAGGAAAAGCCCCATACTCTTTACCTGCTAATACACAAATCATCATCTGAGAGAAAAACATGCACTGTAGCTTTGCATAAGCATTTATTACAGTTTTAAAAGAGGTGTTTTTTCTTACATTCAAATATACGTCCTTTACACCTCTGCCATGCTAAGAGAGAGAGAACCACCTAAGAGGGGAAAGAATGGTTTTGTTTTCCCCTCTTAAGTAAACCATCATGCTTTTTCTTCAGAGACCAAAGAAATTTCCATATTCCTTGGCCAAGGTGGTATTTCCAGACACATTGCATGTTTTTTGGCTGAAATGTAAAAGGACACAAGTGTGCCTCATGTCTCTGTCAATAATTCTATGATTCTATGAAATGAGGTCTGAGGAGACTGCAGTCCAGTATCTTTTTCTTAGAAAAATCACAACCAGTTTTCTTTAGATTCCATCTCTCAAACTGCTAGTTTAGAACTCTAGGTCTTCTAATGCAGTCTATTATAATAATTAGTTTAACTTGACTCTTTACCTTGAACTAAACCATTCAACAGCAAAATAAAGCTTGTGTCTCTGAATGATCCAAACAAGTCCCTATCCTTTTTTGCCATAGAACGTAATAGAAACTGGCAGTGTTCAAAACATAAGAACATTCCTCAGTCTTATTAAAATCATAAGAACCCTTCTCTTCATTAAAGAATGGGCAGAAGGACAGAATGGTAAAGAACAGTGATCATCAGTTAAAACTCTGTTAAGTAAAAATAAGTTTGTCCATCGAAACACAGAAGCAATTACAAAAGGGATATCCTACAGGGATAGGTACACCAGTAGACTGCAAGTAGATAACTGCAACCCTCATTTCCAAAACAAAGAAAATTGGAACCTGAATATTATCCTTCATGTGACTATATGGTGGCATTGCATTTAACTGTTTACTGCCCAGTTTGACATCAACCCATGTTAAAAGGGGCCATTTCTCTTAAAACAATTTTCTGCTTACATATTTAGTTTGGGGCTATTTTTCCTGGCACACATAATGACAGAATTGACACAAGATCCACCAGTGCATTCTCTTATCTCTGCATGCTGGCTGAAAGTAATACAGTTTATGTAATTTGTTCCAGATCAGAAAGGCAGTGTGACAACACAGAGAATAGACCACATTTTCAACAAGCATTTCTTAATGAGAAATTTATCAGTGTTTCTCAGCATGAACTGCACTTTGGAACAGGGAGGACAGAATTATTTTAATGAATTCATCCTGAGGCCAGCCTCCTTCCAGGCATATGGCCTCAAAACACACTTGCTTCTGTCTTTGGGGCAAAGGATTAATTGTGAATCATAAAACAGTTCTGCTTTCTGGCTCTTGTTAACTTGCCATTCAACTTTTTCCTGAGATTGAATTTCTCAAAATTCAATCTGCATCTGCAGTTGCAAATTTCTAGTTCTCTCCCCCCTTGCTATGTTTTTTTACAAAACCTCAATCTCCCACAGTTTATCCAGATAGTTATTTGGAGCAGGAAAAGGTATGTTATCATCCAGCCTCCATTCCTCTTTTCATAACTGCAACAAAAAAAGCACAACCCCCTTCTTTCCACACTTGGCTGGTTTTCCTCTACATATGAAGCGTGTTCAGCTAGAATATGGCAACTAGGGAGAAACTGCAACCCACATACTAAATCATCACATAAGAATCAATATGTCCAGAAAAATAAAACATATGGACACACATACAACCCAACAGAAAGATGCTGGAGGGCATGTCATTGAAAACTGCAGTTCCCAAACCTCACTAATTAACAAAATAAGTAGTAGAAGTGATTGACTGAAATATAAAATATCTCCTTTTCAGGCATGTTTTATTTTAGTCCTGAAAAAGGTTTAATATTGATAGTACTGGGCTTATTTCAAGTTTCCTTAGAGTAAAATGTTCTATTATGGACATGAATCTAGACAGACTGATGCTAGACAATGCAACAATGTTAATCCATCAAGTATCATTATTACCCTTTGATGCTCAATCTTCCATCCCAGACAGGCCAAACAACCTCTTACGGAGTCACTCAAGCTTTGCAGCCTTCCTATTAACACAAGCCAAGCGATGCCTCAATCACCAGACCATTTCTGTTGCCATCCACCAACGTGACAAGACCAGCAGAGACTGACAGCAGCAGAACTCACGGAGTCTCTCTGTCGATGTGTGTGACTGATGTGCAACCAGCACACACATCTGATGTTGTAGAGACAGCACATCTAGCACATAGCAGAAAAACAGCCAGAAGGAAGACAGTGGAAAGCAAAATAGTTCAGGCTGCCAGTAGCCTGTTCCTTGAGTATCTTTGCTATGCCCTTGGGACAGATGAATTGTTTCAAGGAAGCTGTATCTTACCAATAGGCACTACTGCCAAGTTTTATGGGTTTTGTACTACCCCACTTTACAACCAACAACAGAATCATTCAGGTTGGAAGTGCTGTCTGAAGGTCAAGCAGTCCAAACTCATACTCTTGGCAGGGCCATGTTGGAAATCCCATAAAAACAACACATATTATGATATATTTTGGTTTATGGCTGACCTGCTTTGATAGTTTCGACTTCTTATCCTGTCAAATCTAACTGTGAGGTTCTCAGTGATTCTCAGCTAGAGTACGATGAATCAAGAACTGAAGGCCCATTTCTTAAAAATAAAAAGCCCAAGGCACAAAACAGCTTTTGTCAAAGGAAATTAAATGTTTTATTGATGCAAATACTTCATCTGTTTCCCAACATGCAGTTTTTGCAATTTGGACAAACTGCTAATGACCTACAAAGCAAAGATCCAGTCGTGTCAAGGTTATACACTGAGGTTCATGCTGTACTTGTTTATACAGTGAATCAGAATAGAGAACACAAGCTTAAAATATCAGTATCGTCCGACATAAGAAGTATCAAAACTATGCAGCATCTGTTGCATTCCTCCCTCTTTTTCAGCCCTAAACCCCTGAACTGCATGTTACTGAATAAAAAGTTGAGCCCATTTTCACAGGAAGATTCAATTAAAAAGCATCTGGAAGAACACTGTTTTTTACTGAAACTAAGTCCCAGATCCAGTTCTCATTTATTACGCTGCTGGGACAGCATCCTTTAAACACAGTAATCAAAACCAAACATGCTTTTTTTGCTTTCAAATAGACATCAAAGCAACAATGTTAGGATGAATTTTCAACTGTTCTGAATCTACAGGTTATATAGAGCTGCCTTTTCCAGCAGGAGGGACTCTGACAACACACATACAACTTCACAAGTTCAATTTGGCAGTTAATCTGTCTGGCTTTAGCACATAATCAGAAGTGGATTTAATACAGTGACAGCAAATGGAGCTGAAAACCTACACTGCACTGTGTAGGGGAGTGTTTAACTCCTACTGCAAGCACAGCCTCCCTCTTTCTACACCAAACCCACATGACAACTGGAGTCACCCCAAAGCCAAGCTTGACAGAAAGCCAGTCAGCTGTGCTGCAAATGAAAATTGAGCATCTATCTGCATAGACACCAGACACAAGATTTCTCTCAACAAAACAGCCAAGCTGGACAGTCAACAAGCAACACTGTTCATCATGATAGCTGAGAGCAGCCAGAAGAATCCTTTTTTCCCCCCTTCTTTCTCAGGCTTTTCTGCCACAAGGTCACATCTGATGTTTATAATTAAATTGGGGTGTTTTGGGGTTTTTTTTTTTGTGGTGGTGGCCTTTGCTTAAGTGTTTCCAAGGCATACCATTTTGAATAACATTACTAGTGGCACATCTACTACCCACTAAGAACTTCTGGTCTATGAAGGCAAACTGTGAACACAAAAAGCCCAGTATAAATCATCTCAGTCAATTAATCATTGAAGAAAAACAAACCTTTAAAGACCCACTAATGTACTGGACCAGTATGATACTAAGATCTCAGCATTTCTAAATCATGTCCTTTTCTCTTTCATATATGTATATATATGTACGTGCATAAACATACACACTATCCTCTCTAGCTTTGAGTACTCTGGAGGAGGCAACTGCCTATGTATTTTCCATGCAGCACCCAAAACACTTTCAGACATGTAATAAGAAAGAAGAGTATTACTAAGTTAATGCAGCAAAACAAAACATCTGTATGTTTAGATGTCCTGTCATTTCACAGCTCTTGACACTGAAGTTTGTGACAGCTAAATGTTTTAATCTTCACGCCCTTGAAATACAGCTCACCTTTCACATCTGCTATAATCATGATTGTTATTTCACCTTCTTCCTCCAAGTCCACAGTCTGGCAGGCAAGTTGTCTTCATTCTGCTCAAAAGGCTCGGAAATTGAGTGCTGACTCTCCTACTGAAAAAATAAAATGGCAGGCACTAACTGTCAACATTTGCTGAAACTGCTGCAAAAGGAACTGTGAGGATATGCATATTTTTCACTCTGAACTTCTGCTTTAAATATCCCATTGGTAGTTACGTGTGACTGGGTTGGAGGCATTAAAGTGCTTTGCCTTTCCCACCCTTCTCCTCTAGGTTTTCTTCAAAACTGCTCCTCTGTGGGGTGGTACTGATCACTTGGCTAATCCACCTAATTTCTTAATTTTCTCACAACCAGAAATTTCCCTCTAAGAGGTTAAGATTCAAAAGAGTAATAACAGTATCTTAACAACTCATCTATACAAATTAATTTTTGAAAGCATTTTTTACGAGAATAGGAAACCACCATGTTCTTAAATGTAGCATACAACATGACTGGCAGGAAGCTGTTTCCCTCTTCTTGATTCAGTGCATTGTAGCTGTAAATCAAGACCTACTTCCCAGTCTTCCCAAAGGAATCACCTAATTGCACTAAGAATTTGATTCTGTATAAGTGGTTTAAAGAAATTACAAGATTAAGCTTCCTTTATGATAAACAGCTGTTGTCAAAGTGGACTGAAAGTGTAAAAGAGCAGGAGAATAAAGCCACCTCATGCTCCAAAGCAACAGAGAAGTTTGGGAGACTTCCTGAGAAGCCACAGAGAGATGGTCAGTGAGGCAGGAACAAAAGCAGTAAAAGTGGATGGCTTGTCCTCCTGACTGGCAAAACTGAGATGCAATTGTACACTGTGAAACACATTATCACCAAGGAGATAGTAAGTAGAGAACTAACAGCCGTGAAGTCCTGTACCAGCAGTAAAAGGACACAGGGCTCAGGACAGGGAATAGAGCACTTGGCTCTGTGCAAATCCCAAATCAAGCCATCAAGACAAAATGTTTTGTCACATATGCTCTTCACTCTGAGACATCACTAGCATGGGTAGGCAACAGTAATATTTAGAAAACTTTGCTGTGAACATCCCTATTTCACCAGTAATTCCAGTGTAAAGAGGTAGTTGCCCAAATTCCTTACAGCATCAGAAGCAGCTGAGCTGAGCTATTTGTATCTGCTGTTCCTGACATCTACACCATGTCTTTGAAGTGGGTGTGATGGAAAAAGAGCTTGGATCTCACTAAGCCCAGAATGCTGTGCCCCACTTCACTTTTTTTAATAAGTGATCATTTCCTCTTTACTAGGAAGACTGTGGAGGATCAGGCACACAGCAATTTCCAAACAGTCTCCTAATTACTCAATTACTCCTAAGTGATAACACAAGGGACCATACAACTCAGAGTATATAGTCTCCCTGAGCACTGGCATTACAATTACATATGAACCACCTCTTTTACAAAACAGCTGGAAATAAAGCAGGGCGGGATGACATAAGGGAATTCTACCAAATTAAAAGCATGATTTAACTATCAAAATCCCAGAAAAATTGTCCTTAGGTTTCCTTATGCCTACAGATCTGAGAGTCTATAAGAAAGCAAGTTTTGAAGTTGGAGGTAGCATTATAAAAGAAAGGGGGGGGGGCGGAGGGACAAATCCCAGTATCTTTCAAATATGCAGAATGCTACTGCTAAAATGTTTCATACACACATTAATACTTCTTTATGAAGCCAAATTCAAATTTAGTACAGCTCTAGAGAAAAACAGCAGCATAAACGGAGCCTTTCTAAAAAGGCTACTGATTTCTCTGAAATTTTGGTGTTCTACACTCCATTCAACAGAGAGATTGGTGCTGTAGAGGGAGGTACAGCACAATTCAGTGCAAAAGGACAGGGAGTACCAGGAAAATATTCAGCAGTTTGAAACAGTCAGCCATCTAACTAAACTTCACACTGTAGGTTCTAGGGAAATATTATCACTTTTGGTGAGACACACAGATCAATCCTCATTTTAAAAAGGAAGACTATTAATGGAGTCAGACTACAGTTACATTCAGTAACTTCTTCACTTCCCTCAAAGTACTCTGATTGGATCACACCAAGGGTCTTGAAAAGAGCTAATTACAGACAGTGGTGGAGACAGGAGACAGAGAACAACAGGATCTCTGCACAGTATTTCATAAAACTAGTCACTCCAGGCTTGTTCATGGAACCAGTGCAACAGATGTCTGGTAATCTCTTAAGTAACAGTATCTTAGGTCTGCCCACACTGTTTTCTGTTCAGAGCTCCAGCAGTTTGAAAAATTACCTCAAAATAACCTCTGCAAAACCTTACATGAGAAATATTAATCGAGGGTTTCTATCACATCTCGTCATACTGACTCAGGCTGCTCCCTACCTTCTTACTCTTCTGGTGATTTTATGTCACACATATAGTTCCTTTATATTTTATGAACATTTTATTAGTTAGTGTAGTGTAACTGCCCAAAAAATTTAATGCAAATTAACCAAAGCTTTTGACAGTGTATGATGCAAGATTTTCAGGTCAAGTATATGGAGGTTTTTTATTAAACATCTGAGGTACCATGGAACTTAAAATGCTAGCTCATTGAGAATTGCATTAAATACACTTCAATGGAAGCAGTAATTTACACAATTCTGTATGACCTCTATGGTCTCTCATGTCCCAAAAGAATTTCACAGAAGTTGTGACATTATTGCGTGACAGAATAAGACAACAGAAATCAGCTCACCAGGCTTCAGGAGTCATCCAAACCAAACTTAATTACATTTTAGAATCACAGAATCATAGAATGATTTAGGTCAAAAAAGACCTATAAGATCATTGAGTCCAACCATTAACCCAGCACTGCCAAGTTCACCATTAAACCATGTCTCTAAGTGCCATGTCTACACTTCTCTTAAATACCTCCAAGACTAGTGACTCAACAGCTTCCCTTTTACAATGTTTGACAAACATTTCCATGCAGAAAATTTTCCCAATATCCAATCTGAACCTCCCATGGTGAGTTGAGGCTATCCAGTTGAGGCCATTTCCTCTTGTCCTATCACCTGTTACCTGGCAGAAGAAATCAACCCCTATCTAGCAAGGTGGTCCCCTCTGAGACTCCTTTTCTCCAGGCTAAGCAATCCCAGCTCCCTCAGTTGCTCCCCATAGGACTTGTGTTTCAGAGCCTTCACCAGCCCTGTTGCCCTTCTCTGGACACGCTCCAGCACCTCAGTGCCCTTCCTGCAGTGAGGGACCCAAAACAGAACACAGGCTTAAAGGTGCAGCCTCATCCAGTGTCAAGTACAGAGGGACAATTGCTGCTCTGGTCCTGCTGGCCACACTATTGCTGATGCAGGCCAGGATGCCATTGGCCTTCTTGGCCACCTGGGCACACGCTAGCTCATGTTCAGCTGGTTGCCAACCAATACCCCCGGGTCCTTTTCTACCGGGTGGATTTCCAGCGGCTCTTCCCAAGGCTGTAGTGTTGCACAGGGTTATCCTGACCCAAGAGCAGGACTTGGCAATTTGCCTCATTAAACGTCATGTAATTGGCCTCGGTCCATCGATCCAGCCTGTAATTTCTGTAAGAACTCCATACTTCTGTTTGATACTTCCAAGCCAATAACAACAGTGTACAAAATCTGGCCGTCCAGTTGTGAGTAAACATTGTTGCAAATTTCTGTCATCTACAAGTTCTTCCAACAGATATCCTGTGGTTTTTACTTCTGGATTATAAAAGCATTAATTATTCTATTTAATTATTAAGAGCCTAATGCTACTGGATAGTTCACCAATACAAGCACCTTCAAAGAATGGCTCCTTCGTTTTGGGTCATCTTCACTATCTACCTGCAAATTCAAATCCATTAACAAGGTCTACATTAGCTTGCTCAGAGTAGCTGATAAGCTTTTGCAATGACTCACTGGAACTTTATTCACTAGTTCTCTCCTTATTATACAAGGATATCTTCTGAGTTCTTAGAAACAAGATGTGTTTGGTTATGCAAGAAATAAAATTGCTCCACAAATGTATCTCCACACAGAATACAGCACAAAACAAAATGATCAGGTCTGGAATTTTTAAAAAATAAAATTGGAAACTGCATTAGGCAGAAGTGCTTTGAACACATTTCTTACAAGCAAAACTTTTCTCAACATATTAAGGAAAGTAATGACAAGACAGGATTTGAGGAACGCAAACAATTCTTTAAAAAAACCCACATTAATTGTAAAAGTTTAGTGTTGTTTTATGACTGCTGCTGTAATCTGTTTCAGAATATTAGAGATATCTTAATTGCTTACTATATCTAATGAACTCTAGTTCACGGGATTAACTCTCTAAAAGACATGATTGTCAAAATGTCAAGGCTTATTACTCCTTCTTTTGTTGGTTTTCCCAACAGTCCTCCTCCTCACAATTATGTTTTAGAAACAAAAGAAAATGCATTTTTTGTGTTATATGCAAGAAATGATTATGCAAGAATAGGCAAAGCATATACATCTCAAAGAAGATATTCTTCTGAGGTATAAATCCAAATACCTGAAATGGTTTTTTTCACATTATTGATTTCACAATCCTTTTTTGGCAAGAGTCAAGATGTGATGCCTTAATATCATGTCCAAGCTCCATGTTTTGTTAATTACGTCCTACCTAGCTAAATGCCCCCTGTAGTTTCAATTAGACATGGTATTCTTCCTTACTTCCCGTCTTGATTATTGTGCACTGTTGCTAAGCGCTAGTTAACAGTTGCCACATTCACCCAAAGTTGGCTGCGTTTCAGTGGTCGTTCAAAGAATTAAACACAAAACATATGGTACAGAACTGTACAAAGCAAAAAACGCACTTTTAAAACCCACACGCTTAACATAAAAGGTACTACAAAACTGGTTACACCACTGGAAGTAAAATCCTTACAGTCCTATGCCCACTCCAAATTTTCTAGAAACACTGAAAATTAGAGAGAAATGCATTCAATTTTTTTTTCAGCTTTCACTAAAAGGTTTCCTAGAGTATATTTTTGACATTTTATTGAGTTTAGTTTTACACTGAATAAACAGCCCAGCATTCATAGTGTGACAAGCTTCAAGGTACAGACATTTTGCCCTTAAAAAAATACTTTAATTCTCCATATCCCATAGCAACTAATTACAGTCTCCTAAATTAGACTCCAAGTTTTCTTTACCTTGTATCTGCAAAATACTTTGGACATGACTTGTTGAACTGCCAAATATCAATGCCAGTAGCTATTTGTTTCAGAAGACCTTGAACCAAACATGCTTTTTTTGAATTCTAGACAAGCTTTTCACACAGTCAGATCACCTTTTATCTGTGATGTCCTCATGAGATCTTAAGAAACTTCACATATTTTAATTATGCCAGTAAAAGCTCATTAATCAGCTTGCCTGTTACTGCTTATTTCCTTTAGTATTACATCCTGGACTTAAAAACTGCCTTACCAAAAAATCCTCACTACTTACGATTGCTACATTATCTACAGGCAAACCCAACCAATAAAAATTCCTGGTATGTACAAATTGTTTCTTACAGCTAAATTTTTTTTTCCCTGTTAAACACCTTAGAAAAAAAATGGTTTTGCACTAACACTACTAACAGTAAGCCAAAACATACACTGTATTTGTTATCTGGTTTACAGATGTTGAATTAAACCTTCAGGGCTCAGAACCCAATCATTTAAACAGGTCAGCACATATTGAGTATTATTCATTGACCTTCTGGAGCATTTTTTTGGGAATACTTGAGAATACATGAGAAAAAGTATGCCTGTGTTCAAAATCCACCAATATTAAAAATGACAACCAAATATTTCTCAACAGCTCTGAGAATACTCACACAATCCTTATTTCTTTGCAAAGAGGTATTTAACAAGTTAATCCTCCAGCTTTGTAAGTGCTTTTGCTGTACTCACAAGCAAATTCCACAGGATAATGTTTAAAATTTGTCAAGATTTCTTTAATCCACTAGCATATCTGTAATAAGTTTTTCAATCAATATAAAACACATCCTTGTTTCTCCTTAGAGGGTATATCCCTTAATAAATCCCAAACTTAGGTGTGCATTACAGTATTTGAAAGTGCTGAAAGCTTTAGCTGTCTCAAAAGCCATATGTGTAACTATATCTGCAACTGACATATGCACCTATTTGCTTCACCTCTCAAACAACAGTAATAATAAATTAAATAAAATAAAGCTTCAGTAATTCCTAGTCAGGAAATAAGACACAGCACTTCCTTCTCAGCAGCCTTTTTATTTCCCTCCTTTAAAAAGCTCTTTGTAACAAGGCATCAACGAAATATGAAGAATATGAAGTATCATTTTCAATAATACTTAAAATATAATTCTGTGGAAAAGTCTGAAGAGGCACCAGTTCAAAGAAAGGCAAATGGAATAATGTAAAAAAGGTCCTATCTTGAGGGTATTTAAAGCAAATATGTCGACAAGCAGCAGACCTGGGAAATATTTTTCCACGAGGTAACCGTGTCTCCCGCACTTCAAACACATTTAACCATTGATAATTCCTAAATTTCAGAATACAGATAAATATTTGAAGGCTTGGGGCCTAAACAAACAGCAACGCTTGGCCCACCCGCTGAGCTGGCCGAAATCCTAATGGTGTACACAAAGTTTTCATTCTTGGAAGATTTCGGAGAGCGCTGGGACGGACGGGTCGGACCCCGGCGGTACCAAAAGGGCCCTGTGTCCATCTATCAGCTGCCGCGGGGAGCCGCCGCCGGCTTCATCCCAGCTGCTTTCTCCCCGTTCTGCCTTTACTTCCCAACAGCAAAGGAGCCGT
>VZTJ01001828.1:582575-711896 GCA_013397795.1 Orthonyx spaldingii
GCCTCACTTTTTTTTTTTTTCTTTTTTAATTTAAATATTTGAAAATTTTGGGGTTTGGTTTTGGTTTTTGTAATTTTCCCCTCCCTCCCCTCACACCGAGCACTGCGCTCAGGCACTCCCACCCGGAGCCCTCAGTACCACTGTCTCCCTCCCTCCGCGTCTCGGTCTCTCTCTCTCTCGGCGGGAGGAGGGGAGGCGAGGGGAGGGGAGGGGAATGGGGCGGACCCGCAGGTGCCGCCCCTCCAGCTCTGTCAGCGGGAGGAGAGGGGTCGGGGGCCGGCGGGCCCGGGGAGCGGGCGGTGGCCGCAGGAGTGCCGCGCTCAGGTGCGGGGGGGTCCGGCGGCGGCGGCCCTGGCCGTGCCCCAGGGCGGCGGGGCTGGGAAGGGAGTGCCAGCGTCGTGTCAGGGACGGAGGTGATGGAACGGGCGCTGGTGTGGACATGAGTTAGAGGGGGAGGCAGGTGGAGAGCAGTGAGGCTCGGGATGTAGCGGCTGGGACTCGGTGAGGATGGAGCGACCTGGGGTCCTTCCAGTCTGTGTGGGAACGGGCGAATCCCTGCACTGAAAGGAGCCAAGCTAGGAAGCGTCAAAACCCTGTCAGATATCCAGCGTGGCTCGGTGGCCGGTGGGGCAGAAGATGGTACTAGGAGTGCCATCTGGCCTGTGAGAGACGGCCCTGCAGTGCACGCTGATCGGTGCTGTGGGCAGAGCTGAAATTGGGGTGGGAGGATCACCTCATGTTGTGTTTGGGTTTAGTTAGCAATGGAGCTGGTCCAGGAGTGGTGAAGTAGAAGCTGAAGAGGTTTAGCATGCTAGGAGGATGCTGGAGATGAACAGAAGGACACTCTGAGTGTACTTATGTCTGATATTAAATTGAACAGGTGGGTAAAGATGAGGGGATCTGTTTGTGTTAGAGAGATTGGAAACAGAAGGATCTGGAACATTTGAAGCTGTAAGTGGGCTCTGAGTGTGTGGGGAAGCAATGGGTTTGGAGTCTTGGTGTGTGCAAAGATGAAGGTCAGACATAGCAGGAGCATGGGAAAGAGACTAGAAATACAGCCAGGTGCTCTGAGGGTAAATACCCATTGAACTGGGGAAAAAATTGTTTTGCATTTCCTTCCTTTTGGCTTGGATTGATTAAGTGACCATACGAACCATCTCCTCTTTCACTTTTCACAGGACATACTTCTTGAGAGCTTTTCAAAAAGCCTTTCTCATCTTTTGAAGCCATAGGGCTCAATCCTATCCAGTGTTTTATCTTTCTGCTTCAACAGAGAGAAAAAAGGCACAGTGACAAAAAAAGTGGTAGTTTTGTTTGTTCATTTTCTTTGACAGGAACCTGCTGCAGTGTGACATAGAGAAAAAGAAGTCCAGTACTTTTCTCACATCCTTTTCTTTTGTACTTGCTGGTTAAAACACTAAGTTCCCAGCATCCTTCCCCTCAAAAAGTAGGAGAGGAAAAACTGTCCATACCTGGTGGAGAAAGCAGAGATGGCACAGCAACAGTGTGGCACTGGAATAATGCTGCTTGGTCCAGAAATGAGAACAACTGTGACAGGAGAATAAATAAAAGGAATTTCTGGATATCAGGGCTATAGTCAAGAGTGTGATTAATGCAGAAAAAGGCTAGGTTCATTTAATGTTCAAAACCAAGGCACCTCCCAATTAAAGTTTTGCAACTGGAATGTTCACTGGCTACTTTGATTCTGATTTCATACAAATTTGATGTGAATAGCTACATCAGTTGGCTTTGAGAGGGCTACTCACACGCTTGAATTGCTTAGAGCTGGGCTTCAGCTGTGGATTACTTGAAAACACGCGACCTCCATTAGCCTAAACATCTTGGTGTCTATGTATTTATAAAGTTGCTAAAAATATGACCCTTAAGAACAGGTAGCTAAAAATTTAGTTAAATCAGAGTTTAAGAGAATTTACCAAATCAGGTCAGGCTTTAGGCCCAAACTTTGTCACTTTGCAAGTGCTAAGTGGTACATTTTTATGCTATGTATGTGAACTCTGCTATTGATACTACACACAAATATAATGGCATTCAGTAATGTCAGTGTCAGTCCTTTTGAGATAATGTTGCCATGTGACTCTGGACAGATTTAGATAGTAGCTATTATTGCTATTAAAGGTTATTGAGAGATTTGAAGGCATATCAAGGTGCCTGTATAATACTATGCTACAGCATATCATAACTCTAACTCACATTACTTAATTATATCTAAATTGATCCCAGTAATTGCAGTCTACATTTCCCTCAAAATTTCTGTTTGATTTTAATTACAGCTATGTACTGAATGAGTGAGAATTATTCTGGTAGCTTTAATGCAGTAACTCTTTCTATTTGGACTTATTTTTGTTTTGCTTTTTTTTTTGGAAAGGAAGAGACATTAATTATATGTTTTCTTCTAACTTTCTATTTTGACTATCAACATTTACAGCTTGTAAGGTGGTTTCATCTGTACCATCTGTGGGCCATATTGCACATCAGATGGCAGGATAAAGTCTGTAACAAGAACGTTTTGGGACATAAAAGTCTTTCAGGGTTTGAAGCCATGATATTCACAACACAAATGTGCACAGCCACTCATGTATCTCTGAACAGACACAGAATGCCAAAGCAGCTGCTGGAGTGAAATAAAAGAGAGACCACACAGTTTGGGGAACATGATGGCATCAAGAACAAAGGACATTTGAAGGAACAAGAAAGCGCAACTTCAAGCAGTGAGAAACTGGAGTCAATCATTAGGAATTATTGACAGCAGACATGCAGTTGCACAGCAATTAGAGACTCACTTTGGGAATCAAGGTCACTTAATACTGAGGTAAAGAGACAGCATCAAAAAAAGCACCTTGTTTAGCAAACAGCATTTTCTGATTGCTGACTAGGCAACATAGAAGAAAATTGTCAATCATGGGTTGGGTTTTGGCCATTTTCATACTCATAAGGCAAGATACCATCACCTTTACTCTGTTGTAAAGGACTACTGTATAAAAACACTATATGACACTACACTTTGTGCGAAGATTGATGGGCCACTGCCCAGCTGAACTACAGAAATCGATAGGTATCATTCAGACCTGAGCCTTCATTATATATTGCATTTCACTCTGCATTTAAGTGAAAGTCTCTTCACTTTCTTCATATTTGCAGGGTTTGAGAGCAATAGGGATAAGGTCCGTTATGATGTAGTGCTCTGAAAGCCCATTTCCCTCTTCTAAGCCATAAAAGCAAACTTCAAACAGATTTCAACCTTTTTTTTTCAATCCTGCAAGCAAAGGTTTTAAGTTCACTTTTGATCATTCTCTGAACTGCAGCTTGTGTTTATTGTTGTCATGCCTGTTACATTTAAATATTCACTGATAATCTGATGTGTCCAACCTCAGGAATTAGGTTTCAAAAAACATAATGAAATAAACAAATGGTCACACAAGAGAACTCTCTGCTTTAATTTCTTATTATTCATGAACTATTGATTTCATACATACTAAATCCAGTAATTCCTATCCTAGAAACATTAGTATCACTGTTTTAGTTGATCCAGCCTACCAAACTTTTGGTATTAAATTTTGCCTGAATGAAGTGTCTGAATTCCACAGAACTGGTGTTGCTGTTGTTAAAATCTGATTGCAGACTTTGCTTTTATTTTTTGGGGGAGCGGCTAAAGTGAATCCCACCATCCTGATGGGTAATTCAGGTTTGAACCTTCTAAATAACTTCTACCCTTCTGTATGAATCACCAATGATCTTTAAAGATTCATTATACTTTACCCCTAATTATTGTGATGTGAATTATCCTTTCCCTAGTTATAATATTGTAATTAGGATTAGGATCAATACTGTTTGTTCTGGTTAACATCGAGGCATCTATGAAATGAGCTACTCCCCTAAAAACATTTATTCTAAATGAGTGAAACAGGTGGCTAGGATGAAACAGAAAGCATGAGATGGAGACAGGGAGTTGAAGACATAAAATTAAATGGTTTTAATGCAGACAGTATGAGGGCAGAGCTGAACTGAATTCAGAGCTGATGCTCAGACACTGCTGTAAGTCCAATTCTAAGTCATCATATCTAGGCTTCCTTAATGCTATTATTTTATGGAAGTGGTTTTTAAATCCATATTTTGGCATCAGTGTTTTTAGCATGAATATTTAGTACACCTCCTCCAAAAAAAAATTGATATTGCAGACTAAGATGGAAGACAAAAGTGTGTTTCTTGCAACTAGTAAGGACATAGTTGCGTTATCTTTCCATTACTCACTTCATAGAAATTGAACAACTCATCATCAGTAGTACATAGTCAGTGACAGGCACACGCTTTCTATTCCTTTTTGATTTTGACAGGATTTTGCAATAACCACTGTTAATGAGATAATCATTTCACAAAAAGAAAAGGATGATTGTAGAAAAGTCCTGGAGCTAATCACTTGGATCTGACACCCTGACTCTAGAAACTATAACAGTCTCCATTTTTTAGAAGCTTCTATAAAATGCTTGGTATTGCAGTGTCAGCTCTTGTTTACAGATTGGTAACTGTACACCATCCATCATGCAAGACACGGCACGATGCCATTTCCTTTGCTAGGAAGCCTGTCCTTAACAGCAGCCTGGATGCCAGCTAAAGGGAAAATGCACTACATGAGAGAGGCTGTAACAGCGTTTCGCTCCATAATTTTCTAAATAATTTTGTTTCAGATAAGGCAGTGCAAAAGGACTACCCCTCTCTTGGTACTACCACAGGTATTGCAAGAAAGTATGTTCTCAGTTAAGGAAAACTCTGTAAGTGAGCACTTGTCAAAGCTGATTTTTCTACATAGTTTTTATGTTTTCTTTTTTCTTGTACAAATTTTTGTTTCATATTTCACTTTCAGAATTCACTGATCTTTCAGTGAATCATTTTTATTAGCTAGTAATCAAGGAATCATTTTTCTTAGCTAATCTGTGCATTACTTGAGAATGTAGCTGAGTAAAATAAATCATACAGTGTGAATTCAGGTTTTTTGATTGAGCCTGGTTTTTATACGCCATGGGATAAGCACAATTCATTTTGATCTCTTTCAGTGAGAAGATACAGATTTTTTACTATACAACAAAATGTTATCAATACTGCCATCATTTTTAAAAGGAAAATTAAAAGCATAGTGACTGCTTGAAATTATTGAAGAAGTGTTTTCTGATTGTAGTTGGATTTGTTCACTTTGACTACATTATAAAGAATTTCCATGTATCTTTGAATGCCTGGTTAGTATACTCATGAGGCCCATAGATCAAGGACTCTTTTTTTCCCCCGGGGATACCTAGAGATCGATTTATCTTTTCTTCATCAGGAAATATTATTTTTTAAAAAAAGAATTTTGTCAAAGCTACTTAGCTAATTGTACGTAATAAAAAGGAATACTACCTATTGTTTAAATGTTTTCAAAGTGCAAGACCATATGAAAAGAAATCTCAACAAAATGGAAAAGGTATGCATAATATTGACTATTCTATAAAATACTCAGGTCCACTCTGGGTTTTTCACCATGGGTTGCCCCTTCAGAGACACTACTGAAACTTAGATCCATAACCCCAATTGACACATCTCCTCTGCCAAACACATAACCTAATCAAATTATTTTATAGCCTAGAGTGAAATAATCCTTTTGAATAGGGCTTACGTACAGAGGAGGCAGTCTTGCCTAACTTTTAGTGGTATAAAACTCTAAAGGTAGAGATCTAATCTATCTTTATTTATAGACAGTGAAAATGACTTGGCAGTTTCATCCCATCCTTAAATGAACACCTTCAAAAGGCAATCCCTCTTCTCTTGTTCTCATCAACTTTTGAGGGAGTTTAGAGAACTAGGTTAGACTACACACCTATACACCACCAATACTGGGTGAATGCGGACCGTCTCCTTGTGGTTACCTGATCAGTTACCACAGGGATATAAAAAAGACTCTCCCTGTTGTTCAGCATTTGACTTGCACAACAGAACCACTCACAGGCTGTCTGTGAGTCCCCTCACTAGCTAGTCATATACAGGAAAAAGATAAGTTGCAGTTTCATATAAGCATTTACATTTAGAGCTTGGAGAGGTGGGATTTTCTTCATGGTTTGCAGAGTAAAGCTCAATGGTTAGTTTTTTAAATTCCAAATTTGCAAGGTTTTCTGTAGTTCTTATGAGCAAGAGAAGTGACTCTCATCAATGTTGGTATAGAATCATAGAATAGTTTGAGTTGGAAGGGATATTAAAGATCATCTAGTTTCAACACCCTGCCATGTGCAGGGATAATTTCCACTAGACCAGGTTGCTCAAAGCCCCATCCAACCTGGCCTGGTTACTGTTGGCTGATGTTTGTTGGGATATTTATTCTGAATCCAGCTGGGAAATGGTAATTAGTTCCTTTGCTACTTTATTTTTGCTGCCCTTTTCTTAAATAGATATTTGCACTGCATAAGAGGTGCTGCTTATGAACTACAAGTATGTTAACAATAGCAGAGAAAATGGCCCTGGATCCATACTGGAGTCAAGACATGGAAAGAGGTCATTTTAGTGATGAAAAACAGTCATCTCACAATTACAGCACCTGTGTCTTTAGTGGAATGTCACCCATGGCCTAAGTGCAATATTTGTAGGGCAAGGAATTTTTAGTGTTTTCTACTACCTATAATCTGTGCAGGTTTATCTATCTAGGGTATCAAATATTCATCTTGGTTTGTGACTTTGTTTTGTTTTTGCCAGAAAGTCACAGATGTGTTTGAGCTTTTGAGGTTCTTACAAATGGAAAATACTTTTATGGTGTGGTAGGTAAGACTGCACAAGCCCTACCATTCTTGGCTTTGTCACTCTTCCCTTTACACAGAAAAAAATCCTACTTAAAGCAGTCTATGGTAAAATCTCTGGGCTTGTGTGGCTGCCAGAAGTAACAGTAACTCACTCCTCTCCCAGTTTTCCTACTGCGTCCACACACATCATGGTAGACCAGACTTCATGCTAATGAAACGCTTAACTGGTAAGGGAACTCAATCCAGCATTCACTGTATCTTAATTGTCTCAAATGCTGTCTTAGTCTTGTGGAGGCAAACATCTAAGCCTACACAGATATCTACTCACATATTTATAAAATCTCCATCTTCTCCAGAAGAATTTACAGAAATATGTGAACGCAGAGGTGGATTGGCTCAATTCTCTTGAAGCACAGAAGGAAAAATGGGTGTGTGCCATGGGGTGTGACCTGCCGGCAGCTGGGTTTTCCACAGTGAAGGTTTCCCACAGAGCTTCAGAAACATGTCTGATACCCACCATCCCTCTCCTGGGCAGGTTCCAGGGTCTTGACACTGAGGTGTCTCAACCTGCACTCTGCAGGTGTGCACACACAGAATACTTTAGTTACTAATCTCCCAGCTGTTTCTCCTGTTTCTCTAACAAAAGAGAAGAAGGAAACAAACCAAGTTAAATGATGCAGTAGCTATATGGCTACAAACCTCGTTGCAAAAATAAACTTGTATGTGAGTTATAATGTATTAATTATAAATACTTATGTCCAACTACCCGTCTTCTTTTTCTTTTTCTTTCTTTTTTTCAATGTGTAACTTTCATGGGAGATTAATTTAGGTTAATGTCTCACAAAGCTACTGGATTTAATACTGAGTTAGAGTCATCTGTATCTCAGGGAAATCAGCTATTTTGTCAAATTAGTGTCATTTTCTGTCTTTTACTATATTATCATCTCTCAAACACATGGTACTACAAAATGCACAGCAAGTTAGTTGCCTTTGCTAACAACCTGCTGTACAGATTTTGGATTTCAGTGGGTCTTCCCGTGGCATCAGTGAAAGGGAATTGGTGGAGAGTTCCTACTAGCATTTTGAAAGCAATCTGGGATGGGATTTGTATGTGGGTTGGCCAGCAGGGAAGGCTGCTGCACTAACTCCCTGCATGGCTTTGCCCTGGAGTCCACAACAGCCAATCTATGTCCCCCAGTCCCAGCTCAGACATGTTTGGATCCTCATGACTGCAAAGTGTAGTTTCAGGTCATGTTTTATTTACATATTGCTTTTTTGTACCGGTTTCTTGGTACTTCCTGATAGTGAAATAGACAGGATTGTGATTGCTGTCTGCCTGGAAGGAAATCTGCCTGCTTGCTCTGCTGGTTAGAAACAGTTCCAAAACCAGCTGCTGTCCAGTCAGCCAAAAAGAGCAAGAAAATCCCGAGGGCTACAAAACATGAACTTATTAATGCCGTGGGTTAATCTCTATTCATTTCCCTTATTATGTGTTTATTGTATAGAATGGCCTGTGTTCCAGCAGCTCCAGAGAAAGGGCAGATCCAGGTTATGCAAAACAAATTCCTCTGGGTTTTCCAGTTTGTTTAAAAGAGTTTTTGTTCATCTGAATTAACAAAAAGCCATTTAAATCTCTTAGTATGTTCACTCATGACATTTAGCAGTCTATGAATTTGTATAGTATTCCTGCCCTCCTTTGCTTTTTTGTTGGTTAGTTTTTTGGGCTTTTGTTTTTGTCTTGGTTGGTTTTCAGTTTGTTTGTTTGATTGATTGATTTTCCCTAGCCTGTGAGGAAGGTTTTTCCTCATAAGTAAATTCAGTTTCATGTAATGTTTTGTAGTTGAAAGTCTGAAGATTGTTCTTGGGCTTTGACACCCCCAAATTAAAATAAGGCATACTGTTGTCTGGCTCAGCAGGAACCCCCTCAAGAGACTGCCTGAGAGTTACACTTTTCCTAAAGTACCAAATGAGCTGTGTGATGTCTTACAGATGGTGGCTCCAGCTGTGGTGGGAACTTTTAGTGTTGCCAAACACGATACTCTTGGTGCTTGGGTGCTCTCTACATCTGCTGTAATCATCAGCACCAGGAACATGAACGTTATGCAAAAGTAAACTTGAAAATTGCGAGACTTTGAACTTCTCAATTCCAAATTAAGTTGGGGGTAGGAGAAAAAGCATATCGCTTGTGAGGTGAAGACTCGAGGAAGGAGTCCAGTGCTATCAGCAAGTCAGAGCTGAAAACAGACAGATATTCGGAATAGTCTGTAAAATCTTTCAAGAGATGCAAGTAGAGAGGGGACCAGAAATCACTAAAACTGGCATGAGAAGATGGACATGAAATGAAGGCAGGTAAACACAATGATCATTAGAGTACTCGTCGAAACAGAATCTACTTTGACTTCATCAAACACTTTGGTCAACTACCTGGTGGTTTAACTGCCCGCTGACTGGGAGAACTACTCAAATCTTATCTGGTTTCACTGGGGACAAGTTGCTGAGCAACCAGTAAGACCAAGAGCAAGCTGAAGAATGTAAACACCACCTCCCTGTGTTTGTCCTTCATCGCATCACCATCAAGCATACTGCTTTCCCCTGTAAACACCAGTTGACACTTACTTGCCTATCAGGGAACAAGAATGGAAATTCCATCACAACACTGGGGGGAAGAAACCCTTTCAAGCACTGGTTGCCCAGAGGGACTGAGGAATCTCCTACCTTGGCATATTTACAACTTGACTGGAAAAGACTCAGAGTAGCATGTGTCCTGAGCAGCAGGTTGGAGCAGGTGCTTTCCAGTTGTCCCTTTTTCTATTGTCAGGAAGCAACTGCATAGTGACTCACTAAAAAAGAATGGACACTTTCAGGTACTTTTAACTTCCTAGTTGCATACACTGTGCTGCTGTGACTAAAAAGAAAAGAAATAACACAGTGGTGAGGTGTTAAGATGCAGGCAACTTGTATATACATACATCCTCACACAGGGACACAGGCAAGTGTTGACAGTGGCTGCTCTGTGCAAAAGCAGTCTAACAGCAAAATATGAGGGCAGAGGAAAGGGTGCTTGAGGTTAAGAAAACCCTTGCAAAAAGAATGATGACAGACTTGTAAGTGCTGGGTTGATGGTTTTACTAAATGATCTTAGTGGTCTTTTCCAGTCTTAATGATTCTATGATTCTACAATTTAATTTGCTATTTTCAGAAGTCCAGTAAAAGAAATAGCCTGACATTTATCCTCAGAAGTGCATAAAGTTTTCCTGTTTCAGATAACTATCCTATGGGACATAATTTTATTCCTAGTCACAGGTAGAAGCTGGAAATCTTGACCTCAAAGGTACTTACTTCCATGTAGGAGAAAAATTCAGTTGTATTGAATGGCTTCAGTTCCAGGAAAGTTATACTTGATAACAACCAGAAATCAATCTTTCAGACAGAAAAAGCTTTGCTTTCACAAATGTCAGCATTCTGTTTGCTGCATTACACCATTTTCTTGTCAATATGAGAAGTCCCTGATCCATTAGGAGCTCCTTCACATGTGCTTTGGGCCTAACACAGCAACATGACACTGACCTCTCCCCTCACTACTGTGACAACATCCTCCCAGACCCAAGCATAGGAGAACTAGACCCAACATTTCAACATAATGGCAAGATTAATGCCAAATCTCAAAATCTTCCTTAGCCCAACTGAAGAACTCCCTTGCCTATCTAAAGGTTTCCTTACCCCTCTAGGTCCTCTTTCAGTGGGAGTTTCTGTTCAGTTGCTGCGTCCCTCTTTTGTGAGTCTTTTTCAGAGCCACTGCTTCAACGTATAGTTTCCCATCTTAATTTTGTGGCCTTCCTTCTCTGTTCTTAGATATATAGATTAACGTTTACCTGTAATAAGGTAGTATATTATACACTTGCTTTTTGTTTACCATCTGATTACATCAGTGGCCTATTTTCGTTTTTGTTCCTCTGGTCTATTGCCATATGTTTATGAGTTTATGTTTTTTTCTGTACCACAGATCAAAATGGAAAACACCCAGGAGACAATCTAGGTGGAGCTTCACTAGTTAACACCCCTGAACAATGAATGAAACTGAACAATGATTGTTTAGCATTAAGACTACTGATAGAGTTAACCACTGGATTGTGAACTGATATATTGATATGCTATAACCTCTCCATCAAAGAGCTGCACAAAACTAAAACCTCATGCACCTAGCAGTTTTATATGAAAATAAGTCTTCCTCTTCTGAGAAAGGTACCAGATTGTCTCAGTAAAATCTGCTTTCTGTAAATCCATGTCACTTGGTATAAATAACATACTTCCTTTTATCTTGGTATTTATTAACACAGTCATTTTGGGCAGCACAGATTTCAGGCTATGGACTTCCATCAGGCCCACAGCTAGAAGAGTCGAGGCAATGTCAGGCTTGGACAGAAGTTCACTGCCTGAATTGCCTGGGTTGTTCTGTGTATCTGTTTCAGCATGAACTTTTTTTCGAACCTCTGGAGATCCTCTGGACTTCCAGGTCTTCTGAAGGTGAGTTTTAATGACAAGCTTCTGCCAGCTCTTAGGAAGTTCTGGCATGCGGACACATTTTCTGATGTTAGGATGTCTGACTGTCGTTCTGAGCCTTTTGACATACCTGCTCTTCCTCCAAAGCAGAGATTCCACTTGCTTTTTCTCCCAGATGCAGAACTGAGGTATTCATTGAAATTCCCCAAATAGGTTCATTGCAAATCTTTGTTCAGTTTATATTGCGCATAGGCAAAACTCCCGGGCAAACTTGAGTCAAAACTGAGGCAGAGTCTTAACAGACCCCTCCAAAGTGTTTTCTACTAGAGCACAGTTATGTTGGTCGAAGTTTCATCCCTTCCTATGTTACTGGCACCACTTACATACCATCCCCATACAGCAATTAACACATTATTAAAATCCCTTTGTTATCTATCTATCTATCTATCTATCTATCTATCTATCTATCTATCTATCTATCTTTGCTATCTATTTGTGATCTATTTTTGTTCTCTACCATTTTAGACAAGCCTTCTTCTGAAATATTTATTATCTATATTTATGCTGCGCTTCATCTCTGCGGCGTCCTTGCCCTTCTGTGGTGCTACACGGCAGCCGCCTCTCCTGGCTGCGTGCCGCCCGTCACTCTGTCCTTCCCATGGAAATCCTGACGTACCCTCCAGTACAGGCACTGCCTCAGTGTGGGAGACACCTTAGAACGGGCTTCCAGCGCTGCTGCGAGGGGGACCCTCGGGAGCCAGGGGGATCCATCGGCCCATACTCCCGGGGGAAAAAGGGACAGGGTCCGCGGAGCTCGCTGCCGTACGCAAGTAGCGCATGGGACGTCATTCTCCCACGGAACCTTCCCTCTGCGCCTAGAACAATTTTTTTTTAACTTTTTTTTTAGTATGTATATATCATTTTCACAGCTTCCCACAAGCGCCGCTGCCTGCCGAGCAAACAAGTCCCCTCCCGGCGCGGGGCCGCGCCCGCGCTGCTGCAGTGCCCCCCAGCGGCCCAGGGAGCGCGGGGAGCCGGGCCCGGCCCGCGGCCGCCGGGCGCCCGGGCTGGGGGATGAGGGGTCCGCGGGGCCTGCAGGAGCGAGCCGGCCGCTGCCCATCGCTGCCCGGGAACAGGGTGCATGTTTGCTGGGCTGAGCCCGCCCCTTGTCGCCCCAGCTGCCTTGTCCTGCTCCCTGGCTTTTGCACCTGCAGATTTATTATCTTTCCCGTTGAATTATACATCCCTGTTCTGGGGCAGTATTGTAAAAGTCAGGCAGTTCTTATTTTCTCCCCTACTACACAGATAAGTAACCATTTTCCTTCCTGTTTAGACCTTGCATCTCTAGGTTTTTTTTCCTTTGCTGTCTGGGCCAGCCCTGAAGACAGTAAATGTCTATGGGCGATGGTCCACAGGTGAAATCTCTGCCCTGCTGAAGAATGTGACAGTGATCCATGCAATTTCTAATCAGCTGAAGTCCCTTGTCACTCAAGTCAAACTACGCCACAATGCACCAACAGCAAATGATGCCTGAGGAGACATTGTGAACCTGACTGTGGAAAGAGCCTGTGCACGTCTAGGGGAGTATCTCTTCTTCTGGGATCTCTCCAAAGGATACAACACTGCTGTGTCAAGCTACAGCTCATATTTATAGGTGCCGGTACACTAAATAAGGCTAGTTCATGGGAGAAATGCAGATTTAGTCTAACTTCTCGTCACCAAACATCTGTCTGAAATAAAGTGTTCTTCACGGTAGTGGAGGGTGTGTGAGCACACCCCATTCAGGATAGGGTGGAACCAGGATGTTGCCTGCCTGAGAATGCGAAGCTGCCACTTGGCAAAGCACACAACCCCTGGATCCGTGCCCAGAAATGTGGAACACCCCACAAAAGAACTAATGCAAGCAAACAAACAAAAAAATGCAAGCAGAAGAGAGCTCTCAAACCGACTTCTTTACTTTGGCCAGAGGCAGGCTATATTTTTTAAAATTATTTTGACATTGTCCTGTAAACAACACCCAAGGACAGAGAAGGCACTGCCCATCTACCCATCTACCCTTTGGCTGCATCCCCTAGGACAGTCCCCTCACAGCCCTTGAATTTTTTTATTTTCTTCTTCTTTCTTTTTTTTTTTTTTTTCTGATAAGAGAGTGTTTAGGCTCAACGTTTCAGCTTGAAATCTGTCCTCAAGTTCTCATTGTACCCACTTTCTTTGGATGAGTTGGTCACCTCAGGAACCAGCAGCACTCTATTGCATCAAGTCATCTGTTCCTGTGATTAGACTTCTTGCAGTCACACTTCAAAGCTCTGTCCCTGCACTGCTCCAGTTGTCTTTGGTGTATACCCTGTGATAGCCACATAGAAATGGCATTGTAAACTTTATTATGATGTACACTGACAACCTAGGACCAGGCTGGATTTTGGCAGACAGGGCTAGGGATATACAAACGGTGCATGTGACTTACAGTGCGCCTCTTTACTGATAGAAACCCATATTTGTCCCTGTGATCATCTTGAGTTTCTTCACCTTCTTCAGCATGTGAGGATACATGTGAGGCAAAGAGTGGATACAAAAGAAGAGTGCAAGATATCTGAGGTAAATTATGGAAATGACTGCACTGCAGAGATCAGAGGTTATTAGATTCTGACTTGAATCTCAAATTAAAGGACACCATGACTAGCAACAGCAACCTGGAGGTGAAAAAATGACAAGAAGCTGAAGGCTGGTGGATGATATTTGTTCTGACAGTATAAGTACAATCCCAAGTGCCATCTGCACAGAGTTAAGATTGTTTCAAATAGAATTCAGCTAAAAGCATGACTTTCATTTCCAAAATGTTTTACAGTATGCAACTGCCAACTTCTGATCCAACACTGGAAGTCCTAAAGCCAAATTTACTGTGTCCCCACACTACAGTTCCTTAAAATATCTTTAGGTTTTTTCTTTGCATATTTCTCATCTGACTGGTGATCTGGCACTATTTAGATTATAAAATTCAAAATAGCCATTGCCTGAGGTGACTGGATTTTTCAGGGAAGTGTTTCATGTAGGATCCATCTGCTGTCTTTGAACAAAACAGTCTGCATTGAGCCACTTCAATGCACCAGTTTGGGTTGTTCACAAGTGTAATTTTGGCACAATATTTAGGCTGCTTTTTAGAAAAAAAAAATGCAAACATGAAAATATAGAAAACTTTAAAAGTAAAAGGAAGAAAAAACAATGAAGGCTTTTTTTTTTACTCTTCTCTTTTAGCAGAAGTTTTTCAGTAACAGACACAAAACAAACAATTAACCTTTACAATACACTTTTCATTCTCTGCTTATAAAGAAATGTTATGAAATTTCTTTATAAGCAGAAATTTATTTTTCATGAAAGAAATTTATATTTGACTGAGCCCTTAAAAATTGTTCTTTATAATAGCTTATATATGACAGACTTTTTTATATAAAAGAGACTTTTGGTCAAAGAGTTCTGCATGTTCTGATCAACTCATGGAAATCTTTGATACATTGGAGAAGGCTCCCTTTTGTTTTGCCAATGCCAACATCAGAAGCTACTCTAAGTTGTGGCTACAGGGTATTCCTTCCTGGTATACACTTCCAGACCATCAAAGTTTTTTTACTTCAAATCCTTACATCTGGTTTTGGTTTTTTTGGGATTTGTTTTCCCTAGAAACAATGCATGCTCAGTGCTGTTAAAGTTAAAATACCATTAAAGATTTTTAATGTGATTTATTAAGGCAACACAATTCCTGACAAGTGAGGATCTGTGGATGTTTCAGAGGATGCTTCTGAACTCCATGGATGGATTGTGACTAAACATTCGTTGGTGTCCTGTCTATCCATTGATCACACTCTGCAGTTACAACATGAAGCAACTCATTTCTCAAGGAGTCTACAACATCATTGCAGTGTGATGTCATTGCAGTGTGACTATTCCACAGTCAATGGGACAAAAAAAGCTCTAACTAGAAAGCGTTTGTAGCATTTCACAATGTCTAATGCATAATAGTAGATCTCTTAAGTGTCAAACTGGTTCAGTTAGAAGACATTTAAGCCTCGGCACTTGGTCCCAGGTCATAGTTGTTGACACTAGCAAATGCTTTGAAGGTAGGGAAAGGAGTGCCTTATTGTTATAATTGCTGTCCTTTGGATGAAATACTTAAACAATTTGCATTTTATTCTGCTGAGAGCTGTTTACCCCAATGTAAATGTAGATACAAAGAAACAGAAGATAGCTGGTGTTTTCAAAGCCTGAACATCTATCCTGGCTTCACCAATTTGGTTCTCAAACTACAGAGGTCAAGCCTTTCCAGTGCCAAACTATCATTACCCCATTGGAAGCCACTTAGGAAACCAATAGGTTTTTTTAACCCCATTTCCATACTTGAAAAGTAGTGGGGGAAAAGAATCATATACCCTATGACTTGCCAGGAGGATGGCAAATAACTGTTCTATAAATGTGAGTGCAGCCCAAATTGGAATCAGCAAACTTTAGCTACAACTGGCAGGTTAACTAAAGACAGAGTTTTACTTCAAGGGATTTTAGCTGTGAGATGGCTAATGCTCAAAGGTGTGAATTCAGGCTGGGGGGAGTCCATCCTTTTGCTAAACACACCTTAATGACAAGGACAGTCTATCTACCTGTGCTTGGGTTTTTCAGTGCTTTGGGGTTATTTGTATATTTGTATAAAATGTAACATCTAAAAATCACCTAATACACTAGCTCATGAAAGTCTAGCTGTCCAATACAAAACAATCATGAAACAATCATGAATATTATTCATGTTAAGTTTTCACGAGAGTCAGGTCATGCTGCCGTAACACGGCTTTCTTCCCCTTTAAACTGAAGACTTTCAGTAATGTTACTAGGGAAAGGCTTTGGAGCTCTCACAACTGAAGGCAATGTCGTGAAAAGCTTGTGAACTGCCATAGCTGATAGCCTCCTGCTGCTGAAAGGTGTTTGTAACTCCTGGCAGTCTCCTGATGACAGCAGCTGTCTAGTGGCAGATGTCATTTAGCAAATTCTAGTCCTGCTCTAGTGATAGGTACTGAGAAAATGCACAGCTGAACTCCCCATGTTGTTTCTCTTGCCTCGTTAATGTTCTCACACTGCTCTGAAATCACTATTGCTACTTATTTTTTTCAGTTTGTGTTTTCTTGCAAGGAAAAGCTTACCTTTTCATTTATAAGCTGACTCTTTTCAACAGTAATAACATGACAAAAACTTGTACTGGAAAAGAGCAAAGAGTTAATTTGTTTTTCTGGCTGGCCCCAAGTGACCCCTTGTTCCCACTGCTTTTGAAATTACTGGAGTTTGCTTAGCCTGAAAAATTACAGCTATAGGAAGAGTTATGCTTCACTGATCTATTTTAAAAAGGAACAGCAGAATTTTAAAAATAGAATCCCCTCCTCTTTTTTTCCTAACTGTGGCATCTTCAACCCAAGTATGTTGATGTAATTTCCAAAGCACTAAGAAATGTCTTAGGTCACATTTAAGTCAGGTCAGCCAAATCCAGGATCAGTGAAAAAATGAGTTGTTCATCTGGTCTGGAATGAGATATTTCTTCCCATCATTCTTAGTTATAAAGATATCTTTTGTGTGGTTGAAGCTAAATTTAAGCCCAGCCTGAGTGTATTTGTGTACTATCTATGTGTGTTTTATGCATCAGCAGCACACTGCATCAGTAGCCTGCACAATTAGGGCTTTATGATCTTTGAAGTCAGCTAATACAAAGATTTATATATTTGCAGCAAAAAATCCCTAGGGAGTAATAGGAATAGGTGTTTCTTAGAGCTACAGTCTTATTCTCCTTTGACTTGTGTTGGTTTGGCTCCATTATCTTCAGAGGAGTTAGTCCTCTCCCTGCTTTGAGCACCAGAAGAGAAGAAAATCCACCCCTGAACGTATGCCTAGGGAGATCTGCTTTTATAGAGTTTGCTTTTGTTTCAGAGCATAGCCCTGCGGAGGGGGCAGCACCGAAAAAGAGAGCAGACCCTGCCACGGGCATTAAACTGTGCGGGATTTCTTCTGACCAGCGACTCACAGCAGCTCCTGAAGGTCTGGGACTGACCCCGGCTCTGGTGAGCGATGCCGAAGGGGTGGATCTGGCCCTCCCGAGGGGCCCAGATTGTCGGGGGGGTTCCTGCCTGCTCGCCAGTGATGCTCCACTGGGCAGCGGGAGGAGGTCACGCCTGGGTGCAGGAGTGAAAGTCACGTTCAGAGAAGTGGGGACTGAATGAAGGACACGGTAAGGTGAGAACGTACTGATTTAATATATGCAGTACTATTTTGCAAAGAACTATTCTACAGGCTATTTCTTTCTTTATCAAAGCATTCAGCTACTGTAATAGGATTTAAATGTATAATGAGTTGAACTTTAACAGATCTATAGTAGCAGTTAACTAGCAAAGGAAAGTCCATGTCTAGCTATTTCCTGCTGCTACAATGTTTTGATAACAATGATACACAAAGACTTGTTTTGTTTAGCATGCACCATATTATTGCATTTTAGACAAAGTCTTGATTCTCTTAGTCCAAGACAAAGTCTCAATTGTCTCCATTTGAGACAAAATCTCAGGACAAAAAATATGTATTTGAAATGTCCCAAACTACAGAGAAGTAAGAAATCAGATTAGCATCAACTTCTGCTTCTAGCTACAATGAAAACAAAGATAAGGCAAATATGTATTTTCTAACTGGAGGGACACATTTAGGAAAGTTTTTTGCCTCATCGTTCCCTAATTATGAAATCAGAAAAATGAAAATATTTTTCCCATTCTCTGCACACACACCCTACCCCAGGCAGACCTGTTCTTACTGTGCTGAGATTTGTTTTCCTGCAGCAAAGTTTCCCTTCAAGAGCCCACAGGCATGGAGAGCAATTTTTTTTACCACCCCCATGTATGAACCTTGTTAACTAATGTTTACTTCTGTGTTTTCTGCTTTCAGCAATGAGGCAGGTTGATGGATAGTGAAGATGGTGGTGGTGGGGAGAATGGTAAGGAAAATGCAGGAGCTGGTTTTACATCTTTCAATTATGCAGGCTCATAGGCAAAATGGCTATCAGCTTTTCAGCTATACCAAAAGAAGAAATCCCAGCCCTTGACAATGGTGACCCTTCTACCTTGGTTTTGGTTTGTTTGTTTTTTTTCGGGATGGTGGGAAACAAAGCACAGCCAGCCTCCTGACTTTTTGCAAGTTACAAATACTGTACAAAGTTCTAGTTTCAACACTGGAAAATGTTCTCTCCTGTTGTTCAGAGTGACTCCAGATGCTGATGTACTTACTTACACAGCACAAGTAACTCAACTGAAATGAAAAAGCAAGGTAATTGAGTTTATATTCATCTGTCAATATTCCTAAGGGACAGACTGTTCAGCCTGCCATGTTTGCTCTGCTTATGCACGCAGAGCATTAAATCGACTGTAGATTCCCACAGTAGATGCTCCCTGGTGAATAGGGGATGTCTTCTGCTGTAATGTGGTGGAGGTGGTGTGATTCCCTCTACCATAACCATTCCCCCACATCTCACAATGTCAGGAGATGGGCTGAATGTTTGGCAGGAAAAGACAGAAAAAATCGTGGTAGAACTGAGTTTTTCTTCATCAAATGTTTGCCTGACCCAAGTCCCATTATCAGAGGAAAAAGCATCAGCTTTTTGCATCAGCTTTTTCCTAGGTTTTTCTAAGCTTCTCACTATTATAATACCTGGGACATTCACATATATTTCTTCATATTTCTATTCTCATGAAGTGAAGGATTGTCATCCCTACATGTGAAACATAACATGGGAATCAAAGCAAAAAGTTCCTTTTAACTTTGAGTGAGCAGTCTGGGACAGTTGTGAGCAAATATTTAGAATCATAGAATATGCTGAGTTGGAAGGAACCCACAAGGATCATTGAGTCCAACTCGATGGTTCTGCACAGGGCAAGCCCAAGAATCACACCATGTGCCTTAGAATGTTGTCCAAATGCTTCTTAAACTCTGGCAGTCTTGGTGCTGTGACCACTTCTCTAAGGAGCCAGTTCCAGTGCTCACCCACCCTCTGGGTGAAGGACCTTTTCCCAATATCCAACCTAAAAAATCCCTTGACACAGTTGCATGCCATTCCCTTGAGTTCTGCCACTGGTCACCATAGAGAACAGATCACTACCTGCCTCTACACTTCCCCTCATGGGGATGTTGAAGACTGTGATGAGACTGTGATCCCCTCAGTCTCCTCTTCTCTAGGCTGAACAAACCAAGTGACCTCAGACACTCCTCATATGGTGCCCAAAACTGCCCCCAGCACTCGAGGTGAGGCCGCCCCAGTGCAGAGCAGAGCAGAGCAGGACAATCCCCTCCCTTGCCCGGCAGGTGATGCTGTGCCTGATGCTCCCCAGGGCACGGCTGGCCCTCCTGGCTGCCACGGCACTGCTGACTCGTGTTCAACTTGTCATTGACCAGGACCCCCAGGTCCCTTCCCACAGTGCTGCTTTCCAGCCTCTCGTTCCCCCAGTTTTCAAACAACTTAGCTTTTTTTACTTTACATGGCTTTGTATTTGACTATACTGTCATCCCTTATTTAAGATAGTTCCATAGGGGATCTCCATGTATCTAGACCATACAAACAATAGCATTCTCCATCCCAAACATGGGAGCGAGTCAATGCCTGTAGCAGAGCAGACATACAAGACACGTGTGAGAGAATAACCAACTATGGCCAACATTCAGCGCATGTTGGAAATATATGAAAGAAAAAGCAGAGAAGATGGGAGAACCTGTGAAACAAAGGAACAAAAGCTTATTCGATCCTGTGGTCTGGGAAGAAACCAGGGAATGTGTCTCTGAGGAGAGTTGAAATTAAGAGCCGCTTTAGCTGAGCTCTGTGTGGCAGGAGCTGGTAAGGATAAAAAAAGGAACTGCCTTCTGATGTTTGGCTTCTGCGCCGTCTGAGGAAACAGTCTTGTAACCAACTCAAGGGAAAAGTGGCTCCACCACAAATTTCTTCACGCAGTAGAAACAACCCTCAGCACATTGGCTCCAATGCCATGTTAAGGCACAAGTGCACAGACAAAAGCATCTGCTCCCAATTGGAAAGGCAGGCCCCAACAGCAGCTCCAGTGCACAGCAAGTTTGCTGATATGTGGGTTGGATCCACTCTGTGCACACTATGTAGCTGGCATAGACAGGTGCAGCAAATCTTATATGTCAGATTTAAAAGTGGGAGGACTCAAACATCACAAGTATGGGAAGCCAGGATGGTTTGTGCAGGCAGGTCAGACTTACCTTCACACTTGTGCCATGCCCAGGGCTGTTTAGCTGGGCTCCCCCTCCTGAGCTTTCCTGTTCTTGTTGCCATCAAGTGTCCCACTGAAAAATCTGGCCTGGGCAGTGGCAAGCTGTAGTTTCCCTCATGGTCCAGTGTGAGAACCTGGGCTTTCACCATGGGTGGTGGTGTCTGTGATGAGTAAGTGACCTTACAGATATGCAGAAACCAGTCCTGATGAACCAGCATTCAATCCATCAAGTGTAAGCAGAACTTATTGGCCCGAGCCTCCTGGTCTCTCCTGCAAAGAAGAAAGGCAAGACTGAAAAGAACTGTGGGCAAGCAGGAGGGGGCAAGACACCCAAAGGAAACCAAGTCTGAGTGCCAACAGTTGAGACAGATTTTCTGAGCTCAGGCAGCTACAGGTCTAGTTGATGAGCCTCTTTCTTCTGTGCTTTCCCATGAATGAGGGACACTTGTTCTGGCACCAGCACATCTGGGACCAGAAACCACAATTAGAGACCCCCCTCTTCATATCCGTAGGGATCCTCTGTTTGTATCTTAAAGCAGTGACAGGGTGGTGGTAAGAAGAGGATCATCTCCAGTTGTGCATAAGCATTCTGTGCAGTGGCACCTGGAAGTAAATGCCAGAGTGCCCTAGTTAGTGTGGGGTATGTGTATGAAGAATGTCAGACCATGCAGTGGCATCTCCCTGGGTGTCAAGGGGTTTGGGCAGGGTAACAGGATCATGTAGCAAAAAGCAGATTTCCTAGGGTCCTGGGTACACTCTGTGGGGCTCGGTGTGCCCTTCCTGGTCTGACAGCTGTTGCAGCTGAGGGATCTGCTGTTACTCCCATGCCTCAGGCAGCCGTCGCCTCCAGTGAGAAACAGGGAAATGGGAGAGGCAAATGAGTGAGAATGGGGTAAACAGTATTTTGCTCAAACTGAAGTGGGGAATGTCCTTGCTCAGCAGCTGTTCTCAGCTAACCCAGTGTCTCAGGGCAAGCTCCCTTCAGAAAACAGAAACTGATCCAGGCCAACATCTTTCTGTAAGAGAGAGCAAAGAGGAGACCAGAATGGAAGAACAAACAAATTCACCCCTTTTCAGGCTGTGTTCCTCAGATTTTGTTGCTCATCCTCAGTTCAGTCCAAGGTAATAATCACCAATGGCATGTTCCTCACTTTGTATAGTGCAGGAGAAACCTGGGTTTCGAGCCTTTGGCGATTACCCAGAGGGTGGATACACACTCTTCCAAAACAAGGGTTCTTCCTTCCTGGGAAAGCAAAGCCAGCAGTCCAAATTGGAGTTAGAGAAGCAAATATTTTTACATAAAATACATAGCACATAATAATAATAAAATAAATAATGAATTAAATTTGTGATTGGGTAAGTTATAGTAATAAAATATGAACTATTTATGCAAAAATATGAACTATTTATGCAAACCAGAATTCCTAACCTCCCAGAGGCAAGTATTCAGTGCATGGAGAAACTCTTTTGAGGTGCCCAGCAGCGCTGACACCAAGCAGCAACTCCATACTTTCCCCAGGAAGGCGTAAGAGCACAAGCAGGCCAGCAAACCTGGAAGCACATAAAATAATTTTCCTTGCTGTTAGTGTAGGTTACTGTGCCCTGGGTATTATCACCAGCTCCTGGCAGATTTGCTGGTCACCATGCCCCAATATGCAGTTTCCTGCTTCCAGTTTCTGTTGCGCTTTTCTGCCACAGTCACTTCTTTCCCCTCCCACATGAATTGCTGTAGAGTAAGAAAAAAGGCAGCAGCCAAGAGGGAAAAAAATGAAAGACAGCAAAGAGCCTTGTGGCCTACCTGCTTTCTTTTCTTTCTCTCTCCAAGCCACAAAGTTTCCGAGCATGAGCAAGCCTAAATGTAACTTGGCACCAGTGCCACAGATAAATGTCAATATTTTCCCTGGCAGTTAGAAACAAAACTGTCCAAGGAGATTTTTCTCTTAGAGGATGGCCTGCCTGCTGTGTAGTTTTCTCACAGGCTATGCATCCCCCAGAGGGCAAGTCAGTGTGGTTTTCCTCCCTGGACTTGCAGCAGGGGAGCCCCAAGAGCTGCCCTGGTGCTGGGGGTAAAGCTGCTCCCTGGTATGAGCTCCCCAAGAGGTGGTGAACTCGGGAATGTACGTGCATATGGGGAAGAGCAGGCACAGCAATGTTGCCTGCCTGATAAAGCCACCCTGAGCTCTGTTATCACTATGGGGTAAGCTTACAAAAAAGAGGAGGCTAATGTGATTCAGAGTAGTCAGAGAAGACAATTTACAGACCTGCCTCTTTTGAATGCTGCAGAAAGAAAGAAAAGCCTTATCGCAAGTTGGAGCAGCCTGAGAAGTGTAGCAGGGTAAATAACTCCTTGCAAGCAGCAGTCGAAACAAAAACAGGATCAACAACTGCTCTACCCAGCTCACAACTCGTCCTGCCTACTCCAGGTTGAGCTCCAGGCTGATGCCAAGTTCTCTTGTTTTGGAAGAAAATGCTTAATAGTTTAATCAACTGAGACTGCTGGACAGCATCTCTTGCAGATTCATAAGCTTTTCAGGAACCAGTAGCAATTATGGAATGGCCATATTATGGCTGTTATTTCTCATCATCAATATGGATGTACAAAGCTTTGAAGTGCACGCTGTTTTTAGGTATCTGGATATACTCTGGTGAAGATTCAGCTTTCAGTCACTACAGTCCAATAATTATTCTGGTTTGATATCATTATTTTCCTCAACATTATTTATTGGTATTTACCCTTACATTTGTTTCCAAGAACTCTGTCTAGGAATACTATAGCAAAAATACCAGTTTAATCAGCAAATAAAGTAAGAAGCTAGCTATCAAAGTCAGAAATTTTTCTGTCCTAAATGGAGAAGTATTTCTTCTCATTATGTACACTGCTCAGCACTGAGGTGATGAATAGCAGGCTTGCTTAACAGAAGTCAGATTAAGAGAATCTTCTGTGTTTAGAAATATTTTATTCACCATAAGTCTTTTTAATGGACTGTTGACTGACATGCTTGCTTCACAAAATAGTAAACAAAGTATCATGTCCATTTGTTGACTCATATGTCTGGACATAACAGGTGACAAATGACATATTGCAATTTGCAATATGCCAGGTTTGCAACCTGTAGACTTCTATGCAAAGACTGTGAAATACAGCTTTGAGTTGCTTTACACAAGGATTTCACTGTGGGACTGTCTCTAAGATATAATCTGACATTTTCAAAAGTGGAAAGAGCTACATAAAATTACATGCTGTCCTGAGTCTGAGTTGATTTGAAGCCACAAAGTCAACCCTGGAGTTTTGTACTGACTCCACATACTGAAGCTATGAAGTTACACTTCCTCTCTCTCCAGCTACCCTACCTATAACTACTGTTTGCAAGCAGAAGACATTTTCATTTAAAATCAGGATTTCTCTCAATGCTATTCACTATTGAGCATGCAACTAAGACAAGCAGTCTTTGCAGCTGTCATAACTTTAATTCTACAATGAAACTGAGGAGATGTTTGTTAAGCATCCAACTCCAGTCCTTGCGACAATTAACATCTTGGCAAATCTCCTCCTGTGATATCTGGTGGACAGCCATCAGTACATCAAATTATGCATGCTTGCAATTTGATCTTGACCAACGCAATTTCCTTCCCCTCTTTAGGAATTCTTTCACTGCCTTTATGCCCAAGGGATAGATGGAAAAGATAATTGTACACAAACTGCTTCAGCTCTGAAGCTCATGCTGAAAAGATAATTTTACTTCTGTTTATACTGCTACTTTGCTCTACAAAAATTATCTTAACAAGATTCAGCATTAAAAAAAAAAACCAACAGGAAAATGTATTTCTATTTATCCAAACCGGCCCTTTTGTAGTCTACTATAGCCTATATAAGAGACAATGGCTTATCTATGGCAGAAAGGCAAAATGACACACAGAGAGTTGTGATTGGGTAGAATTTTCATGCTATAACTTAATGCTTTTTAAGCAGTTAAGAAAGGAGATCTGAATTAACTGAGTATGGAAATTATCTTACATCTACAAGCAATATCAAGAGGCAGGAGAATGCACAGATTGGTTTGCCTGTGCCACAAGTTACAGAGCACTTCAGAGTTCATATTATACAGGCCAGAGTAATCTTATTTAATTAAAGAAAAGGAAATGTCTCACAAAGCAAATAGAACTTTATTGTCAATTAAAACATTCTGGTTTAGATTATTATTCATACTTGTAAGCTATGTGTAGAAATATTTTTAAGTATTTGTGAAATTTGACATCTTTTGGGAAGTTTAACATCTTTATTACTTTCGGGAGACCTTTGAAATTCAAAGTCATTCATCTCAGAGACAACATTTTTCCTGTGTTCTGTGAATTTCTGTGTGAGAGTCATTGAGATGGAAACTGTTGGGAACTACCACTGCTTTTCTCTTGTTGGTTTCTCCAGGAAAGGTCAAGGCAGTCTGCCAGTATAGTAACTGGGCAACATCACTGCTTTAAAGACCCAAGTTCTTGCTGACACTGAAACAGCAATAGGACATGGAACATTAGGAGAAATTGTACAGCAAAAGCAGAATGAAACTTCTGGACTCAATTTAATAGAGATGAAGCTTAAGAAGGTTTAGTATGATAGAGGAAACAAAACTTGATTTCTCCTAAGTGGTCTTCCAGCTCCAGGGTCTGGACCAAATAACTCCTACTTATGCCTGACACTCCAAAGGTGATTAATTAAATGCCTGCAATGACTCAATAAATGGCAAGAGTCTGTGTTCCTGTATAGATGCCGCAGGAAACTTCCCTCCTCTTTTTTTCTCCCTTGAAAACAAGCTAGAACATCCAATTCCCTATGCTCCAGTCATTAAATAGTGCCACTTAAGCTACATTCAGTTCCTGATACATTATAAAATGGCAGATTTAAGACTCTCTGGGCAATCTTTTTTTGTCCCTCCCCATGTGCATATGTTTTCTTACAAGCCCTTCCATGACACAGTCATATCTTAGACTTTCCCACAGGATGCATGCCTCATTCTGTACAACACAGGATAATCACACCCAGTGGCAGAAAGAAATTAGCATAGCAATCTTAATCTGGTATTTCCTAATTTTCCTAATTTCCTTATCCTTCAATATTTGGCTGCACTAATCGAAACAATATTCTTTTAATGCAATTTTTAAATGTTACCATTTAAATATATATATATGTGCATTTGTGTATCTCTCCATCTATCTGGATCTGTTAATGTATTGGTAAACATAAAAGAAAAAGATAAAAGTTGTTTGTTTTTAATTCTTTCAGAACCGTTTGATCTCTCCGCGCTTGTTTTAGCAGCTGCCTGACTGTTTTTCCTCATATGTAAACTTCAAAGTCAATCAGAGGTCAAAACTCTGGACAAGGACAGAATAAGGAAAACAGCAGTGACTGGCATATGTGATGGGAAGAAGCAGAGAAGCTGGGTTGTAGAATATTGTGTGTTTCTGGACACAGCAGGGGGAGAGATTATCTACCTCTTGGACATAACATTTCCTGATCTGAACGTTTGATGTAATTGTCAAGGCCTGATTCTTGCCTGGAAATGTATCTCACAGAGAAATGAAGGGTACAGCCATGCACAGAAGGACTTGACATTCACTACTATTCTTGGTTCAAGCAGTCTGAAAATAGCTTAATAGATTACTGTAAAAATGCTGCAGAAAAACAGCTGGTTTCTGTTAAATGCAGAGGGTTTCAGGGGTGGGTATTGGTTTTGAATTCCAATTTGTTATTTGCTATTTCTGATCGTAGGAAAATCAAAGGAAATGCAAGTCCTAGAGAGGCAGCTTCTGTAGCAGAGTAATGTGGAGCATTTTCTGTAGGCATGTGCAGTCGTGGTACAGGATGTGTCTTCAGTTCGTGCTTTTTTTTTCCTTCGGGAGAACATCTGCCTTTCCCTCCTTCATCTGTCTGCGGAATCAGGCCCCTGCTTGTGCAGAGCCCGGCAGAGGGCCATGAGCAAGAGAGAGTGCCCCCGGCTGGGGGTTGTAGCCTTGCAACTTGCCTGGCAGCTGGTAAACAGCCTGCAGAAATTGGGAACACCTTAGTGATTCACACATCCTCGAAGCAGCTCCTGCCAACAGTCGCTGGAGAGGCCCAGCAGAGGCAGAGGTGGATGCCTCTGTGTGTGTGTGTGTGTGTGTGTGTGTGTGTGTGTTTGGATTGGAAGGGATCTTTAAGAGTCCTCAGATTTTGTGTGGATTAGGGGAATTTGTTTAAATGACCTACAGAATAATTTGTTCTTAAAAAAAAAAAAAAGAAGAAAGTATTTACTAGTTTAACCAACAGGGAAAATGGAAATGGGACCAGTGCCAATGCATCTCCCCCAGTCTTCTTCATTTTCCTAAGTTTTGGACACCTTTTGCTTTTCCTACAGAAGGCTTAAAAATATGTGATTTGTACCATATGGTCCAGAACCAGGTATCCCTGAAGGCATCCCAGGAGGTAGGAGGCCCCTCAGCAGTGTAAAATCTGAGCAATATTAGGGGGGTGGGGAGTGTTGAAAATGCCAAAGCAAACCTGTCAATCCTCCTGCAGGATACTGGTGGCAAAAACTTAAATTACAATATAATTTTAATTATTGTTATTATTAAATTATTTCAGTTATTTCCCTCAAATATATTAGCTTGTATTTGTTGCTTCTTCTACTCTCACATTAAAAAAAACCCCTCAAAAACCCAAACAAAATTACGCCCAGGTTCTAGTTAAGCTAAAAGTCAGGCTGTCAACCCTGGGACTGTAAGCTGTGCTGAGTGACAATGTTCTAATAGACACAAGTAAGAATTTTTAGCTCAGGGAAGCAGACAAACTTTTCCCAGCTGCATGAATTGCAGGCAGAGGTGTAGCCTGCCACTGGGTGGGAAAGAAGCTGTAAATGGGCTTCCTTGCAGCTTGTGGGATGGTAAATGAGTAAGAGCAACAGAAGGCAATGTTATGGGCCTGGCTGGCTGGTGTGACAGGCAGAGCACACCTTTCTCCTACTGTGAGCCACTCTGCGAGGGCTAAGAAGAGTTTCACCCTCGAAACTCCTTCTAATTCGAGGAATATAATTAATGCGTGGCTTACTGTCCCTTGTTAACATGACCAGAGGCAAAAGCATTCGCTGTAGCTGCTCATTCAGTGACCTTTTTCTACATAGTTCAAGGCCATCAAATATCATGCTTTCCCTTAATTAGCTTTCTACCAGTTTTTGTTTTAGCTGAGTGTTAATTTTCAGATTTGATTCAATGAGTTCGGCAAGAATTAAAGTGTTACCCACTATTTATCGTAAACCCACCATTTCTCTGCCATTAACACCAAAGTGAAGAAAAAAAATCCAGCAAGAAATCAGTGAGAGAAAAGGAAGAAAACATGTGAAGTGTTTCTGCAAAAACCATGTAGGAAAGGGATATAAGTGGTATAAAGAGCAGCTGAAGAGATGCAGGAGAGAGCAGCTGGGAAACAAAAGCAGAAAGGCTGCTGAAGCAAAGTTGGCTGTAGGCGGTTCGGATGGGAGGAAGGGGAAGTGGGAGCAGAAATGGGAGCGGGGAGTTTGTGTTTGGTCTTCAAGCAGACGGTGAGGAGCTTGAAGTGAGGAATTAAAAGACAGGAAGGAAGTCAGTGAAGGCAAATAAAAGAGTGGAGATATAGTTTATGTAGTGAGAAAACGATTACTTTAGGGGTAGCATTGGGTATGGTGCTGGTGGACTGCGTAACATAATCAGCTGGAAGCAGCAGTCGTGATTCTTCAGGAGACAGCCTAGAAAAGAATACTGTGGCTTAATTTTAATCCTTTTTTAACCCAGGGTCTGTCCATATAAAGGATGAGTATTGTGTTGCCCTGAGTACTAAATGGAGTGTGTTGTATTTTGTGCCTTGTCATTGATTCTAAATGCCTTTTGTGTTTCAGGGCTCTGAAAACAAAGGTCAAGTACTAGCAAATTCTGTTTTCTGTGAGAGATTTAATTAAATCCTAAGGACAAAGGCAGAGTACTAGAAACAGCTATTGACTGTGAAAGATGGGTAAATTTCCATTGCCATTTCTCTATATCAGTGCACACATAGCTTTGTAATTTGGTTTTGTTTTTTTTTGGGGGGGGGGGGTTGTTTTTTTGTATTAGTCTACTATGCTTTAGAGGGTCTGAATTTTGCCATGCCAACCTATTTTTTCTCATTTAAATAACAAAAAATGAAGAAACATGTTAGGAAAAGCCAAGTTATTGAAACTGAATGCAGCTAATTTACTGGCAGACAGAAACCAAGAGATGCCACATGGCTGCCCCAACTGATCCTTCAACTTACCATGTGATAAGGAAGGAATTCTTTTTCAGCTGGTGATAAGGCCTCTGAAGGAAAGAGGATCACCTTATAAATCTAGCCATGCTCGTGCATGAAGTTGGGAAGGTAGACACGATGAAGTCATACGTCTGTGGAAGCAAGAAACCTTCTAGTTTATCCACAGTTTTGAAACTATGTATGAGTAATGCAGTTCCTTGTCCCAGTGTCAGATTTGATGTACAGGAAAAACCTCATAGACAGTGGGTCTAAAACCAGACAAATCAGAACACACCACAAGAAAGGAAAAGTTGGGACTCGGAGGTGCACAGCAGATCATGTTCCAGTGTCCAAAGTCCCACTTGGGGATTACCTTTCCAGAGCAAAACTTCAATTCTCTGCAGGTGTGAGGGGGCAATATTTCATAGGGGGGCAGCCGCCCATGGCAGTCAGACTTCGGAGGTCACAATGAACCCACTACATTTTACCTGGAAGCTAATGGATTGTCCCCTGGGGTAGACCTGCTAGGCCCTCTCTGTTCCACTACATCATTCTCTCTAATAAATAAGCTTTTGTTCTGTGCCAGGGTGGTCTTCTCCCACGCTTCCTGCACAGCTCTGCACCTCCGTGCAGAGACATCTTGCAGACATCCCTGCCAGCAGACATGACTCATTTTGGGGAGCCTGTGTGTGGGGTTTTGCAATAGTCTGATCAGGACATGGAAAAAGACCTTAATGTGTGTTCAGAAGTACAAGGCGCCCCACCATGCTCACATACATGCTATAAAGATGACTGCTGTGAAATTATCTGTTGTCTGCCCAGGGTGAGGTGGGGGGGATTAAAACCTCCACCCAGCTGAGAAGAATGGTGGCTAATAGTTGATTGTCTTCCGCACTGCACAAGACACACATTTCTTTCCTCATTTTCCCATGGTGTGGCATTGCCTCCAGTGCATTGCAGGGACTTCCCCTCAAACTCAATCCAGTCTAAAGAAGCCCATATGAAAGGCTGGACCTCATGGCACACATCAAATGAAAAGGGGGGGACTTCAGCTTAAGAAGATGCATCCCCTTCTGGTAGGGGATGCTCTGGATGCAGGTTTGCAAAACTGGTTAAAGGACAGTTGCAGTTATTGCTGTGTGAGTGATAAGTCTGTGATGTTTCAGTGCCTTTTAGGAGCAAGTCAAGAAGGAAATAGTAACAACTAACCAAAAATAATCATGTGGTCATCAAATAGTAGAAATACTGGACACAAGAAATTCTTGCCATAGTTGCCCACAGTGGAGATAACATCACTGACCACTGACTGTTATATCTGCATGATTTTTTATAATTTGATGGATTCCTATATTCAAATTACTGAAACTACAAGTACCATATCCAAATGGTAACAGAGATCATGTTTGTTTTTCTGAAAAGGTCTTGTGTTTATCCAACTTGAAGTAGTTCCCAGCAGGCCCCTGTGGTGCCATCATTTTCTACACATTAAGGTAGCAGCATTATGCTTTCAGCACTGTGAAATGTCCATAGGAATTCGGACCATGTCCACACCACACTCAGCAGATGTGGTGGTGTAATTCAACTGACTGAGGAACATCTGCACAAAGCTGCAGCAGCACGGGGTTTGGGGCCTGGGCAAGTAACATGATGGTCTGTGGAGTCTGATTGTGTCACTGTAGGTGCCTCAGCTGGCTGGCTAGAAACTAGCTCCGGTACATCTGGAGCTACGGAGTTGTATGTCCCTTTTCTGCATGCACATTGACAGGCAAAGGGAAAAGCTGCTGGTTTTATGACCTGGGGCTAGCAGGTAACTCACATTACCTGCTATGACTTCAGCCAGCTGGATTAAACCATCACATCTGTCAGCACAGTGTGGATGTGGTCTAAGTGGCCATGGATATTTTACAGTGCAGGCAGTATAATGCTGCTACCTTCACAGGAACATAAAATGATGGCATGGCCACCACCAAGGAGTGCTAGGAACTGCATAAAGTCAGGTAAACAAAAGACATTTTCATTAAAACAAGCTCAAACTCCACAATAATTTGGACATAGTACTTAGAGTTTCAATAATCTGTTTAAAAGAACTTGGTCTAGTTCTGAGTTATTCCATAGTTTCACCAAAATTTGGCACAAAAAAAGGAGTGACTGCAAAGGTGTAATGATGTAACTCTTTACAAATACTGCTTTGCATATGCATGTTCCCAGGTTTGTTTTCGTTGTATGAGACACCTGAGGGACAGCTTTGTTTGCCACAGTACCTTTTGTTTCTATGGTAAAGGTTCTAGAACATCAGCCAGAGCAATTTTGCAAGTATTCGTATGGCCATGGGCCATGAATGAGTCAATCACCTTTTACTTTTTTTAATCCAGTGCTTTACAGAGCAGCCTCATCTATTCTTATGGGGCAGTGGCAGCTTAGGACAATGCTGACATTCTCCAGTCCTGGTGGATGGGCTTTATTTGACTCTGGAAAAAGCAAATTGAGTTGGTTCTTTTTTCCCGTCTGCATAAAACTCTCCATTAAGAAAGCATTACTTTGTGTCTACTACACTTTTGGAACGGCCTGTTCCTGTCCTTTATTTTGTGACTTCATCTGGTTATTTTTGCTATCATCAAATTAAGAGTCTGTAGAATCATAGGATGGTTTCAGTTGGACCTGTAAGATCATTATGTCCAACCATTAATCCAGCACTGCCCAGACCACCACTAAGCCATGGCCCCTAGTGCCACATCTGCACATCTTTTAAATACCTCCAAGGCTGGTGACTCAACCACTTCCCTGGGCAGCCTGTTCCAATGCTTGACAGTCCTTTTGGTTTGTCAGGAAGAACTTTTCCCTAATATCCAAACTAAACCTTCCCTCCTGCAACTTGAGGCCATTTGTTCTCGTCCTATCTCCATTCTCCATTTCAACAAGGCAGTTCTGGGGATTTGAAGTAACAATAATTATAATAAATAATTATTATAATAATAAAGAAGCAAAATTATTATGTAAAACTGGTATAAAATTGCCATCTTCTGAGTATCAAGAGTTGAATTACCCAACAGACTTGCATAGAATTTTACCACAGGAAGTAAGAAGTTTGGTGTCTTTTATCTTCAAGAGGGGAGGAAGAGAAGAATAAGAAGAAAAAGATTAACTCTTTGACGAGAAAGAGCTTGCTCGCACTTTCATACACATAGTTATCTGTCTATGATCGCACCTGTAAAATTTCATTTCTGGGGTTTGGGTTGTTATGGCCAAATGAAAACAGAGTTATAATAAAAGTCAATATATAAATCATCTCTGTTGTCTAAGACTAGACTGTCTCAAACCTTATAGATGTGTTCTAAGAGTAGCAGAGCTCTACAAACAAAACAACAATGGTAGCATTGGTATAAAATAATGGTTAATTGGTTGCCTAGTGGCATGAGATTAATAGAAGAATTTGAAAATATTCCGAATGTGAACAAAATCAGCTTCTGGGATTTAGTTATGAAAATTCACAAAAAAATTACTAGACTCATTTATAACTCCTGCAGTTGCAGTGAATTTGAATTCCTTTTTGGTGACGAAACTTTAATTTTTTTTAAAATATTTGGGAGAGAGTCATATGAAACACATGCATTTTTAAAAACTGCATATTTAATGGTATTTGAGTGCATTTAAGACAGGACATGTAAAATCTCATGAAGCTTCATGGTATAAAAGCAATTGTCTATAACTTGTGTTGCGAATCGTCACACTGTGTCAGGAATGGCAACTTCTGCCATTCTGTCCAGAAAAGGATCATAGGAGCCCTCTCTGTTTATACCAGCAAAGTTATGAGAAGTGTCATTTAGAAGTTAATTATATCTTGAGGCCTGAAACTGTTAAATATTTCCCAGGCCCAAGACAAAAAACATGGCTTTTTATGGATTTGACATAGTCTTCATCAGAGCAAAGCATTTACAGGGAGTGTAGACATTTAGGACAGCATACATAAAAACAAAGCCAGGGCAAGCAAAGCTAGTTTACTTTCAAACTCAGTCCAGTTTACTTTTAACTTTTGTCTTCAGAGGAACTATTTGAGCAAGGACTGCAAAACTAATCCAACCACAGGAAATGTGATATGTGTATGTTATAGAAGTAGGAGTAAGGTGGGGTGGGAGAAATTTTTTCTGGGAGAGAGCATTTGGGGTTATGAACTGGAGAAATAAGAAGAAAACTTCTTCATCTCATAGGTGATTCACAGTTAACAAGATAATAGCAGTGTAGAAAATCGGATTCATGATAGATTTTAAGAGGTCTAAAATGATGATAATCTCTACTTTTAATGGAAATACATATTTATTTATATTTCCATTTATACAATGGAAATATATAGACACAAAAGATACATTATTTCTATTTATATCTTAGTAGATGAGACCATCAGGAGATTATTTTTTAGCTCCTGCTTTAATATACTCCTACCTTTCTGAAACCTTCATTTTTTCAGGCAATTTTTTTCCCACAACTTTTCTTTTACTTAGAGTTCAATTTGTTTGGCTTTTTGAAGATTTCCAACAAGAAGTACTCGGGCCATTTTAAAGCCCTGGGATAGTGAAAATAAAAAAGCTTTTTCCCAGGGTAAAAGAAGAATTTCTGGCATCTTAACATTTTCTGTACCCCTCAAGTGGCTTTAATGGGAAAATAGTATTTGCACAGAAATGGTCCTTACTGAAGTATGAAGCTTTCAGCATTCCAGTGGAACTTTGATTTGATTTCAAATCAGTTGGTGAGCTTTTGCCATACGTGGTTACAGGCTTTTTTCTGCACTTTTAAAGCATAAAAGCAGAGGGAGCCTGTGCTGTATATGCACTTGTGGCTGATGTTGACCTGAGCCGTATGGTGACCAGATAGGGGAGTTGCCATCTATCTCTGGGCTCACAGCTCCCCTTCTTTCCAGACACAGCAGAAGTTACTTTGGGAGTGTCTGTGCTGTTTATACAACGATGCCCTTGTCTGCTGGCAGCAAACACATCTGTGTTTGCGCTGGAACAGACAATGCCATCCAGTTTACTTCCTCCCTTGCAGCAGTTTGTTTTCAGACCGGATCCTCTCCATCAAACTCAGCCATTAAGTTCCAAAAGGTGACTTCTCCCCCACCCCACCCTATTTCTAGCTTGTTCAAGGACACGCAACAAAGATTCAGATTCAGGTGCACCATTTCTTACTCATCACTCGCTACTCGCAGGCAGCAGGAGCAGGTTCTCAGGGTTCCAGCACTAGATGCAAAATGAAGTACTAAGGTGCTTGAAAATGCACTGTAATAGGGAATAGCAGCACCTACCCTCTGTTGGGAAGCTGGGATACGTTGGAACAGGCAAGGCTGTATGTCTGGAGCCTCACACCTTTACTGAATCTGGTGACATGCAGAAAAAGTATATTTATATATGTATAGGTGTATGTTGCACTGTTTCAACATCAAACATAGTTTGCCAAACAGATCTTTGAAAGATACTACTTTTGTTGGGTCTGCCTACATGAAATTCTCTGTTGATCTCTTATATGCAAGTGTCTTCTTGTGCTAGCAGTTCTTATTGCCTCGGCCACTTCTATTTCTGTTATAGGTCCTATATTTTGCCTCCTCAAGAGCCAAGATGCCTTTTCTCAGCATACTAATGATTGTGACTAAAATATCATTTCTTTACTTTCTCTCTCCTATTTGTAGAGCACTTTAATGTGTTCACTACTCACAGCACTTTGCACCTCTAGCTTACAGTCTGTAATTCCTTGAGGAATCTTTTCAGTGCATAGGTGAATCCCCAAGGGAGGTGAGGGAGCTGCAGGGTAGTCACCATCATGACTGCAGCTTTAAATCAGCTACTTCCAGCCACCAGCACTCATTACCTCATGCAGCCTTTATTTTTCAGGTTTTGCAAGCACACTGAGAGCAATGCTAGTGTGACTATCATTACCTAAAGTCAGTTCAGATATGTGCGCTTGAGCATGCATCACACCTTTCCCTGAAGCAGGAAGCTCCTGGAAATGGCCTGTTGCACAGATGGACTTGAGCAATGGTAAAATATTTTACCCAAGGACTGGATTTGTTGACCAGCTTTTATTCCAGGGCTTTGAGCCACACTGGCCTGTGCTATTAACTGTCCCTAAGGCTAGAATAGAGGCTGAACTGAGCCAGTTTTGCAGGCCAAAGAAGGAGAGAGGGTGGTGGACCAAAGGCAGGCTTAACATAATGTGATTTAACTGCTGAAGGTTTCATGCTGACTAAATAGGAAGCTGAATGTGAGGGGACTTCACGCATTACTAACTTGGCCTAATATGGTGAACAGGATATAGTCTCATTTCTGTCTTGTGCAACTCTTCTCAAGCCAGCAGCTACTTCAGGAACACAGGTTTCCCAGCCTTTTCTCTCATTCTGAGACTGTATGGCTTCTAAAGATGAAGTGAAGTGAAGTAAATTTTCAGTGAGCTGAAAAATGTAGATGGCCTTTGACTTCATTACAAGACCTTTTGCTTAATTTTTCTTAGCTTTTTCACAAGAGGATGAGAGTTACAGTACCTGCTCAGAAAGGGCTGAGTCAATACTTTGAGTATTCCACTGGTTCTCGTGTTCCTACTGAATTTTCCTGAAATGGGCACTACTGAAACCTCTTACATGCACAGTTTTATTACTCTCATGTATAAAAATGTTATTTGCACAATAAACAGTATTACATGTACTTTTCATAAGTATATAATTATGGTTTAGAGGAAGCCAATGTAGTCATTCTACAGTTTACTGACATTCTGTATTTAATAAGAAATTTCAATCTCTGCCAAACAATCGGCTCTTAAGTCAGTGTCAATTTGTATCACACAAAAGCAGGAACATTTAAATATTTTATGAAACAGGCAAGACAATATGTATACGGGTACTATGATTTTGGTTTTATTAGGATTATCAGTTTGTTTGTTTACTATGTATGGACATCAACTTACATAGAGACACTTTCAAGAATTAGAGACTACATGCTTTTGAAGAGAGAAAAAATGATCTTTCAGGCTTGCACACTTTATCATCTCAGTGTTATCAGGTCATGCATATGTTGAGTAATTCCTATTTCACTGAACAAAACCTAGTTCGATTCCAAAATATGTGACATAACAAATGCAACAAGAAGAAATTACCCATTTTTAGCTTATTTATAGGAAGATAAACCAAATATTTATATAGGAAGATAAACCAAAACAAATCAATGTTCAAAAGTTCAATGCACTGGATGGTTATGTAGGATGGGGATTCATATGATTTCTAAGTGGCCAATGCTAGAAATATGCAAGTTTCTAATCATACAGACACAAATAGTCTGACTGAAGTTTGTGAAAATGGGCTTCAAGATCCCAGCATGTGAATGAGTGTTACCTGGATTAAAAACTATTCCATTACACTCTCAAGTTACAACATGAGCACTTTATCACACCAGACACTTAACCCATACCTGCTTTTAAAAATTAGAATGTATTATCCTTTTTGACGCTAGTAGCCAAAGCCTCCCTTTTACAGTTTTGAAGCAGTGCTCCGAGTTTCCTAGACAGCTGCATGAGTACCTCCCACACAAATTCTATTCTGAGACAGACAGACAAGCACTTTTAGTCCACCACAGTCGTGAGAAAAGACCAGTCTGACAGACATGTTTGAAACACAGAGTTTGCATGCAGCTGAACAAAAACACAGCAGCTTTGCTCGCCACAAACACTGGTAGAGGTTCTCAAGTATACCAGTCCAGAGGCAAGATCCTTCACTAGCAAATAAATATGTGAGGCTGGGCCTGTCCAATGCCCAGCTCTCATCTCTCTATGAATTCTTCAAGTTGCCAAACAATAGGATGGTCCTTCTCTCCACTTACTGTGTTGAATCTGGGCCTCTGTAAAAAAAAAAACCGCAAAGAAGCAAAGGGCGAGCGGGAGCAAGACCCATGTAGCTTTGTTGCAAGGAGATCTGGAGAGGATGCAAGGTGTTTGGCATTTCTGAGAGTACCTGTAAGTTTTCCCATAGACACTGGATAAAACACCTAAGTGGCACCTGCTGATCACAGTGGTGATCCTGCCCACTGAGCTGCAGATTCAGGCTTCCTCTTCTGTACTCTATTACAGGCTCACGAATTTTGCATTCTTTCCAGCTAGCTGCCTCAAATCACCCTGCTGAGGCCTGGCATCATCCCTGTGTATGTTTTAATGCCTAAACGAGGTGCCCAAGAGCACTGCGAATTAGGCTCTGTATCTCTAATGATGACTTTCATCTTGCTCTAGATGAAGACTGCAAGAAGCATTTTCTCTGTATTTTAAAAATTACTTACTGCATCACATATGAAATGATCTCAAGCCTACACCCTGTAGCCTGCGGAAATGTTCTCTTCGGACTGTGGTTGCTGAAATGGAGCATCTGCATTTTCAAGAGCAACCAAACCCTCTGAATCAAAGGGCTATGGTGGTAGCCAGCACAAAATGAGAGAACAAGAAATGCTGCTGTAGCCTGTATTTTTGCTTTAACTGTACATACTTCTCAGTAGAAAACAAAGAACAAAGATGCAGGAAGCTGTGGATAAGAAAAAGCAAAATGTAGAATACCATTTCTTATTTTTTTTCTGAATAAAGCAAGACAGCAAGTACTGACATCCAAGACTGAACAGCTCAAAAACTCTAACACTGCTATGAATTTGTTTGACCATGACATGGAAAATAACTCACAGTGCTAATGATTTAGGTTTGCTACTGGCAAGTGTTCAGTGACCAGAGATTAATGACTTGACAATCTCTATGCAATTTATAGTGATCTTTGTAAAAATGCCATTGCCATTTATGGAACTGCAGTGGAAGTCAAAGAATCAAACCAGAACGGTGGCCTCTGTCCAGTAAGATTTGAAATCATTACTTCGCTCGAGTCTCAAGCCGAGCCACAGGAGGGTCAGGTTGGACATTAGGAGGAATTTCTTCACAGAAGTGGTTGTTAAAACATTGAAATGGACTGCCCACAGAGATGGTGGAGTCACCATTCCTGGAGGTGTTCAAGAAAAGACTAGGTATAGCACTTAACAGCATGGTCTAATTGACATGGTGGTGCTCAGTCAAAGGTTGGCCTAGATGATCTCAGAGGTCTTTTCCAACCTAATGGATTCTGTGACTGCTTCCTTATTTGAAGAAAAGGTCCCTGCTGTGGTCTGAGGGTAAGGTTTGAATTGGAAACACCAACACAGGCTGCACAGGTTACATGTTTAGTGCTGGTATCTATTCTTTTTGTGTTTGGTGTGCTACCTTGCACATGGCTCTTGTCCGAACATAAACTGGGATGCTTTGAACTTCTGGCACTGCGGAAGATGGCCTGTCCTTCCCTGGACACACAGGATGGCAGAGTTGCTGTGACTGGAATGGACCTGTGGAGGTCAACTTCTCCAGTCGCCCAATCAGGCAGGACAGAATCACAGAACCACTGAATGGGTCAGGTTGGAGAGGTACTACGGTGGGTAATCTGCCCCAATCTCCTTGCTGAAGCAGGATCATCCCAGAGCACATGGCACAGGATTGTTCCCTTATGGGTCCTGAATATCTCCAGTGAGGGATCACCTAAGGACCACCCACAGCCGGCTGCCCAGAGCCTGGCTTTTGAAGATCCACAAGGATGGAGCCCACAGCAGCTCTACGGGGGACCCTCGCTGCCACCTGTCCCCCCCGTGCCAGTGCTGTGCCAAGGTGGCGGGAGACCAGCTCTGAGGCGCCTCCGGAGCGGAAACATTCCCCCACGGCACGGGGAGCTGACAGGAAAGGGCGCTTTTCCTGGCGGGACGCTGCCCCTGGGCTCCGCGCAATTCCCGCCGGAACCGCCGGGCGGGGGCGGGCACACAAAGGCAGCGGCTCCCGGAAGAGCGATCCTGGGCTGTCACACCGGCCCCGCCCGCACCGGGACAGGCCCAGCCCAACGCACTCCCTCCCGCCCGTTCCCGCTCCTTCCTTCATCAGAGCAACGAAGCTGGGGAAGGGTCTGGAGTCATGTCCCACGAGGAGCGGCCGAGCGGGATGGGGGTGTTTATCCTGGAGAAAAGGAGGCTCAGGGGTGACCTTATCGCTCTCTGCAACTCCCTGGAAGGAGGGTGTTGCCAGCTGGGGGTCGGCCTCTTCTCACAGGCAACCAGTGACAGGACAAGAGGACATGGCCTTAAACTGCACCAGGGAAGGATTAGATTGGACATTAGGAAGGATTTCTTCACAGAAGGGGTGATTAGACACTGGAATGGATTGCACAGGGGGATAGTGGAGTCACGGTCCCTGGAGGTGTTTAAGGAGAGACTGGATGTGGCACTCAGTGCCCTGGTCTGGTTGACACGATGATGTTGGGTCACAGGTTGGCCTAGATGTTCTCAGAGCTCCTTTCCAACCTCAATGATTCTGTGATCGGATCCTGTGATTCCTTCCCAGGCGCGCGCCCCCGCCTCCGTCTCGGCGCGCGCAGCCCCCGCCGCCGTCCCGTCCGTCCCTGCCCACACCGGGGCCGTTCCCCCCCTGCGCATGCGCGACCGTTCAAAGAGGAAGGCGGACATGTTGGCACATCAGGCGGCTCGCTTCGCAGCCGCCGGAGCTCACGCTCTTCCCTCCCCTTAAGCCGCCTCCTTCCCTCCTCCCCTCGCACGCCGCAACCTCCGGTCGGTCCGGACTGCTGTCCCATCCGTGAGGCGGAGGAGTGGAGGGGGGGGAGCTGCACCGGCGTTGGCCGCGGCGGGAGGCAGCGAGGAGGAGAGAGGAAGAAAGATGCTGCTGCTGCGGCCGCTCCGCCGCTGAGGTGACTCGTCCGCCGCCCGCGGGGGCACTCGCCCGGTGTCTTCCTCGCCCCGTGCCCAGCGACGGATCGACCCCACGGCGCTGACACACACCGCCGAGAGGATTCCCCTAAGTTTTATTTTTCCATCCACCGTTGGTGTGCCTGCAGGCTTTTTTGTCTTTTTTTCTTTTTCTTTCTTTTTTTCCCCCTCCTTCTTCTGTTGTTTTTTCTGGTTCACCGGAAAGAAAGTCGCGCTCCGGAACCTGGCACCGACCCGCCGGCGCTGCAGCAGCAGGGCGAGGAGGAGGGACCGCTACCCTGGATCCCAGGACGGCTTCCCCGGCTGGGAAAATGGGAATGCTGAGACGGTGGGGCCCGAGCAAAGGAGGGAGGGAGAGGAAACCTGCTGCTGCGGAGCTGTGAGCATCCCGGGAAGCTGCGTGCGTGCCTGGAGGAGCGAGGGGAGAAGCAGCCTCGTCCCCCGCCTGCCGCGGGCTCCCCTTGGATTCTCTGCCCCTTTGACGAGGACTTGCCCCAGAGACTTCTGTGATTGAAGGGATCTCGCAGGAGGCGCTCCCTCAGCCTGGTACAGGCTGTGTGGTTTCTCTTTTGTGTTAGCCCGTTCCTGGTGGTTTTTTTTTTTTTTTTCTTTTCTTTTGGCGTTTTTTTTTTTTTTTTTCTTCTTTTTCATTTATTTTTTTTTAACCTTACTTTGCTCTGGAATAAGGGAAACTTTTTATCTCCGGAAACATGTCGACAGGAGAAAGTTTTGAGTCTCGGTTTGAGAAAATCGATGTGACTTTGAAGGACCCCAAATCCGAAGTGAACGTGGACTGTTTGCTGGTGAGTAGGGAGTGCCGATGGACCCCCGGTCACGTCTCCCCGAATTCCTTACCCTGTGGGACCGAATCTCGCTCTCGTGGCTGAGTCACCGCCCTGCTCAGCTCCGCACTGGCGTTTTGTTTACTGAGCGCTGGGCTGAGGGTGCGTGGATGTGTGTGTGTGCCGGGAGAGCGGCTCATGCCAAGGAGGCGCCTGCCCAGCCCTGCCTCACACTTGTCATCCCTCCCTCGCTCCGCGCACTGCTCCGTGCCCCGCCGGCTGTCACAGCGGCGGTGGAGCCTTTCCACAAAGGCGAATTCGTGAGTGCCACTCCTCTGTGGGAGCACAGGACTTCAAATAGCTTTGATTCCAGTTCTTTCTCCAACAACTTTGTTAAAAGCCGAGGTTCTCTTATGCTGTGGTTAAGCACTGCAGCGCTGACAGTCCCATGCAACACGATTAATAAACCCTTACAGGTGGACAGGGGTTTAAATGCATTTTAAACTGGTGATTGTACTAGGCCTGGGGTAGAGTGTTGCTCACTTGTTGTGTCCCGAATTGATCGTACCTAATCACTGGATCTGACCAGTGCTGTCGAGTGTTATAACAGCATCATGGGAAAGCAAACCATAACATTTCCTGATATAAAACCAACCAACGTCATTTGGTAGCTGATTGACTGAATTGGATGATCTTTTAGTTCTCATTTATTTCACTTAGTACCTCAGTAAAGTGTGTGCCAAATCAAACCAACTTGTTTGGGATGCAGCTGAGTCCTTAGATATGCCTGGAGATGTCCTTAAATAGTACCAGAGTGTAATTTGTGCTTTCACACTGAAGTAGAGGGCTTATTTTCTTTGGAGCAAGTAATGGAAGTTCTTTAGTGTATTTTTTTTCCTGGCTTTCTGTTGTCAGAGAGGGGAACAAATAAATTGAATTTGTTCCTCGTATGAACTCTGACATTTGGGTTTGGAAGGGAAGGGAGGTGTGGGGGTGGAGATAGCTCTTAATAGTCATTCTTCATTTTCTGCTGCATGGCTCTTGGCAGAAAGCTTGCTTGAACATAAGGCAGTGGAGAGATTAAAAGAATAATGCAAGAATCTGTACAAGTTCAAAATACTGTTTACTCTCTTTAGCTTCTTAATGTTTTGTGAACTTCTGAAGTGTTGGCAGGTCAAACCTACATCCCTAGATAAAAGCCGAGCCTTGTGGATGCTGCTGTCACAAAGGAAAAGAGCACTGCATCTTCTAGTTGACTTGTTTCTCGTGATCTGTTTTACATATCTGTCATTTTAGAACCACAGCTAATGAGGAGACCTCTGGTTCTTAGGATATAGTGTGTCATTTTTGCTAACTCCAGACTAATCAGACATTTTTACATCCAGATTGGTATTGATATCTGTTGATAGGTGTCAAGGGTATAGAGTCAGCTAAGAGCCCAGGGTTTATAATAACCACTGCTCAGTTTACTAGTATGTGCTTTAGTGCTGGCCTTTCTATGGGGACCTTCGTACAGTGGTAGGAAGGAACTGGCAGGTATCAGACATGCAGTTGGTAGTATCTTTAACCGTATTCCTTAATCTTATAATCAGTTTAAGGATTTGCCCCATTTCAGTTATCTTAATTGTGATTAGGAGCTAAGCTGTAGTCAGTTTGGGAATGAACTTGTTGGGGTGCTTCCTGTTATGCTTGTTGAAAGTTTTAGAGCATGTGTTTGTCACTTTAAAGGACATTAATATTTGTGATGCAAACTTTTAGGAAATTTCTTTTGAACTATTACCAGTTAAAAAAGAAAATGCTGCTTCTGAGGAAACACTTGGTAGGCGAACTTTGCATGTGTTTGGTCCTTACATCAGTCTTCCTGCTGGCTGGACTTATACTTTGTTTCACTTGTTCTTGGGTTTTTTTCTATAGAATAATTTAAGTATCCTAACACTTTCTAAACAGCTTAAATATTTTACACCAGTTCTTAATGTGATTATTCACACTATAGGCATCATTCTTGGTCCAAAGTACTACTTATATATCAAATCCATTAAAATCTGTGTGGATATGCTTTTAAGAAAGAAATGTTTAGGTGTAGGTGTAATTGATCTGCATTTAAAATACCTTCTGAAATGAACTCCCCATTCCCCTTCCTTCAAGTCTCAGTTAAGGAAATTTGACGGACTTTAGATGTGGTACACTTGAAAATAAAATCATATTTTTCTGATCAGACTATATACAGAAACTCTTTTTAGTAAAACTTGTAAAATCTAATTTTTTTACCTTTGATTAAGGTTGTGCATTGATGTTCTTTAAAACTGCTTTCATTTTTCCTCAGCAAAGGTGATAGCTGACTGTGTGTGTTTGGGTGGAAATACATGAATAGCTGATACACAGACACTTCAGTACTGATATTTTGTATGTCAAGGTTTAAAATGCTGGTGTTCTTTTAGGTTCAGGCAACATTTTTTTTGGCTGTATGAAAAAAAGTCTTAGCAGTGTTCTTAGCTTCTCTTAGAGTGGTTTTATCCTCTAACTTTGTTTCATTTTTCTTCTATTCGTATGTTTCTTCCCCATCAGTTTGTACCCCTTGTAGGCTAGTAGGCAAGACATAGAATAACCTTTAAATCAGCTTTGTAGCCATTTTGGGTTTTGTAAATGTCATAAGCTATGTTCTGTATGCTAGAAAGATTCTAAATTTATATGTGAGGTAGTATGAGAACTCTAAGAAAAGAAGGTGGGGGTGGGGACTGATACAAAGGAAGATGTGTTACCGTTTCAGGAAGGTGTGGGAGAAGAGTGCTGACAACAGAGCAGAGCAGGCGGAAAGGCACACTGAGGGCCTTACAACTTCAATTTGCATGCTGCAGGAAGGAAATTCATAAAGCTGAGGTGCAGGAGAGAGATGTGTTTATTTTTCCTGTTTTCTCTTATGCAACTGTAATAAACACAGAGTAAGAAAATGAATTTATGTTGCAACTGTCTGTAACAAAATTTGTTTCTTTGGGGCTTCCATGCACTTGATTTAGTACTAGGCAGGGGAATCATAGATACACTGTCTTGTTTTTGATGAGGCATGAAGAGGCCAAAGCTTGAGTTAAGTGTAAGCAATGTGTCACAGCATCATGTAGTGCATTTTCTCAAAATATTTGGTACTAGGCATCCTGCAGTCCCCAAGTGACATAATAACGCTGTGAAGGCTGTGTTAGAGGGGTGTGCAGTGGTCAGGTCCTGGTGAATTGCCTAGGCCCAAAGGCAGTGTAAGTAACTAGCTATGAGCTTGAGCTCAGGGTCTCATTTATGAGCTTAAACACTGAAAAGCATCAGCATCAGTGAGCATCGTTCTGCAACAATTTTTGGAATGAACCTGTGTTTTAGTAAATTCTTGGGGTTTATGGGCTTCCAGTTTTTGGAGAGTGGGGAGTTAAGGGGTGTAATAAGTGAGTTGATGTGGGACATTTCGACCTGAAATTGCCTATGTTTTTGATTCTAAAATAAGTAGTAACTTTTCATGAAAATGTATTTTGGTACTCTCTCTGTTCAGGTAAGAACTCAGGAAGAATGTTTTCACGGTTTATATAGGCGCTTGCGTTATTATATATATTCTCTTTATATATGTATGTATAACAGTATAATATAATTATTCAAGTACTTGTACTTAGTCAATTACTTCAGTAGTTGATTTTAAAAATTTCGCACTTTTGATGGTCTTAATTTTCAAAGATGTCAAATGGTTCACATGTTGAGCAGTTTGTCTTCAAATTGACTGACAGCAGTAAACAGTGCATATCACAAACTTGTTTTATCTACTCTCAAGAGGTTTCCATTTTTGTTGCACCAAAAATACATAGCTACAGAGCTTGATTCACCTGTTTTTCCTAGGCCTTTTTCATCAGCTAGATTAATTCATGTTCATCTGTCTCGCATAGGAAAAGGTGAGATGATCTCATCTTTGGGATTTGGAGTTCTATATATCTCCGTTACTAGACATTTTTCCCTTCTGTTAAATGTGTTAGAAAGCACTTCTGAAGAACTTGTGATTAGGGATTTGGATAATAAATTTTTTAAAAGGAATAAATAAAAAGTAAATAACTGAAAGTACTTTTACTTTAGAGGTATCTATCCAAATAGCTGTTGAAATCACCTTGACTGAAACCACACTAACTCTGGTCTTAAAAGTCTGAGTGATTAAATGCTAGAGAAATTTGGTATCCCAGAAGCAAATTAGAAATTTGCTAAGGAAGCTTCTTGTACACTAAAGAAGCGGAACTTCACGAACATTTGCAGATTGTCAACTTCAGAATTCTGTAAGTTGTCTGAAGATAGTTCAAAGTAAGGCAAAGTGTTGTGACTGATGAAATCTCCTTGGACATGCTGCTACCATTCCTTAGATCCAAGTGGAAGGCCTTGCAAGTTGTGTTGGGGCAGTCACCAGTATCACTACGGACTGGGTGTTGAATGGTTTGAGAGCAGCCCTGTGGAGAAGGACTTGGGGATTTTATCTGGATTTCTGGCTCCTTTGTGAGACAGTGACCTTTTTGGCAGGGCCTGTTAATATCAGGATAAGGGCTTTAAACTGAAAAAGGATAGATTTAGATTGGACATGAGGAAGAAATTTTTTACTGGGAGGGTGGTGAGGCACTGGCACAGGTTGCCCAGAGAAGCTGTGGCTGCCCCATCCCTGGAAGTGTTCAAGGCCAGATTGGATGGGGCTTTGAACAACCTGGTCTAGTGGAAGGTGCCCTTGCCCATGGCAGGGGCTTGGTACTAGATTATTTTTAAAGATCCCGTCCCACCCAAACCATTCTGTGATTTGGTGGTTAGATTCAAAATAAGACTTCTGGCTGACCTAGAAATACAATTCCATGTCTTCAAGTTACCATATCTGAACTCTATATGCCAAAATTATTCATGTTAATTATTAATGTTAATTTATATTACCAATAATACATTTGACATTAATGTTAATATTATGTTGTCATCACTTTGGATTATGAAATACAAAGGTTTATGTTAAATTAATGATAAAATATATATCTTGGTATGTTAGTCAAAGGTAAAATGCAACTCTGAGTTGACTTTGAGAATACAGTGACTTGATGGGTTGCTCTTTCATGTTGCATCTCTTAAGAATTTTTTAATAGTACATTAGCCTTTAGAAAGTTAACGGTAGAGATGTGGAACTGTTAAAATATTAGCATTTGTTTCATGCTGTATGGTAAGTTTTACAGAGGAATTAATAGTTAACTTAGCCAATTCTTCTGTTTATAAAACTAGAGGCTGTGTAGGAATGTAATTATTTATTTTTCCTATAAAAAGTTTTAATGAGGAATGATAATAGAAAGTTGATGTTAAGACACGTTTCTACAAGAGGAATAGAACACCCAACCGAGCTATAAATGCTCTTATAAAGTAAAAATATTTGTAAACAATGTCCTTTTCCCTGGCAACTACAGAGTGGTGTTTTTCTGTTGCTTGAGGGAAGGAAGAGGGAAACACCTGGAATTTGTTTGTTGGACAAATTGAAAATCAACCTGTTGGTCTGTAAATCTTTGACTTGGAGGACGATGATAGCTTTGGGAGCCACTCATTGAGAACTTAATAAATACTGAGAAGCCCTATGAGCAGATGATGTTGGTAGCCTCACAGTTGTTGTTAGCAGAATTCCCTAGGTCATACTTCAGTACTACATAAAAATAAAATGCTTTTTTAGGTCTCTTACCAAAGAACACTGAGATGTTTGACTTGATACAGGATGTTTATCTTGAATTTAAGAGGTCCCAAACCATGTAATTAAAAATCTTTTTTTGGTGGACGTTGCTTGATCTTATTTATCAAAACTCCTTTGTCATCAAGAAACTGCAGTTCCAAATGGAAATACTTAAAAACTAAACTTATTTCTCTGAGAAAAAAATTGGAGAATGGTTGAAAACTTTTCTCTCTTTGCCTTAATTTGTCCAGTCGTTCCAGCAGCAATAAAGCCAGAAGGATGATGAGACAATATTGGTAAAATTGCAGGTACTATGCAGGCAACACCCAGTTATAGCTCAGTTAAAGCACAAGCAAATAACACCATCTTTTAGCTTCCTCAGCAATCTGCTGGAATAAACACTCGAATTATCACCAAGGCACACAGCATGGCCTACAGGCAGGAGGAGTGGGAAGCCCCGTGCAGCAGGAAAACTGTGACACTGGAACATTGGCATTGGAACAGCCTGCCCGGGGCACTGGTGGAGTCCCCATCCCTGGAGGGCTGTGTAGATGTGGCACCTGGGGACGTGGTTTAGTGATTGTCCGTGGCAATGCTGGGGAAATGGTTGGACTCAGTGATCTTAGAGGTCTTTTCCATCCTAAACGATTCTGTGAACGGTGGTTGAACAAGAGCTGAAATTGGATCTTTGAGAAAAAGAAAATCAATTTGGAGCTTCTCTTGTCCGTGGTGTTTTGCTGTGCTGAGATAATTGGATTGTCTGTACTGGAGTCTCCAGTCAGCAGGGTAGAGCTGTCCCTTCAGTGTGCTCAGCATCAGCAGGGTGCAAGGTGCCGTGGTGCATCTCCAGTTACAGCTGTCTGCAGGCTGGCTAGACAAGCAGGAGCTGCCCATGTTGCTAAGGGAGAGCTGACACAGGATCAGCACCAGCTTCTGACTGCAGCACAGGGCAAAGTCTATTCTGATAGTCAAAATCTTGTAAAGGATTGGCTTTCACTAACTGAAAGGTTGCCACTCCCTGTCAATATTTATACAATAAAAACTGTCATGGGGACAGTATGTAAAATCTCTTTATTAGTGGTTCTAATTGAAATCCAGCTGCAGATTTCTTTATTTTAGCTTCTCTGATGTCTCCTGTATGCATTCATTTTTCTGTTTCTTTCATAGAGTTGAGAAATATGTGAAGGTTTTCTTGTTTTTTGTCAATTGCCTGGTCTGAGATGATGCAGAGACCTAATGGTAAGAAACACTGCACACACTGAAGCTTTATTTTGGACTCTAGATTGAAACTACCTAAAAGTGTTTCTGGCTTGTGTGTGTTTGGGCTGCAGAGCTAGAACTGGGAAACACAAGTGGAACATGTCCTTGTTTTTTCTTACAGATCTTCATGAGTCATAATATTCACTTAGAAAAAAATCCTGGAATTCTAGTAGTTATGTTAATATTGACTGATTATGTCTTTATATTTCTTCTCTTAGAAGCAGCATAGTACTCAGTGCTGCATTATATTCAGATGTATTAAGTGCTAAGGTATAGATATATTCTGGGGAAAACGTGATGTGAGATATCTATGTGGAAAAGGCATTAATAGAAGATGGCTGTTTTTCTGTGTAGTCACTGACTGCTATGAAAATACTGTTTCTGTGGAGGCTGAGCTTAATTTTTAGCAAATAAATAACAGCCAAAAAAACCCCTGACTACACAAAACTAAATATGTCATCTGGAATGTGCTTTTTGAAGAAGAGGAAGCCAGAAGCTTCTCTTGACATCTGGAGATTTCAGCTAGGAAATTTTTTCCTGTTCTGTGGTTAGAGAAGTTACATTTTTCTGCAGATGGTTAGTAAAACTTGTATTATAGACATAATGGTTATTTCCAGTGGGAAAGTGTGAAGGAACAATGGTTAGGGCATTCGTCTCAAACTGACTACTTTTTGATCATTTGTTTCTTTTGTCTAAATCAATTACTTTGGATGATGATTTGGAAGTCTGCCTTCTTAATATTTAATGCCATGTGCACAGGGAAAGTAGTATTTTGTTGAGTACAAATGATGGTTTTTTCACAGGGTGATTGAGGCTGGAAGGAACCTCTGGAGCTCCCTCACCCCCTGCTCTGATAGAGGGGCCTAGACCAGGTTGCCCAGGAAGGCTTTTGAGTATCTCAGAGGTGGTGAACTCCACAACTTCTCTGGGCAACCTGTAATTTTCCACTTCTCAGAAGAATACTTTTATTCTGTCGACGCTTCATGCAGAGGAAAATAAAGTTTGCCAAAACTAAGCGGAAGAGTCATCAGTACTCATTTGGTGTTAATTTGCAGAGTTTTGGCCTTCTTGTTCAGTAAACCTATTTCTAGCTCAAATAATTTTTTGAAAAGTATCTGCCAAAGAAGACCAGAGGAACTTTCTGTGTGGAGGCGTTTGTAGATTCGGATATTTTAAGCATACAGATTTGTATTTGAGGGGTCAGTTGCTGTGAATTCATAAGCTCATGTTTAATTTGTGACTGTGGTTGAAACACAAGTAGAATTTTTCTGTTGGAGATGAAAAGAGAGTGAATGCCTTGCTGTGATACCCAGTTTGCACTCCATGAGTGCCACTTCAGTTTTTCATGACTGTGGAAGTTGGTAGCCTTTCTGTATCTGTGTACACACATCATTTTCCTCCTGACAGGCAGTGAGGGAGGCTGGGTAGGACTTCCCTACTGGCCTGGAAATGTGAAGGACTTTTTGATACTGATGGGACAGGAACCAGTCCCTGAGAGACAGGTCAAGAGGAGAGTCTGCCTGTGGAGTTTTCAGGCAGAGTCTTTAGAGGAGAGATTTCAGCTTCGGACTTAGCTTCAGAGAAGCTGAAGTGTAAGGTGTCAGTACAAAAAGCACCATCTTCCTAGAGTATGGATGACAGTCCAGCAGGTTAATTCTACCGTTGAGATCTGGGGGCTCATTTGACTACAAGTGTGGAGTGATTCTGTGAAGTACTTAAGAGGGAAGGAAACCTCTCCAGCCAGGAGATAATTGAGTAGGAGTGGATGGGGAAGATTCTTCAGGGAGGAGTGAGGCTGAGGGTAGGACAGTCTTAGTATTGGTTATATTTGGCTTGTGCTTTTTTGTAGATGCTGGATTGTGCTAATAATACCAGGCAGGACATGAAGCTGTAGTTGAAAATAGAGGTAATACTGATGCCTCACAACTTTGTATTGATACTATGCACTTCTGTTCGTTTTAGAAGTAGAATCATAGAATTCCCTTCTTTGTTATGAAATCTAATTTCAAATGCAAATGTATTTCACATACGAATGTATACTAATCTCTTCTTAGAAAGCAGCTTTGATTGTAGTCATGCAAAGAATCCTGTCAGTATTGAGCTGAGAGAAATTATTCTCCTCTTTCAAAGAGGGAAGCTGGTTCTGCCACTTCAGTGACGGTTTGTTTATTGCTCTAATACATTGTCTGTGGGTAGCTGTCTTCCTCCTTCAACTTAATTTGCTACTGAGTTCATTGGCAATTAAACAATTGCCAGCATAACAATGGTACAATTTTTGGTGGTCTTGGGACCATTCAAACCTGCTGTTATGTGCTATATATCCTCTTTTGTGGAAATTCAAGGCCAAAAGTGCTGCCAGCCAATAGGAATTGAAGTTTTTGCTCTACTAGTATTGGCAACAATCATCATGGCTTTTGAAAGAGGGGCTGTTGTTGCAAACACTTGTGGAGCAAAGATGGTGACGTAAATAAGAAAATGCCATGAAGACCTATGAGTGAAAGCTGAGCTATTGATGTGATTGTGTATTTTATTGGGTTACTTTTTGTTTGAGCAGTGGGTTTGTTGGTTGGTTGTTTTGTTTTTTCTTTTTCAATACATGAATTTATAATTGGACATGTAATTAAAGAGCTAGGTTTTCTCTGTAGAGAATAAATCACTAGGCTTCCTGGAAGAGCTTTTGTCTTCTGACTTTTACTAAAATGCCCATAGCTATTTTTAGCCTTTCTCATACCCCACAAACTGTTTTGTGCATATGGTTTTTGGAAGTAGCGTGATTTTAAAGTGTTTGGAGATGGTTTTGACTTGCAAAATCAGGCGGTCAGAGAAATCAGGAGAGCTAGTCACAATGTGATTCTGAATCAAGCTATGAAGACTCCTGTTAGGAAAATGACATTTAGGAGAATTCTGGGTTGTTTGTATAAAGAACAGAGTTGTGATACAAAGAAGGTCTTGTATCACATAATTTTCGTACTCAGAGCTGTTCATTGATTCTGCGTGGCAGATTGGATTGGAGTAAGGAGAGGACTAAAAGTCTGTCTTGGTTTAATTGTTGACGAGTGTAAGGTCAGAGGAGTCTTTGAAGTGTTTTCCTTTTCTTTTCTGTCCTCAAATGCCTTCCGGCTTTGATAAGAAAGCTTTTACCCTTCTGAATGCAATGTACACATAGCACTATTATCATTAGTAGTTTGGACTTGGGATATAAGCAAAGATGCCATTTAGAGGTAAAATTGGGACGTTATGATGCTGGTGCTGCTGGAGCTGCTTTGGGTCTGGCACTGCAGTGACTGTAGACAACTCTGTGACTTTCTGCCTTCTGTACAATTTATTTTGGCTGGCATCAGGGAATAGTCAGGATAGCTGCATTGTTCTTTTCTTTGGTCATGACAATCTCCTCTTTGAGTTCCTGGCAAACAAAGGAGTCAGATTAACTTCACCTTTATATAAAGAATAGTTTCTATCATGTAAAGAACAATTTCTGTCATAGTTCGTGGTAAGTTCGTGGGAATGACGGGTCTGAGAATCACGAGTTCTAGGGGAGAGAAAAAGGGATTTTTTTTTTAATATACCATTTTTCATTGCAGTTTGACAAACTCATGGATATAGTCAGGAATAATAGAAAAGATTGATTAAAACCATTTATTTGCCGGTTGGGAAGTTTCTTTCAAAGTTTCTGATGCTCTATGAGGGGAAGCTTAATTTTTCAGTTTTAAGATTCAACCAGAAAGGGCAGCTGAAGGTTTTCATTCAAATCTGGCTGTCTTATGAGAGGTTGACTAATTCTACCAAAGCAGGACATCTTTTGCTTTCTTTATTGTGTGTTTTCACATCAGAAAACTTATCTTACAGTGGTGCTGCTTTACTCTTATTTTGTGGGAGGAAATAACAGTATTCAGCAAAGGTATATTGTAGAAATAAGTTGAAATCCTAAGCTTTCTTCTGACTGATAATTCCTTTTGTAGGCATTCTTACATTTAATTTAAGAAAAAGCCTTCTGAGCTGATGGGTTAGCAAAAGCGGAAAAAAAAAAGAAATGGAGTGGTGAGTTTTTTAAGAATTACTTCAAAAAGTAATATGATGTTTTTACAAAATAAGTTTATTTTTTCAGCAGAATTGGAATCCACATAACCTTTTTCATAACAATGGAAAAAGATACAATCTTTAAAAAGTAACTTGCAACTTTGAGCTAAAGCTTATGCTTAAGATTAGATAATTCTCTGTAAATCTTGCTTCCCGTGAATTTCATCATGATAAACAAATGGCCTTCAGGTATAATGAAGTGCAGCTGACAGAAATGAGCTGGTTTATTTGTTAAGCTTCCTTTCTACATCCAGAAGAAGGTGGAAGCAGTGTTACCCATAAGGGCATATGATTAAGTTGGGCAAGATGCCTGTGTCCTCATCTCTGCAAAATACAAGAATCACTTAATTTTTAAATATAGAAGGGTGGTGTCTGTTGTCATGATTTTAATTGATGTTGAGGTTCTGGAAAGTCAATCATTCAATTTAAATACTTCCTCTGTTTGAGTAGCAGTCAGATCTCCCTTGAAAAGACAGGAGTTGAAATAAAAATTGCTGTGCCATGTTATCCTCTTGCCTTAGTAAATCAAATATCAACAAATAGGGAGCATCAGTGCAATATCCTTGATACTGTGATACATTCTTCTTTATTTTGAATATTTTTAACTGCAGAACACAACAGATTACACTTACAGTGTGGCAGGGGTAGGGTACAAGAACAAAAAAAATGCCCTTAGTGGAGAAGGAAGTCTTGTCTGTCTGAAAGATACATATACAAATATGAGGTTTGGAAAATAGGCAGAGAAATTAGTAAGATGATAATTAAAGATGATTTTGGTGTTGGAATTGATTGTTTGGCCTAATGTGCCTTAAGTTAGGACTTCCTGATTTCTTCAACCTTTTTGTGAGGCTGTTTTGAATTTCTGTTTCTTGCATCTAAAATAAGGAAGTACTTCCCCCACGCCCCACAATTTGCATATTTGATGGTGTGGAGGCAAGTTACTTTTTGTACTCTTTTTGAGGGATAGGGAAATTTCACTGGTACTGCCACTGGTTATTTGAAAAGCAGATATCAGGCTGCAAGGACATGTGTCAAACATGAATGACCAACAAAAACCTCCACAGCAAGACCTAAAGTCAAAAGGCAGGTATGAATCTGTTTAACATTGCACCTTCATTAGTATGTTACAAACTGCTATTTTAATATAATCCATTGCTTTCAAATTTTCAAGTATTTTCATAGAATCGCAGAAATACAGAGTTGGAATGGACCCACAGGGATCATTCTGGCCTTGCATATTGCAAACCCCAAGATCACACCAGGTGCCTTAGGGTGTTGTTGGAATGCTTGACCTCTGTCAGGGTTGGTGCTGCGGCCAGTTCCCTGGGGAGCATGTTCCAGTGCCTGACCACCCTCTGGGTGAAGAACCTTTTCCCAATATGTGACTTAAACTTCCCCTGGCACAGCTTCATGTCATTTTCTTGGGTCCTGTCACTGATCACCACAGAGAGGAGATCAGTGTCTGCCCCTCCACGACCCTTCATGAGGATGTTGTAGGCTGCAGTGAGGTCTCCCCTCAGTCTCCTCCAGGCTGAACAGACCAAGTGATCTCAGCAACTCCTTGTAAAGCCCTTAACCACTTTTGTGGCCCTCCTTTGGACACTCTCTAAAAGCTTTGTATCTTTCTTGATTGTGGTGCCTAACACTGCTCACAGCCCTTGAGGTGAGGCCACCCCATTGCAGAGCAGAGCAGGACAATTCCCTCCCTTGCCCGGCTGGCGATGCTGTGCCTGATGCCCCCCAGGACACAGTTGGCCCTCATGGCTACCAGGGAAGTATTAAGTCAGTATTCGACTTGCCATGGACCAGGACCCCCAGGTCCCTTCCCACAGCACTGCTTTCCAGCCTCTTGTTCTGGTCTGTATGTACATCCACGGTTGCCCTATCCCAGGTGCAGAATCCAGCACTTGTCTTCATTGAGCTTCATATGGTTGGTGGTTGCCCAGCCCTCAGATTTGTTGATGTCTCTCTGCAGGGCCTCCCTTCGAGGGAGTCAACAGCTCCTCCCAATTTAGCATCACTGGCAAACTTAGTATTCCTTCCAGTTCTGCATCCAAGTCATTGATGAAGGACGTCGATGAGCACAAGACCCTGTGGAGGGATGGAGCCCTGCAGAACCCTGCCAGTGACAGGTCGGCAGTCTGATTTCCCCCCATTCACTGCAACCCTTTGCACCTGACCTGTGACCCAGTTGCTCGCCCATCCCATGGTGTTTTTATCCAGCTGAATGCTGGACATTTGGTCCAGTAGGACACTGTGTGAGACAGTATTGAAAGCTTTACTGAAATCCCAAATGATTAGATCAGCTGGCTTCCCTTGATACCTAAGGGGATTACCTTGTCATAAGAGGGAATTAAATTTGTCAAGCAGTACTCAGGAACCCATACTGATTGTGACTGATGACTGCATTGTCCTTCAGGTGTTTTTCAATATCTCCACAGATAATCTTTTCTATAATAGTCATTGAAGTGACACTGACAGGCCTGTAGTTTCCAGGGTCATCCTTCTTGATAACTGGGACAATGTTTACCAGCTTCCAGTCAGCTGGAACCTCTCTAGATTCCCAAAACCATTCAAAAACCATTGAGAGAGTTATCCTTTTGAGTTAGAATTGTATTTTTCTCAAGTTCTAGATGTTCCCACAGACAAATAGGGAAAACTGATTTACATGGACTTTTGACTGCAAAATATTGTTTTTAAATAAAGAAAATTAGTTTCTCTGCATGCTAATGCATATTAGTATATGAACCTAAAAACTATTGTGCTTCTATATAATAAGTAAATGTTTACAATACATTCACTTTTTTAGGAGCATGTTCCTAATGTTCATCAGTCTCTTTGCATTGAATGCGTGGGAGAGAATTATTGTATTTTTTAGGGTGAAAATTGTATACAAAGAGGACCTTCATGAAATTTGGTGCTTTCAATGGAAAAATGTCAGTACTGGCTGTTTGAACTGTGTTATGTGTGTATATGAAGCTGTTAAAATAAGATATATGCTTTTTAAGTTGCAGTTTCAATGCAGTGTCCAATGCTCAGCTGATAATTCTCAGTAGTATAAGAGGAGACTGTTCCTGTTTGCCATAGTTTCCAGTAGTGTAATCATTGGAGGAAAGGGGGAAGATCACTAAAATGTTCCATTGACCTAAGCAGTTTGAGGGTTGTAATAAATAAAGTTCATTAGTTCTCTGAAATAATTCTCCTTCTTATTAGCCTTACATACTGAGTAGGTAGTGATTTTGTACCTTAATGTATTCATATGTAACTATTGCTTGCTTTTCAAGTCTGAAGGTGTGCTTAACTGATTTCCAGGAAAGCCTTTCTGTGAAAAGCTTCATTAATCACTCAGGATCATCATTAAATAAATGAATTGGTTAAAAAGAAGAAATTTATGTTCAGTACGTTCACAGACTTTTATATACGTGTATACACACACTGTATGTGATGAAAAATATGAAATCATTACATTATTTTTCCTTTAAAATAAAAAAAATCTGGAAATTCAGTTTAAATACTCTAAACTTCAGAAAAATTGGTAGGAGTTTTTGTTTTCAATACTGTGCAGTTACAATTTTCTACTCTAGATTTGTTAGAAGGAAACTATGATGAGAATATTTCTGTATGTTGAGTGGTGGCACTAAAATTGCACAAGGAATAATCTAGCTGAAGTTTGCTAATATGGAGTCGAATTAGAGTTAATTTTGGTGAGACATCAAATATATACTATTCTAAAATAAATCAGATCTTGTGGTGGTCAGTGGGTTTTACTCAGGCTTGCAGCGTGTCACAAGTGGGGTCTTCTGGGGCAGGTGCAGGGCCTAATGCTGTCCAATATCTTCCTGCATGACCTGGATGGTGGCATTGAAAGCATCCTCAGCAAATTTGCTGTTGACGCTGAAGTGGGTGGTGAGGGAACCCTTCAGAAGAAAGAGACACTGTAACGAGAGACCTGGACAGACTGGAAGAGTGGGCAAGCAAGAGCAGTTTGAAGTTTAACCAAGTCAAGTGCAGTGTGTGACATCTGGGATGACATAACCAAAGTGCACAGTACAGGCTGCGATCTGTGAGGTTGGGAGCTGCCTTGCTGACCTGAGGGGCCTGTTGGACAACAAGATGAACATGGGTCAGCAGAGCAGCAGCAAAGGCAAACTGGATCCTGGGCTGCATCCACAGAAGGGTTACTAGCAGAGCTGGGAGGTGTGATCATTCCACTCAGTACTGGTAAGGCCACATCTGTAGGGATGTGTCTTAGTTCTTGTTCCCGCAATTCAAAACAGACGCTGACAGACTAGAGAGTTTGAAAGGATGGTCACAAAGGTGATCAAAGGGCCAGAGAACTTGCCTTGTGAGGGAAAACTGAAGGTGTTTACCTGGAGAAGGCTTGGGGGGACCTCATCGTTGTAGTAATGTTCCAGTACTAAAAGGACTACAAAGAAGATGACAGCTGTCTTTTCAGAAGGAGAAAACAAGGGCCAACATGTACAAGTTGCATTGGGAGAGATTTATATAAGAAAGAAATTTTTTAATGTGACAGTAGTCAGTCATTGGAACAATGTCCCCAGGGATGAGGTAGAGTCCCCATCATCGGAGGTTTTCAAGACTCAGCAGGGTGCTAGGCAATCTCATCAAGGCTCCCTTTTGCATTGACAGTTGGACCAAGTGCACTTTTGAGGTACCACCAAATCTAGGCTGTTCTGTGGTTCTGTGATTCTCCATCTTTGGAGAAAGCACCTCTACAGCGTTTCACTGGTTAATTTTCCCTTTGCCTTTTTCTAGCTTTGTTTCAGAGCCTCAGTGGAGCTCTTGAATCAGTGCAGCAACATGCTTGCAGCAGTGCTAGTTAAGCACAAAGTAATGATACGTGTTATATGTACAAGTTGTTTTCTCAGCTGCAGCTATTAAGGTCCCACTTTCTGAGATGACACTGTACAGGATATGATATCTGTGCTGAGCAGCATGATGTTAAGTCCTCTTTGAACAGCAGATCTGGTCCGATGAGAGTGAAAGAGATTTAAACAGAAAAACCTTTAAATAAAGCTCGTGGCCTGAAGACACAGAAGAAACTCAGCCACGGAATGCATGCACAACAAATCTAGTTTCTGTGTGGACAAAAATATAAACTACTGTTATTTTCTTAAATATTTTTCACTCTAAATGACAACTCTAAATAGCAATAGTATCTGAATTTAAAAAAGAAAGCAACAGGAAAAGCAGGTCCCACAGAGTTAATTTTTGTTCTCTTTGTGACATTTAATACTCTAGAAGTTAAGATGAACTCTCTCTAGAAGGAGGAAAAAAAGTATTCCGAGTATTTAAACCTGCAAGTTCAAATTATCCATTTAGGTTGGAAAGATACCTCTGCTAAGATAAGAGAAACTTGCAAAATGATCAGGAGCTAGTAGGAATTTTGTCATGGTGGTTTCAGGTGAGAAGTTGCTTGATTAGTATATAGCTCTCCAAATTAAGAATTAACATAAAATTAGATTTTCAGTAAATAGGATGTAATTATTTTTCGTGAGTGTGGAAGTAATACAGGTAATTTGGATATGAAAGGTTGTTACCATATACAGTGAGATATAGTCAAACAGCATTTAACTTTTACTACATGAAGATATGCAGTTTAATAGGGCATAAAATTAAGGCTTCAAGTATACTTTCAAAAAATAGCTGAAGTAGTTGGTTCAATCTGTATTTCTGACGGAACCCTAAGAATTATAAAGAAAAAATTGCTTAAACCACGCTCTAATTTCAAGTGTATGTTATTTCTCAGCAGATTATTTTTCTCTAATAAAACTTAGAAGTGCTGGGGATTTGTTTTAGAATTCCACTTCTACAATGAGACTGGTATTAGAGGGATCTGTAGCAAGAATCCTCAGGCCAGTCCATCAAGAGTGAGGCCACAGTCTTTCTGCAACAACCTCTTGTCTCTGTTTTGTAAGCCAGCATCTAATACAGCTCCTGCCCTCGTGCTGCATTCAGTACCTGTAGTATTTAGGCACAGGCTTTTTAGAATTTGCCTCCCTTTTACGTTTTGGGTTGTGGGACAGGAGGACATGATTCATAGCAAAAGGTGTATTAGATGAAATAAAAATGCATTGGAAGAACTCAGTGGAAAGAGCAAATCAAATTCCAGCTCTTGCTTATGGTCTTTTCCCGATTTGCAGGTATGTGAGGCCATTGGCATTCCCCATGGGCTTTTGAAGAAACTGGTGCTCCAACGTCTGTGGTGCCAAACAGGCAAATTCAATCACTGCCACTGTGGTGTGGCAAGGAAAATAGGTTAAATCAGGAGATCTTTTAGTCATCCCTTTACCAGCAGCGTTCTTGTTACGTTTCTGCTGGTTCAGAATAGTTGAGTGTGTTGGTAGTTGGCTCCTGACAGAACAGAAGAGCTAAGCCACATTGGCCTTTTAAGACACTTAAAGGTATGCTTCTCCCTTTTTACAGAACATAGCATATTTATTTTGAGGATTGATAAGGAATGTAAGCTATATTATCCTAATTTTGTTTTTTTGTTTTGTTTTTTTTTTTAATTTTTAAGGTCATACTGTTAGTAATTAAATTTTTTTTTGAAAATTTGGTAATGAAAAGTCAAAATAAGTTTTTGGCATGCTCGTGATACTGAACAGCATTTGGAAATGGAGCAAGTCAGGCTGTAAGATATTCAGAGTTTCTGTTAAGATTAACTTTTATGTAGAAATACTATGTGAGAATTTAGAACTACTCTACTCAGCTTTTTTTCTGAATTTTCTTGCTCCGTCTTCTGGACAGCCATGGACTTTCATGTTGCTTTTCAGAAGGAATAGCTTATCTATTCATAGACAGATTTTCTGCCATGTTCATAGTTCTTTACAGCAACATGTCCAAAAAGTGGTATTATCTCTACCTGCGTTATTATTTATAAAATTTGGCTTTTAACTGAATGTATTAAAGTGGACTGTCATCTTATCTTCAGGTATCTGAGAGCTTTTTCAATGAGGTAAGGTTAAATAAATTGGAAATTTGTGATGTCATAGTTCAATAGGTAAAGGGACAAAATTATAAGAAATGACCAGTTCTTATACTTGTCCCTTAAATCTAAGTTGGAAGGAAAGAAAGAGAGCCCTAAACATGTGAATGTGACGTGATCTTAAAGCTGATCTACAGTGGTTCAGAAAAGAGGAAATTCAGTTCTTTTCTGTTTGCTACAAGTTACATAATGTGTTATTTTGACTGAAGCAAGTAAGGGGAATTTTGAATGTGCTTTACATGACAGTATTAGATGAATTGATGCATTATTTTTCTCTGAAGAGTGCCTTAAGCATATAGAGCTTTGCATCATTAACTACTTGTAATTTTACAAGTGCAAAAGAGTTTGTGTCTCTGAAGTTTTTGGTACTAATTTTGCTTGCCAAGTAAACAGTTTGCAAAATGTGAATCTGAATGAAAGTGGTAGGTCACTTCAAAAAAATTATTATTGTTGTTTAAAATATTTGGTTGTTTGCGATATGTAAATCTGTGTATAGAGGATGTATGCACACACACACTTTCTGGTGTTGGACCTTTCCTAATGTTAAATGGTTGGGTTTTTCCTTTTCTAAGTCAAATTGTTTATCTATAGTTCAGAGTTGAGTTAAACTTAATGATAGTTTACTTCAATGCCAGTTCATTTTGTTTAAATACCACAGAAGATGTAATTGTCTTCTTTATTTCCTCTTGAAGTCTCTTGAGGCTAGGTATGTTCATTTATAAAATGACCATGGTTGGTAACAAGCATCTGTTTCCAAAATGATTATTTCCATCCATGTTTTATGTAGTTCTTCAGAAATTGGCTCTGCAGTCCAGCACACTTGTGGAAAGTGAAGTGCAGGATGCCTGACAAAGTGTGACTCAAATTCTTGAACTGATATTGCTGCTCTTCAGTTACATTCCAGAATATCTCATGTTAATATTTTGTAGTATTTAGAAATTGGAAACCTGCTTTCCTTAGTGTTTTACAAACATAGAATTTATATGAATGGGGAGTAGTAGATATTGCCTGATCTCACTTGACATGGCTTTTGAACTACTTGGTTTTTTATATTTTTATACACACACACAGTGTATCTCTAGTCTCTTAGTTCATGTAGATTTTCAAGAAAGTAGTGCTTTTAAAATGACTTTTAAAAAATAGATACTGGAAAAATGTTTTCATAAAGCAAATACTGGGGTAAAAAATCATATTGAAGTTGGATGCAAGTAAAAAGTAGCCTTTCATTAACTTTTGGCTTATTTTGTAGAAAACATGTTGTCATCAGTTTTGCTCTCTGCTTAATGAGAAACTAAGTGACAGCTATTCAAAATGGTCTGTGTGATGGAGGAACAGAAAATGTCACTTTAGTGTGCTCTGATTTGTCTCATGGCAGGCTTTTATGGTGTGACAAAAATATTGCCTGCCCTCATCTCCTGTAGAGATTAAGTTAATCAGCCCAAACTCAGTCTTGCTCCCTTGTAAGGACAGGCAAGAGAGACTTTGACAAGATTCCATGGTTGTGGCAATGGTCCAGACAGCCCTGGCTCTCTTTCCTCTTGGGCTAAGATTTGTTTTCTCCCGTGTTCTAAATCCAAAAGAAGATCATGCCTTTGGAGTACATGTGTCAGTCTGCTGTATCCTCTTTGGGTAGGGGGGATAGTTTTCTCAGGTTCTGAAGTGCTATGTAGGAAGAATGGTATTAGGGAAGAGTTGACTTACTCTTTCAATGTAGCTGGAAAAGGCGGTAGAGGAGCTGCTTTTGCAATTATCTCTTAGCATTTTAGTATTTTTCATCCTTAGGATCGCAGTTTATGAGCTTGGTGAAAATAGCCAGTGTTGTAGGAGTTGAATACCACTGTTTTATGAAGTTCAGCTCTCTGTGTCTCATGCTTGAGCAAGTGTGTTAGAAATGCATGTCTCCTGCTTGAGCAATGGAAATGTTGGGAAAAACTTCTTTCTTGGTATATGAAGTTAGTGGCTTTAGTTTTCCTCAAACTTTAGTCTCAAAACTTGAAAAGGAACATAGAAAAACTTACTTGCATGTCTCTAACAAGCTTGTAAGCATAATAAATCACAACATCTTTGGACTTCCTTGAAATAAAAAGTGTTGGATCCTCTAATAGATTTCTAATACTTCCTCTCTTCCTCTAGTGTTGAAATACTGTACTTGAAAATCCCAGATAAACTGGCTTATATTGTTGCAGTATTACATATGCTAAAATCCTTACTGATTATCATGAGAAAGACTTGCAGTTGGTAAAAAGCCACCCTTAAGTTTCCATGGACAGTCTTGGTTCTGTTCTGTCATTTCAGTACTGGAATGTGGATCTATGCTTTCATCTAGGTTTTTGATTTTGTAGTTGCACCTGTCTTTTTTCACATGCAGTCCAAAACATTCAGGATTTCAGTCGTGATTCTACTATAGTGTCAGAAAGGGTAAAAAGAGTACTTAGAGGAGATTGGGTTTAAATCAGAGAACTGTAGAATGGTTTGGGTGGGAAGGGACCTTAAAGATTCTTTAGTTCCAACCCCCCTGCTATGGGCAGACACTTTCCATTACACCAGGTTGCTCAAAGGCCTCTCCAACTTGGCTTTGAAGACTTTCAGGGATGGGACATTCACAGCTTCTCTGTTGTGGGAATATTTTTGAACTGAAAGTAGTCATTCTTAGTGGCTTGAACATGCACTTAAACATCCAGTATTAATTAAATATTGTGTTTCTAGTGGCATTGTCTGTATATGTTACCATTTTTTCTTCAGGTGGATTCTGAAAGAGAGCTTGTCTTTTCACAATTTTTTTTTTTTTTTTAAATTGCTTAAAGGTAGTGGGTAAAAGCATGGCTTTTAAATGTATAAATTATTAAATTTAATTCATTGAATTCTGAACTCTGGAAACAGTCTGTTAGCAGAACTGTTTCATTCTACATTAGCGGTGAAAATATCCCAAAAATGTGAAAAACTTGCTGTTTTGTTCCTGTTAGTTACAAAATCCTGTCAATTCTGATGAATCTTAGTGGTTGGAAGTGGAAATAACTTGTCTATATCTAAAACAGTTCTCATGGAATTTTTATAACCTTTTTAAAAAATAACATTGCTTGAAAGTCATTTCTGTGGGTATATTCATCATGGAAAAAAGAATAAATATAGAAAAACATTTGGTTTATGCATGCAGACATCTTTTTATTGAAAGTGAAGGTTTTCTTTTAATCAATACATGAAGAAGAACTCTATTGGCATTGCTAGGGTTTGCAATACAAAACTGCATAACAATGCACAAATTCTTAAATAGTGTTAAGTTCTTGTTTAGTTGCATATTTCAAATATCTGCTTGACGTGTGATTGCTTGTGCTGGAATGTTTATTGCAGAAATTTAGTGAGAGCTCTGACAGGAGATTGGGCAATCCGAGAAGCTTCTCAGAGTTGATTCTTTGCTTCAGCTGTGCTCAACTTCCCATATTTTTCATTGTGCTGACTGGTTTGCATGTGACACTAAGGAAAGGCATATTTATTTACAATTCACTATTTCAATTTCTACAGAGTTTTTTTAGTATAATTATTTCATGATCTTAATTTCTGGACTTCTCTCATGGCTATTCGCCTCTAATTATAAAAGTGGTTTGACTTGTTCTGGAATTTTAGGGAAGAATTTCCTTTTGGTGGTGCGGAAGGGGAGATTTTGTGCGGTGTTTCCAGACTGCTGGAAAAATTATGATGTTCTCACTCTTTCTTGAAAAGTTATTCAATGAATTGACTGTGCTCTGTTTAAAAAATTAAGTACTTTTGCTCTCAGTTTGCCTAGCCTCTGTTTCCAGTCCTTGGGTTATTTTTCTGTGGGGTGGATATTATTACTAGCAGAGTGTTTTTTTTTTTTTTTCCTTGATACACCTTTTAAAAATCTTTTCTAAAGCATAATTATTGAACTAATATAATCTCCAGAGACCAAGTTGTCAAAGCTAAAGAGAAAACTTACCTTTTTATTGTTCTATAGTTTGTTGTTTATATCTGTAGTTAGCACATAGTTATGTTTGCAGCAAACATAATCCAGGTCAGGTGACAACAGGTTCTGTATGGCTGCTAAGGTTTTGTTGCTTTACAGAAATATCAGTTACCTTTCCACTGATTTATTATTTTACATACTTTGCTGGTAATATTTTTTGGTTTTTCATGTCACTTTTTTTCATATTTTTTCATGTCACTTTTCAGACAAAAGCATGATGGGAGAGCTAGAAGCAGCAGTTTAAGTTGGAGAACACTTATAAACACGTTGGTGTCTTGCTAATTCACGTCTTGTCCAAGTGACTAAAGCTCAGTTTCTGAAGTCAGATTTCATGGATACCTGCCTGGAAAAAAATCTGGGAGGCAGACAGCAATTTCCTAGGCAACAGATGTGGAGGGGATTCTTTTTCCTGTGGTAAATACCACTATTTCTTAATGGAGTTGCACAGTTTCTTCCCTTTTGTTGAAGACTTTACTCGACTCCTTACAGGTTGCTGCAGAAGAAGCCTTAGAATTTTGAGCTGGGACTGGACCAGTTTGTCTTCATTCTTTCCTATCTCTGATCTGTCTTTATACCATTTTGTCGAAGGGAAGTTATGTATTAGTATTTGCATCCATAGTGTTAATTTTTATCCATGTTACTTGTGCTTTCTAATGAGCGTTCATTGGAATGTTGACTCCCATTGACCTAAATTGGTAGTTTAAAGTGTGTGTATTTAAAATGAAAATGTTGGGATACCAAATCAGAATGGCAGATCTCTGTGCTGCCTGTGGAAGAATCTGCCCTCACAGGATAACCAAGAAACCTGTGGGGACCTTGAAGGGCATTTGCTGATATAATTTACAAATGATGTTTGGCTTTTTTAAAACAAAAGAAGTAGCTCTTTTATATCTTATGTGAGAGAACAGGGCTTGACTTATATTTTTGGTTAATGTAATAACTTTGAGAAGTGAAAAGGATGTGAAATCACGTTTTTCCACCACGAGGTTTTTCTGTGGATAGCGTTACCCTGCTGCGTGTCAGGCTGTCTGCTCATCTTCAGTTGCAGTTGTTACAGTAGCTGGGAACTCTAGACCTGTGAGACATTTCCTAATGCCAAGTGCTGCAGTGGCTATGGAATGCTGCTTCCATGGTGATAAACATCAGTCAGTTCTTTAACTACCAGTACTCCTACTTCTTCTAACGCTATTTAAATATATATATATTTTAGGTGTACTTGCATTCATCACATTTAGTACAGTTTTCTTGAAAAGGATGGTGTTAACAAGCTGTACTTAGGCTTTGTTTAATTCTAGTGTTAGTTGAACATGGTTTGATAAACTGTTTAAACCTAAAGTAGTCTATCTATTTTCTTATTTTCTACACATTCAAATATAAAGAATCTGCGTAGCCCTCCCAATAGTTCTACAACTGCTTTAGTCTTTTTATGTAAAGTATTCTGTTCATGGTAGAATGTGCCACATTTGGTATAGAAGCTTTGGCGTTTGTAAAACTTGCCCACAGAGCATATTAGCCAATGCAAGTGAACCTTTTTTTAAGGAGATGAAGCTGCAAATATTTAGAGATCTCACTTGCTGTGAAATGCATCAGTATAATTTGACTTAACGAACAAATTCTCCTCCCAGAATTTGCCCTAAACCAGCACATCTAGGAATTTGTTCGTGCAAATATTGGACAGCTGCTGTTTGAACAGAAGGCAAGTACATGTAACTACACAGAATGTGGATGATGTTTGCAACTACGCATGGAATAGCCCTTTAAAAAGGCCAAAATGAAAGCAATAATCCATATTACTTTCAATAATGCTGCTTTGAAGTTTCAAGACCTCCTTATTCAGATGTTAAATCTTCACTGAGTCAAACTCCTAGCTCTTTATTGAGTTAACACACCATGCTCCCAATATTTCTTTTGGAAAGGCTATCTGTTTAACCAAATTTTCAAGAACTCTTAAGAGTATTGCAAGATACTAGGAAGCAAGGAGCTCTGTAGAGTTGTATCGTACTGGGTGATGAATCAAGAGCCTTTTACTCAGGCTCATGTGTCAGTTTGTGTACTTTGCCTGCTCTAACAATTGAATGAAAATTCTTAAGTGAAGTGCCTTAACTCTGTCTACATTGTCTTGCCCACTTTAAAGATGAAGTGTTAAATTGCAGTTTTCTCTTATTTGGACAGCAAAATTAATGAGTGTGATTAACTTAAAACTTAGTGGGATCTTTTGTGTACTTGGTTAGAGATGGATAAATGTAGCACTACTGGCATAGTTTACCAGAGAGATCACTTATGTATGACAGAATATTAGTACAAGTTATAATGAACACGCACAAATCAAGGTCAGTCAGGCTTGTTGATTTGAGAGTATGGAGGGAAGCTGATGGTACTAGAGCAATAGGAAAATGGCTGCAGTACAGGGAACTAATATATAGATAGTTAAGAGCTGTAGATCTTAAGACTTACTTTCATCTCTCCAAAAAAGGAAAAGTGGCAAAGAGTTTAAACTTGAGTAACTGCCAGTCTGTCCAAGGAATGCAAATTTTGTATGCTGGTAATACCCATTAAGTATTGTTTTTAGTTCTTTGAATGCTAAATAAATAGTAACATAATCAAGTGTCTCAATAACAAAGTTTCAACTGAATTTCATACACTTTTATTTATTATGTGCTAGGTGATACTACGTCCTAATGAAATGTGCATTGAATACAATTTCAAAATATAAAAATGCTATGATTGTGCCCTTGTAATGTAGGTCATATACTGCATTTTCTATTTTACATCCCTTACAAATCATGAGATATGTTTTGCTAAATTGGAATTGGTTGATGGTGTATGTTTTGAAAGATCCCTATAAAATTGCATTAATATTAGTTCATACATCTGAATAAAATCAGCAATACATAGTTGTGGTGAGTTTTAAGGTTAAGGAATGTAGTTGCAGAATGAAGAAGTCTAGTATAGTCATAGTAGGACTGGCAGTTTGATGCATTAAAACTTTGGAAGTAGGTATAGACCAAAATTTAGGAAGAACTCCAGTTAATGTGAGACTGCTTAGGTCAAATGGAAGAAAACCAGTCCATTTTAGATGAATCTAATGAAAAGAAGTTAGTGTAACAACCTGAGAAATTCAGGTTAATAGATTCAGTGTTAATAGATTGTGTAGTTAATGTGTGTGTTAATGATAACTTTTATGTTATAGCATTCTGTATTTTTAGAAAAACTGAAGGGAAGGTAATGGGACTGTTGGGCTTGGCTTGCATGAATAGATGAATGAATGGAAAGCTGCTGATCAGTCTATTCAAAACAGATTGGTAATGGAATTTAACAGGTGTATGGTATTTCACAGTCTTAAGGGATCTAAAATGGTCAATAATGATCAATTAATGATGGTGGAGCAGTAAAAATTAAAGATCTAGCAAATCAAAGAAGAAATTAATAGTTTGTGGTGCCTGGCAGATTAAAAGGGGCCGGTAAAATTCATCATTGAACGTTGAGTGAGTGCATGGGAGAAAAACCTCTCATCTTTGTGTACTTATGTTATGTTGACCTAGTTTTGATTTGTAATGCCTAGTTTTGTGAAAGAGTCAATCTAGTACATAGTGACTATAAAAATTAACCAGATATTTGGGTGAATAACTGAAAATGTAATGAAGCACAGAAGAGGAAATGTTGTACTGCATCGTGTACTTAAAGTGTGCTCACAGCTTAAATACAACCCGCAGTTTCTCCACGCGTGCCCCTGCCCCAGTTGAAAAGTACATGGTGGAAATAACAAAGCACCAGAAGGTGCCCATAGTGGGAATTGAAATAGCTTTCATATAAGGATAATTGGAAGAGAGTTGGCCAATGGTGAAATGCTGCAAATTTGTAAAGCTGTGTCTTGGGACAGGTGGGTAAAGAGTCATTGTCCCTGTTTTTGGCTGAAGAATGGTAAACTCAAAATGAGGTACACTTTCATATAGCCCATAGGTGGTGGAATTCATGTCTGCACAATGCTGTAAATGCAAGAAACTTAAGACAGAGAAAACATTTAGACAAAAATCACCAAAAGAAAATATTGCCTAGAAAATCTTTGTAATAGTTAATTATGACAGTGCCATTTCTAGGTCACAGTGCCATTTCTGGCTCACCTGAGCAGTACTACCATATGTTGGACTTGCTCATATCCTCTTTCCTGGACACGTACTGTCCTCTCCAGAGCCAGTCTATGCATCTAGACTGACCTTTGATTTTTCTCCATATAACTATACCTTTTGAACTTTTAAGTATGGTGTAGTAATGAATGAAATTAAACCAACAGAATATGTGGAATTGTTGGTTTCATATGGAAGAATTCTGCATGTTGTAATGGCTCCCTAGTATGCCTTTTAAAAATTTTCTGTCTAACAAGAGGTCTTTTAAATAGATAATGAAACTATTGACCATTTCATTGAATGAATGTGATGTAGGAAAGGCTGTGTCAGACCATGAAACTGACTGAAGGACGCTAGAAAGGAAGTTTTTCCCTTCTTTTTTAATCACCTCTGAAATACTGTTACCACGTAAGTGGAGGTGTGAACCAATTTATTTTAGTAATCTAGTTTAACTGTTTAAAGGAAAATGTCTGTGTAGACCTGAAAGCTAAACAGGAAATTTGCTCTGTAATGACAAAATAAGGTAGAACCTAGTGTTAGCTGAAAATACCTCTAAGCCACAATATATGTTTCTAAGAAGTATGGAATGTGCTGTATTTAAAGAAGACAAATACTAGAAATACACGGAACTCATCCAAGTGGAGAAAAATCCCATCATAAAAATGAAGCTGCCTTTTTTTAATACAGTGCATGGAACTGTTGGACGTCTGGTTGCCTATTATAATGACATCTTGTCATCCTTTTTTTTAAGAGGAGAAGAGTACAGCTGCTATAGGTCTTGATGGAAAGACGATGTTCCTTCTTTTCTGTATTACCAAAAAAGTCAAATGACATAATAAAAGGTTGAGCAAGATGGAATGAAGAAAGCTGAGAGATTAGTTACATCTGCAGCCACTGGCAATAATGATCATGTCTCATTTGGCCTTTAACCTTTTTCTGCAAACCATTATTTCTAAAACTCTGTGCTATATTCCCATCTCTCTGACCCGCACCACTTTGAACCAGCACTTTGACTTTGAGCTCATGTACTCCTCCCTGTTTGTTCACCAGTGGTACCACTTAAAAATAGCCGTGCTTCCCTTTGTGCTGGGACAGCTTGTAGTGTTTGCAAGTTCTTCTGCTTTAGCTAATGGAAGTAAAATAGGCTGTGTAATGTTTTATGTTATACACTAGGTATCCCAAATATTTTACTTCCATTAATTATTGATTCCATAAACTTACCTTAAGCTTAGTCCTGCATTTGCAGTCTGCCAATAAAATAATACCAAACTGGTTTTTTTTTCCTTCAGAAACTTTCTTCAGTTGAAGGAAATAATTATTTGGAGAGTTAAGGATTTTGCAAATCTCTTAATTATTACAGAATATCACCCACTCTTACCTTTTTTTAATGGAAGTTTTGAATCAGGATGGTTTATTCTTTGGATACTGTAGTGAAGAGGAGCTGATTATTCAAGTGCCTTTTAAATAAGCAATTCTTGACATGTGGCTTTCTTAGATATTGTTTCCATGATCTTGAAATACAATTTGAAATGAATGGGAGATCAATAGCTTGAATCTATATTTCAGAGTTTTTTGATTAAGTACTTTACTTGATAGAGTTCATATCTAAGAACTGGAAGGTGAAGAACAGAACAGGAAACATTGTACATGGTGAATTCTGAATTAAATGGTACTGAAATTTGCTTTTGCCTGTTGAACGTGCATTTGTATACTTTTTCCCATCTTTAAATTAAAACTTTTAAAAATAACACAACAAAATACCTAACATGCCTCAGACACCAAGAAAACCATGACATTTTCTGTACTTTATGCTTCTTTTAACATGGGCTTATATTATAGTATTTTGAAAGAACAAGTATGATACAGAGGTAAGATTGATATTATAAATTCAGACATATTCCCATTTTCCCTATATTTTTGTATTCAGTGTTTAAAACCTCCCTTGCTATAAAGAAAAAGACTGAATTTTGGCTTTTGAAGCAAGCCCTGAATTGAAACAGGTAATTGCACAACCCCAGAGCCAACCAGGATTTGAGAATTTTGTGCTTCTGCTTGGCATGTGGAAGTTTTCTGTGTTAGCCGTGAACCTGGACAAATCAATTGACTCTACAGATTCGAAGGCTTCACGGCAGATTGGACCCTAAATTTTGAGAGTTCATTGCCATCTCTAATTTGCTTTTAAAAATCATTGGATGTGACCCAGCAGCCTCATAGCTGGAATTTTCCTGCTGCTTCACACAGCATGGAGATAAATGCACAGAAGCTACTGGTGGACTTTGTACTGCTGCGCAAGCAGTTATCATGGTTCTCTGTTGAATTTACCAAAGAACTAATTTTTTTTCCTGGCTTTTCTCCGTATTTTCCATCTATCTTTGGAAAAGATGTCTTTTAGTAGTTTGCAAGGTATTTCTCACTAAGTTACACTTACCCTGCATAGCTTTATTTCTGCATCTGTCTTGAGTCCAAATTGTTGTTGGCCTCTTACTCTTTTATGTCTTCTACTGACCTGTTAAATGTTGTTTCATTGCTATTTACTTTCCCTTTTCATCATCAGTGTCAGTTGAAAAAGATGGTCTTTTAATACACAAGATGCAAAACCTGACTTTATTTTAGAGAAGTGAAATACTGTGATGCTTTTCTTGATTTGTATAATTTTTGGTTTAACATCTTAGTTCAAAATGAGCCACTGGATGCAGAGGCAAATTAAAACAGGAATGTTTTTATGAAATTGACAAATTTCATAATCTCTAGTATTTAAAGTAATTCTGATTATCCTTTGCAGCTACCTGTTTTCAAATTCTAACGTGATTTTACTGCTTATTTTTATTATATCTGAAGTAAATAATTTCTATCTCACATACTTTAAAAGTGAGGACTACAAGCCAAGAAATAATTTTGATCTTGATAGCACTTGGGATTTTTTATAGTTAAAAGTCAGTCCTAAAGACTGAGTCAAAAAATAGGTTTGAATTTGAAGTGAAAGATCAAAGACCAATATTTCAGTCTAAATCAAATGTGTTGTCAACTATATATTCCTGGAAAATAAGATTTCAAAAAGCTTATACTCTAGCTTTTGTTCAGGCATAGTTACTTGATATATTTAGCAAAGACTGATGGATCAGTTTTCAATCATGAAAAAAGGATTGAAAAATCCTTTTAAAAGCTGAAAGCAATCAAATTAGGTCTAGTCAGATCTGAACTGATCAGATCAAAGATATGTCTGGTCTAATATCTCGCTCCAAACAGGTTAAAAACAGATAACAGACACCTAGCTATGAAATGGACAAGTAAATAGCATGCTTTGGTAACATCCATCAATTTGTATTTTAAGACCTTCATCTCTGTTTTTGCAGTTGTCACTTACCCAATACCTACCTGAGAGAGAGGACTCCCTGATGTTCTTTGATTCCTTGTTACGTAATTCCCTAGAATACTTGATAATTTTTCGGTAGAAACCATTTCTGTGGTTTTCAGCCAAGAGACTGGGTTCAGTGTTTCTCCAGGAAGATGCTATCCACCGTGGAATCATTTATACCTAGTGACAAATGTAGACTTAACCTTTAAGTCGCAAAGTTCACGGCACTTAACGAGACCTTAAAACTTTCTCTCTTGTATTTTTCTGTTGGGTTTTTTGATGATGTTTGGTTTGCTTTTGTTCATAGGGATGTGTTCTGTGGTAGTAGTGCCAGATGGGCTTGTGGCTGTTTGTTTCTAGATTTAAGTTGGAATGTATGAAGCCAATATCTTGTTCATGAAAATTCACACTGAATTCAATGGATAAAATGTGAGGGTATGACTCTGAGAATAAAATTACCATCATTGTCCTATTTGCCAGTTGCCATTTCATGTTCAAGTCCCTGCTGTGTGATAGACTGTGACTTTTAAATATTACTGAACTGCATTAGAACTGCTGTTTCTTTCTGTATTTGGAAATTTTTTTTTTCAAGTAAGTATGGAGCTTATTAAGGTAATTAATAATACATAGAAGCATATGGAATTAAATTTTGATGAGTCCAATGGAAGTGAAGGAGTAACAGCTGTTTCACGTAACTGCTAATAGTCATTAAAAATGTGAATTATTTCATTTGAATGGAAAATTGATAGGGACAACTGGTGTTTTTTCTTGGCTCTTCAGTTAGCAGCATGTGTAATTATTTTTCCAAATAGTTAATTTTGCTTATTGTTTTGTTTGGTTTTTTTCAGGATGGATTAGATGCTTTGGTATATGACTTGGACTTTCCTGCCTTAAGAAAAAATAAGAACATTGACAACTTCTTAAACAGGTGTAAGTATTTAATATTTAATGTACTAAATAACAGAAGTCTATAATACCAAAAAGAAAACACCTGTTCTAGTTCTTTGAAAGGCAGCTAGGGATTTGGGGAACATTGAGGTTTTGGGTGCAAGTTGTTTTAAGAGTCTTATTTATTTATTTCCCACTGAGAAGTGACAGCTGCCTGTACAAATCTCATCCCCAGCAATTGAATGTCCAATCTGTTGCCCCTGTAAATGGCCTTGTCTGCAGTGGCACAAAGCCTTTTAAGAGAATGGCCTGTTGTCTTTGTTAGGGCAACTCCCTGGATTCCCATGACATGTTTTCTCATTTCATGTACTAAGATATCATAAGCAATTAACAGTAAAATGACATAATGATGTATACAATGTCAAGCGTATTAAATATTTTTTCACTATGAGTGGAGCATGTATTTTTAAGCTTTTGGTTTTGTTAGTATAAAAGGTCTCTTTTCATGAAAACCCTATACTGCATACCTGATGAATTTACTTGTGTATGCAGCTGATGTGTCTGCAGAACTCTTTGCATTTACTTTGTATTTGTCCACTACCAAGTTTTCTGACATTATAGTGTATAATAAAATTTTAAAGTAATAAAGTTGATTTTTAATAGAAGTCATAGTTCCATAATTGTAATAATTAAAAAACCCAAAACATAAACAAAAACCCAAAGAAGAATTTAAGAATCAAGTCTTTTCGAAAGGCTGCCAAGCTGACAAATTCTGAAGATGGTGGCAGAAATGTTTGCTGATTTAAGACTTGCTTCTGCCTGTAGACTAAGTAGGCAAACCTTGAAATTAAACTAATATTATTTGATTTTTACAGGCTTAAGCATCTCAATTGAATTCTATAATAAATGTTTTTTGTGGTAAATATAAAGTAATTTGACTAAAATAATTTTTATCTTTGCTTCATTGAAATTTATGTGGGGTTTTTTCCTGTTTCCAAGGCGTTTTCAAATGGTGTATTGGGTGCAATAGTAACCTATGATAGTGAATTTGTGGTGTTTATTTTACATGATTCTCCATTTGTGCAAATATATGAGTCCACTAGATCTAGTTGTCGGCTCATTTGCACATAAACTGGTTACTGAAAGCCTAAGCTCAAATGTTCTGTTTAACTTTTCACAGTTCAAACTATATTGATACCATATGCTGGTTACATGCACATTTTGTATACTCAGTTATTTACCGAGAAGGTGTGGTGAAACTCTTGGAGAAAAGAGAAGTTGTGTTAGGCAAAGGAAATACTCATTGCAACAGATAATTTGAATGTAATTTTTAAGAGTAATGAAATCATTAGTGAGTCTCAAAAAGCTTCACTTTTGCAACTGGGGCTGAGTGAAAGAAAATTTTTACAGCCTGATAATGAATATATTTTAGGTTAAAATTATGTGCTGTGTAAGATGTGACCTGAAGTAATCTGAAGGTGGAGAACAGAACAAATTAGTTCCCTTCAAACTGCCTTTAGAACATTAACTTGCAGTGTTTGCTGAAATATGAAAGCAAGCTGTGGTTGTGCGAGTAGTGGCCTTAGAGGGAACTGTGAAGTCTAGTTTGCCTTGAATTTCTATTGAAATAAAAAAAGACATTTTCATGTCTATTTTAGTTTCATTAAAAGACAGTTTAAAATATCTTTTTTGCAGTATTAGCTGCCTGGTTTGCACTCTTATTGCAGAAATTTAAATTTCTAGATGGCAAATAAAATGGGAGTTTGCTTCCTTTATTTTATAGACTGATTGCCCTATGAACCACTCCTTATCCCCTCTTTACTTCTCTCCAATTTACATTGTATATTTTTGGAGCCTCCAAATTCTGCCTCTGCTGGCTGAGGGTGTGAGGATGACTTTGGCAAATGTAAGACCTTATTGATTTTCTACCATATAGAATTAAAAGAATAAAGAAATTAGTATTAAAGGTTTCTGAGAGCCCTGCTTTGCAGTGGTGACTCAGTTTATTTCAAGGCAGCATCTAAGCCTATCACCGAAGTCCAGGACAAGTTGGAGAGGGTGAATTTTTGCCATGGGAGCCACCCCAGCTGTTCATACAGAATAAGCTGGCCAGGTTCTCTGCTGGTCCTGGGAGATAAGGAACTGTCTATTTAAGTATATTGCACCCTGATAAATCTTGTTTAACACATCTTAGAATATGGAGGTTGAATTTCCAACACTGTTGTTACTCTAACACATTGTCTGAAGATAACTGAGTGCTAGTAGGTATCTCAAGCAGTAAATTTCAATTTGCATCTGATCACAAGCGTGGCTTACATTATTTTAAAATCCTTAGCTTAGGTTGCTCTTCAGATGTATTTTCCTTGATTCTGTTTTGTTCATAGGCAAGGCTTGTGATTGAATACCATTTAAAGGATTCGTATTGTGCTTAGCGTTCTTTTGCACCAATGTCAGGCTTTTTCATTCAGAAGTGGTGAACCTCCTGTTGTGAGATTACTAGGCAGGAAGGTAACGATAGCTAGAAAATTGCTGTCGTGAAAATTGCTGCATTTTAGTTCTCTGCAGTCTTGTTCCTCCTCTACTGTAGGCCAGTTTTCACCAGGGCAAATAAGGCAATGCATTATTTGTTGGAACTACTGAATATTTTGATCCCTGTGTGAAAGAATTTGTCAGAATTTAGAATTTTGCTATAATTTTGCAGAATCAGTCTGTGTTATGCTGCATTTTAAAGGGTTGGCTTTACATTAGATAGTAATGCCACAGAGTATTTATTCAAACAGAACTATGTTTGTTCCTTTTTGCAGTAATAAAATCTTACTGAATTTTTATTGTACATAGGCTGCTTTTGTTTTAGATTGTGGCCTGTGTAGGTAGAAATCTAATGATAATTTTCTGTCAAGTGCCTAATCATTTTTTAACATATGAACTTAAAATATTTTATTTCTCCTCCTTTCTCTTCCTCTGTCCTTGCTTCTGTCTAAACCTTGCTTTTAGGTCTAGAATATTATTTTTGAAAATAAAGCATCATTGCATAATTTATTTTATTAGACGCATATCTGTTTTAGTAGAACTTCCTGGCTTTTAGAAATACTGAAGCATGAAACTTTTCTACGTAGTCTCATGCCAGTGTTGACCCACATGGATTAAAATAGACTGTTTTAATCTTTTACCAAATTTGGAATTAGAATATCTGCCCACTGGGAGTTTGTAAATTATTATAGTTTATAGAATGACAGGTTTATATAAATAATTGCAATGATTCCCACTGCATGTTTTAAATTAAAATCTACTTTTTTTGAGTATTAGGAATCATGAAAGTGCAGGAAAGCGAGACTTTTTTTAAAAACTATTTTTCAAGTGTCTTGTAGTGTATTTTCTGATACACTTTCCCTGATGTGTTGCATATTTATTCAGAAATAATCTTTTTATACTGATCAGCTTGTAAACAGGATCATGCTGGATATGAAATTTTTGCATAGCTTTTTTTTTTGCAAGTAATTATTTTTAAAGAAATTCCTAAATTAAGATCTCCTGTAATATGATTGTACAGTAGAGTCATTGCATTAGGTTATGTCAGGTTTTGGTTACTGTGGTCATGAGAGTGAGGTCATGCATTCTGCAGAGTTTTTCAGTGGGAAGGTAGTTTCTTTGAGCAGCACTTCTAAAAACTCTGAAAAATTGAAATTAGACAAATGGGTTTAATTAAGTTGACTGTATATGAAATGTGAGTTTTATTCTGTGTAGATAAAGACACAGTAAATAAAATGAGAGATCTGCGCATGAAAGCTGAAGATTATGAAGTGGTGAAGGTGATCGGTAGAGGGGCGTTTGGGGAAGTTCAGTTGGTAAGTTAAATTATTTGTACATTTGAATGTATTCTATAGTATTTGCTCATGCGTCTATTTCTTAGTGCAGTGTTCAGAAGATGCAGTCTTAAATATTAAAGCCTTTAGCTTGGTGAAATTTTATTTCTTTACATTTCATGGAAATGTTTTTGAAAATGTCATGTTTCAGTCCTGTTCAAGTGCACAAGTACTTGTTTTGCATTGTAGTCTTCTCTCTTAAAATAAAATGGAATGTGTGCTCCTCATAATCAAGAAAATTAGCCTTTGCCACTGTTTACATGGACACTGGAAGAAGTCTTAAGGGCTAGAAGAGTTTCTGCCAGTTCAAGGACTACACCAGATTTTTGTGGACATAATTCTCACAGATGAGAGATGTGTGTTGTTTGTGATAGGTTAGCAGCCAGGCTTGTTCATCCTGCTTTATTTAATTGAGTGCTGGTGGGAGAAACTGGAAATACAGCAGCAAGTATACCCGTCTGCTAATGAACTCTGGAAAATGCTTATAGTTTTAACTTTATGGTATTTAACAACACTAGCTGCCAATATTTGTCCTTTTAAAGGCACATACGTGCGAATTATGTGACTCTTATGCCTATGGGCTTCTGTGTTGAATAGTTCTAGCAAGTATTTTAAAAGTAATGCATTGTCAGATGTAACTATTTTGTGGAGCTACAGTATATAATCCATTATTGTAATGTGAAGAGTCTTATAAAATGTATTACATGGTAAAGCAGGAAAAGTAATGTTTTCAGTGATATTCCTCCTGTGTTAATATGGCAAACTAATGTGTTCCGTATGTCACATTTGTCTTCACAGGTAAGGCATAAATCCTCAAGGAGAGTGTATGCTATGAAACTTCTGAGCAAATTTGAGATGATAAAAAGATCAGATTCTGCGTTCTTCTGGGAAGAAAGGGATATTATGGCTTTTGCTAATAGTCCCTGGGTTGTTCAGGTAAAGTTAGATTACTTTTAAAATATTGTCATTGTAGAATAGTTTAGTTGCAACACTGCATGACTTGGAATTATATGTTTTGAAGTCTCTTTTTTGTTTTTTTTGATCTGCTGGGGAATACATGACTAACATTAGGAATGCTGTACAAAAGAGCAGATATTGCACTTGCTTCAAACTTTATTTTGTCACAACATTTACAAGAGAAGGTATTCTGTTTATTTTTAAAACTCTTTGCCAGATATATATTAGTGCATCTGCTCTGTAGGAATTATTTGAGTCATCCAGCATACCAGAAAGATGTACTTAAGACACAGCTTCTATATATTCTAATTTCTGTGTGTATTTTTGATTGCAAATTATGCCCGCTCTGGTTATTTTTTCCTCCCTTCAGTGTTGTCACTGACAGTTTTTTGGGAGGCAGTGCTGCTTTTGAAGTTCTAAGGAGCATGCCTGAACCAATCATTATGCATTGTGTGTGCACGTCAGCTTGTTAATTTAAACTGTTCTTAGCCTTAAGCATATAAATTCTTCTGTTAGGTTGGAATTACACAAACACATTCAAGATTTACCCAAGTCAAATGGGTAACTGCATTACTATCTGTCTGGGTGTGATAATTCAGAATAAAACTTAAGCATTTCATACAATTTTAAGGAAAGAAAAATCTGCTTGCACTACTCATGTTGAACAGAGGGCTGACAGCTTTAAGGGAAATATTTTTATTGTTTAAAGTTTAGGCTCATTTTCTATATAATAAATAAATGTCGACAATAAAAAAATAAACATTTAGTGATAATATAAATAGAATCAGGCAGATGTTTGCAATACAGTAGTTTTATGTTTGCGTATGTGTCAACTAGCATCCCAGTGAGAAAAGAAACATTTTGTCTTCTTAATGTAATGAGCATTCTTTGAAATTATCTCAAAATTTATTGCAGCAAATCCGCTGATCCTAATTTGTAACCAGCACTCTACTTCTTCCAGGGTAATACAAAGGGATGGAGGATCCAGCTAAAATTTGCTCTTGAGGTTAATTTTTTTCTAGGAAGTCTGCGGGATGATAACTATTGCTGCAGTAATTGTAGCAATTCTATTACTTTGGAAATCATTTTGTGCAGAAATGCTTTTGATTTGACAACAAGCAAAATATTAAAGATAACTGGAACATTAAGTGGCTTACTTTTTGTTTTTGCTTTTTGCAGTTATTTTACGCATTCCAAGATGACCGTTACCTTTACATGGTGATGGAATACATGCCTGGTGGGGACCTTGTGAATTTAATGAGTAACTACGATGTTCCAGAGAAATGGGCAAGATTTTATACTGCTGAAGTTGTACTTGCATTAGATGCAATTCACTCAATGGGTTTTATACACAGGTAAGAAAGAAAAAGATGTTACATAGGGTTGTTTTTTTCCTGGTGCTGCCAGAATTACTTCAGTTTAGGTAGTTTTGAAATTCAAGATATTACTTCTTTATTGTTACTCCATAATTATTCCATCTTACAAATTCAAAAGTTGTTGTCATTGGAAACTGTAAGTCTGAGGTGGTACAATCAAAGTAAAGGTTTTCAGCAGGCCGATGTTCCTCAGTTTGGGAAGCAATAAAATTGTCCCACTTTACCAAGAGATAACAAGAACAAAAATGGTATAAGCACATTGGCCCCTAAGTGGTTCTTTTCTTTTGATTAGGAAAAGCTGTTTAGAGAATTTGATCACAGTAATATCCACTGTTAGGAATTACTTCTCTACTAGACATTTGAAGCCTCAGTGACCCATTAAACAAGAATCTGTGAACAATGTGAGGAAAATCTCCCAGCCATATGTTTTCTCGTAAGGGGCAAGATGGAAAATTGAGATGCAGAGCAATCATATTATGTACTTGCCCTAAAGTGAAATGTAGTTACTTCTCAGATAGGTTGAGAAGTTTTCTTTTTGATACTTGAACTTGTATCTGTTGCTAGCTTTTAATTGTATTAACTAGGAGCAGAAGAATAATTTTTTCAACAGAAAATAAAGAATTTGAGTAGTGTGTAGCATACGCTATAGTATATAGATTTTCAGTTTGTAATTTGGTCACAAGATCAGTGTTAACACGTAAAGCTTTTGCAAAAAAGCAAACACAAAGCAAAATAAACTACTAATCCATTGCTTCAGTAGGATCTAGAGCATCATTAATTATGTAGCTATGTTGCATGTAATGGGTAAATTATCTGGCTGAATGAATCATTTGTACGTGTGTATTGCAAGCTTTAGCAAGCAGGCATTAGAAGATGCCAGCAGCGCAGTGAGGTTTTTTTTTTTGTGAAAATATAGATTATTTTGACACCAGCAGTTTTTTTGGAATTTGTTTTCCCCTGTAGTTAACCTGTTCAACTCTGATGAATGAAAAGGAACTTATGAAAATATGGGCCTACTGCTTAATGGGTCAGGGACTGAGTGCCAAAGGACATAGGAAGGGCTGAGGCTGCTGCCTTTGCCCCAGCCTTCACTGATAAGCTCTGCTTTCAGGCCTCTCGGGTCCCTGTGCCCAGTGACACAGCCTGGGAGACGGGAGCATTGCTCTGGCAGAGGAAGATCAAGCTGAGTCCCAGTTGTGCAAACTGGATATGCACATTTCCAAGGCACAAGGTGGGACATGCCGTGGGTAGTGAGGGAGCTGGCAAGTAGCCTTATGATGCTGCTCTCTGTCACCTTGCAAGGTATGTGGGAATTAGGAGATTCCTGAGGACTGGAAGGAAACAATGGCACACCTGTCTTGCCCCAAGAAAGGCCAGGAGGAGAGAGTCAGAGGAGCTGAAGGCTAGCCAGTCTAAGGGCAGTTGAATTAAATTCTCAGGAAACCATTTCTGAACATGTGCATGGGAAGGTGATTGTGAACAGCCTGCATGGATTTATGAAGGGTAATGCATGCCTTTCCAAACCAATTACCTTCTGTATTGAGATGATAGGCTTCACTGGTGAGGCAGAATGTATTTGTGTTGATTTTAGGGAGGTTGTAGATGTAGCTGGGTTAGAAAGGTACAGTTTGAGCAGGTAGAACTGTCTAGATACTCTTTGAATAAATTGTGCTGTCCAGCAACAGTCAGCTACCAGTGATTCCCCAGATGTTTGATACTGGGATCAGCACTGTCTCTGTTCACAACATGAACAGTGTTCAGGCAAGACAGAAAGCGTTAGTCACCAGCTGCCCAGCAGGACTTTATAAAAAAGATGAAGCCAGACTTGAAGTTGCATGCCGAAAAGATGAAAGGCTGTGGATGACACAAGTTGCAGCAAGGAAATATCTAACTGTTCATTAGGAGTTATTTTTTCCACTGTGAGGGAGGTCAAACAGGACAAGAGAAAGGTTATGGAATCTCCATCCTCAAATAAAAAAAGAAAACTTGCCTGGATTTGACCCTGGGTAACCTAATGTAACTTTGAAGTTGAATCTGACTTTGTAGCTATACTTTGATCAGGCAGCTAACTGCGAGTCTTACAAAAATCCCCCCCCCAAATTATTCTGTGAGTGTACTGGTACATTTACACTACATTTCATCTGACAGTTACAGCCAAGGTTCTCCTTTGAGGTCTCTGAAACACACTTTCTTCTGATATCTGTTATCTTGGTAATTGTTTCTTACTACTATTCTGCTTCAGTATATTCAATAGTGCTAATATGCTGCTATTACCAGCTACTTTATGAAAAATTCTGTAGTGAAAATACTTTGTGGAGAAGGGTACAAGGTAATATTCCTCTTGAGTCATGGGAAAATATTTGTTCGCAATAATAGAATTTTGAAAATGACATCCAGTTGTTCTCTTGAAATAGAAGTGGTACAGAAAAGAAATTATGTTTTCAATGCCTGTTTGACATAACCAGTGAGTGTTTTTGAGGAACTTGAGGTTAAAGATTAGTGTCCAAATCTATTAAATTCAGTGACTTAAGGCTGTATTCTCTCATATGTTCTACTTTTACAAAATGTTGTAGTCAGCAGTCTATGTTGGTCATGATACTTAGAGAAAGCAGAAAAAAATGGAGACAATAGTGGTGCTTTAATGTTGCTGTTTTTCCGTGCAATGTTGCATCTGAAAAGCAGTTGACTTCCATTGTTTTCCTAAGTTAAATTGATTAAATTTATTTTTTGCTTTTTAAAATATGTATTTTTCTTCTTTCAGAGATGTGAAGCCTGATAATATGCTGCTAGATAAAGCTGGTCATTTAAAATTAGCAGATTTCGGTACTTGTATGAAGATGAACAAGGTAAACACATGTTTGTAATTTCAGTTTCCTGTTTGTGAAAGGAAAACATACTTAAAAGTGAAAAGAAAAGACACTGGAAAATTGTAAGCTAGATGAGAGGAGTGTAAGGTTCCCCTCTGTTCCCTTACTGTTCTTCATGGTCTAGTGAAAGAAACTAGATGATCTTTAAGGTCCCTTCCAGCCCATATCATTCTATGATTCTATGATTGATGCATCTTATTCAGTGACAATGTAAAGTGCAGAAATGGTTCTCCAAGTACTGTTTTCTAGAGAAACTTCCTGAAGTCAAACTTTTGATTGTCTCTAGATGCTCAGGGTTATTTCTTTAAGTCTTTTGGTATGAAAAGTTTATGCAAAGAAATGAGATGATTTTTAGGTAGCGTGCCAGAAATGAAAGAATCGAAAGTGATGTGCCAGTCACTGAATACTAGTTGTACTTATTAGCCTTTGCACTAGGACAAATCTGAAGGAAATGGGTATCATAGAATTATTTATTTTTTAGAAATGTATTCTGAAGTCATTTAAAAAAATGTTTTTCAACAGTATTCAAGTACTGTGTAGCACTGTTGTTTCCTACACAAAACTGACTGGTTTATGACAGCCTGCAGATATATTTGAGGAAACCAGACAGTGAACATCTGAAATACGTGGTACTTGGTGTAGTATGTACAATATGTTCTCACTGTATTCCAGGAGATTTGAGTAAATGACTGTACTTAGTTGCTGAATAAAAGGCACCAGTGAAAACCAAGTACGGGTTATGTGAACAAATTCTGGTAGTCTTAAGCCTAGTCTTGGTTCCTCTAGTCTTTTGAAAGAGGACAGTTACTCTGTAGAAGAAAAGCTGCTCAGCATAGGAGCTTAATTTAGGATTTGCTGCATATGCAACACTAGATTGGTATTTATTTTATTTGCTTAGTTATATATTTTTATGCAAATTTTTCTACTGATCCATTTCTAGGAATGGCATAGGATTATTTCAGAAGGGCCTGAGTGGCACTGGAAAAGGGTGTGTGTTTGTGGCTTTAACATTCTGGATCACAGCTCCAGTGTGACTGATCTGAGTTCTGCCAGCCCTTTCTCAGGGGTGTGAGGAACATCAAATCTTCTCGCCTGTTACCTGTTTTTAAGTCTCTCTATTAGGTTTTCAAAGCCTTATCTGCTGTTAGTCTTCCTAGCATTCAGTATATTGGGTCAGAGGCCAAAAGCTTGCAGTTCAGCTGTTCCTGTTACCAAAATCACTGATGTTGACCCATTTATGCTAACAGAGGAGCTTGCACTGTTTACAGTACATCGTGTCAGCAAATGACACATTTATACTGGCATGAGTAACTATGTGGTGTGTGCAGGGCCTAGATGCAATTCTGATTACTTCTTGAATACTAACTGAGGTTTTTAAAGTAACTCCCATGATGTTTGACAGATCTAGTGCTTTGTTCTGGCTTTAGCAGCTCAGATTTCAAAAATATAAAAAATCAAAATTTTTCCAAAATTTAAAAAAAAGTTTATTGACAAAATTGGTGTGGGTCTGTTGATGTTGCTTAGGCTACATCTCATGGCTGCAAACTCATGGAACTTACTGGCAATTTTGGATCTTATATTTGGGCCTGACTGTTTTCCTCTTCTTTGTAGGAAGGAATGGTACGATGTGACACGGCTGTGGGAACACCAGACTACATCTCTCCTGAAGTACTGAAGTCCCAGGGAGGGGATGGTTACTATGGGCGGGAATGTGACTGGTGGTCAGTTGGAGTCTTCCTGTATGAAATGCTTGTAGGTGAGTAGTAGGATCATCAGAACTGACTACGCTACTTAACTAGACCCCCATGTTAAAACCACTCTTGTTTTTAACATTATTACTCTTCTGGCATAAGCTGTGGTTTACAGATCCTGGTGTTTACAGAATATATTTTAGAAAAATTCTGGCAGCGTTCTCAAGCATTTGTCCTTGCCTTTTGTTCACTTGGTTGCATACATTGTTGTATATGTAATTCAAATATTGCAAATCAAATCTGCAGTAATTTTGATCTGCTTTTTAATGTTTGTGGTTCTGCTTTTTCAGGCGATACACCTTTTTATGCAGATTCTCTGGTTGGAACATACAGTAAGATTATGAACCACAAGAACTCCCTTACTTTCCCTGATGACAGTGACATTTCTAAAGAGGCAAAAAACCTTATTTGTGCCTTTTTAACTGATAGGTAAGACTTACATTTTACTCATCATCATGAAAGTAAGCTTTCCTTAAGAGTGTTTCTTGTCATGTTGAAAGAAAATATATATTTGTTTTGTGTGCATTTTTAAACTGCTCAAGAGAAGTGAAATTCTTATTGCCTGAGCATGAATGCAGTGTAACAACCTGGGAATTGCCTGAGCTGTCCATGATGGTGGAAACAGAAGCAGCAGAGCTCCTTATAGGCAAAAGTTAAGACTGTTCTGAAATGTAGCTGCTGTGCTCATATAGATATCTTCTTATGAAAACTTTTGAGTTATGTCTACATTTTACTATACTTTGAGAGGTATTTTATTGCCTTTGTTGTTACATTATGCCTTAAAATAAGTCTTTCCTTCAGAATAATTTATGGAATCTCACATGTTTAACCAAAACACTCTTAACAGGGAAGTGAGGCTAGGACGAAACGGCGTAGAAGAAATTAAACGGCACCTTTTCTTCAAAAATGATCAGTGGGCTTGGGAAACACTCAGAGACAGTAAGTACACTGCTTTTCTCTGAAATGATGGTCTGGCTTACTTATCTATCATGTTAGCAAAAGAACTGGTGTATTTTGTTTAAAGGAGTTTGAAGTTTTATTTACTCTGTACCAAGCAAAAATTTCTTAGTGACTTGTGTAATATAATGATTATTGTCATACAATTTTGCTTTTTTTCTAGCTGTAGCACCAGTTGTGCCTGACTTAAGTAGTGACATTGACACTAGTAATTTTGATGATCTGGAAGAAGACAAAGGAGAGGAAGAAACATTTCCCATACCAAAAGCATTTGTGGGCAACCAGCTTCCTTTTGTAGGATTTACGTACTACAGCAACCGTCGGTACGTATGCAGAAAGCAAACTATGCTGTGTTCTATTGTTGACTCTGTTTCTGACCTTTACCAACCAGTATTTAGATATGAGTCTATTCAGATACTTATTAATGATTCAGAATACTAAAAATTACATGCTTTTAATACTAATAAAAAACAGTGATAACCAGTACTGGTAGGCATCATTACCTTAAAATATCCCACTGTGTTGTTGAATGTCCTGTTCTGCATTGAGAAGATTATATAGTGATGCTGCAGAAGCTAAGCAAGAAAAAGCCACTGTTGCCATTACTAGGCAGAGCTGCTACAGAGCACTGAGTTGTGTGTGGAGTCATGAATCAGGGTTTGAAAGTCCATTTGTTTTACTGCAAATTACTGTCCCTGAGCTGTATATGAAGTTTCCATACTTTACATCAGTGTTTTAGTGTGTGGTAAATTAAACCTTGGCTTACTAGAAATATTTCCTACTTTCCTGCTTTCTGCTTCATAATTTTTCTTTTTTTAAAGTACACATCCAATTCAGAGCGAGATCGTGATGCTTTGCAGTTTTCACTATTGCTTAAAAGACTTTTAAATTACAGTTAAAACTGTATTAATTCATGCTTTCAATAGTCATTATTATTGTAGGCCCTATGGATAGTTATATCTACATTCAAAAATCTCAATAACTTTTTATGACTTGGAAAGCTGCTTTTAATTGTGGTGTCAGGCTTAAAATGGGCTAAAACTTCTAGTAGAACTGTCAGATAGAGACTGTTAGTTTTAATAGCATTTCTGGATAGGAAAATCTTAAAGGAAATAAATCTGGTTTTCGTCCTTGCATAGAAGAGGAAACACTTTTCCAAGCCTGTGGTGAAATTCTTTCCATCTCTGCAAAGAGTTGGATTTGTTCTTACTTTTTGCCATGGTAAGACGTAGAAGGACTTTCAGGCTTTCCATACACTGTGGGTGAGTTCAGCAGTTCAAGAGTTTCACCTACTGTTTTCACTTCAGTCTGCAACTTGAAAAAGTTTTGATTTTGCCTTGCAGGAGTATTTTAAAATACATTGTCAAGAAGTAGCAGATTAGGAGCTTGTTAATAACAGAATTTCTTCCCTCCCCATCTTCCTTTTTGGGGGACAGTATCAGAAATTTAAGAGATCTAGTGGCTGTGTTCTTGCTGTCATTGAAGAACTCTTTTGCTCTCTGCTGCTATCATAACTGTGTAGGCTTACTAGAACTATAATGCTGGCCTAGAATTGAATTTCGTCATGTAATATTCTGCTGGTGTGATTGTCTTGAAAAATCTGAAATGACTATTCATGCTTGCTAAACCTGTAATCCTAACTTTTGTTTTCTTTTTGTACTGAAAATAGTTCAAGCATTAAAAGAAAAATAAATCTGTATTTGGACAGTTTAACACAGACTTTGAAATACCAGCTGAGAACGCTTTGTAGCCCTATCTGGCTTGTGAGTTCTCTTCTAGATTTGATGGAGTTGGTGCTGTGCTTCAACTCTTCTTCAACAGAGAGGCTTTCACATTCTCACTGCTCAACAGCTCTGGTGTGTCAAATTTGATGGCTTCTTGTACTCCAAACAGCAAGCCTGTTTCTATAGAAAACTGTTTCATTTTCACTTTGTCATTTGATTGTCTGAAAGCTGGCTTGATGTTTAATTTGACCATGGTTTGGAGATGCATTTGATGTTACGCTCCTTGATCTTTTGGAGAGGTTTTTTTATATCTGAAAATATCCATGTGAAACAAGAAGAGGATGTGTCTGTCTTTCTCAGTTCATGTGTTGGAGAGTTATTCCTCACATAATCTAATGCACTTAATAGATGTTTTACATCTCTTCAGATCAGTTATCAGGCCAAGAATATCACATCAAATACCAAAGGAATTTGAAAACAGTAATTTGTATTTATTTACCTGACTCTTCAGAGTCATCACAACTAGAAATTTATGGTATTTTTAGAAAACATTTACGTAAAATAAGAACACTGGCTTCAGGACAAACTTTTTGTGTGTGGAACTCTCAGTAACTTTGTTGAAAGTTACACAATCACTGCAGACTTTGCTTCATTACTGCTACTTGCTGCTTAAGTGCCTGAGTAAATATTTATGGGATGGAAGCCAATGAGAGTGTTGTAACCAAGGAAAGCAAAGATTTTTTTAAATGGTTATTAAAAAAAAGTGGTTGTATTAGTATTTGGCAAAAATCCTTTTTTTCTGGAGGCCTTCTATTGCAGCTTTCTACTTTAACCTTTACAGTAAATTGAATTTTTCCATTAAATGTGCTTAAATCAGTGCTTAAAATGTGCTTAAGTGTTACTATTTGATTATACACATTTTGGAGCAATAAATCTGGAAGTTATATTTTAGGATGTCTGTATTATCTTAATCTTTTTTTCATAACCTTGCCTTTAAACAACTCTTCAAATATAATTTTAAAAATGTTTTTGCAGGTATTTAGGTGTCCCTGCAGAAAATTCCAATGATAACAGAACAGGCTCCAGTGTGGACAAAAGTGTGGTATGTCTTCATCTGTATTGTATCCTAATAAAGAGTCTACTGCATATATAGGCATAAACTGTTTGAGTTAGAAATGTCTCATCTTAGTGTTTGGGATATGAGAAATCAATGCATAATTTTTAGCTCTTTAGTATGACCTCCCTAATAAAGTTATTGGAAAAGCAGAATCTCACTTCTTCATATAACATTGGTTTTCCTGAATTGAATAAAATAGCCAAAACTCTTTTTGTGGAATAGGATTCAGAGTTTTTATATTTAGAAATATCAAAGTGCTTGTGCAGTGTTTTTAGAGTGCCTTATCTATCCTGGGTGGCTTTGTGGCAACCATGGAGTCTGGACTACCAGTGAACTAAATAGGAGGTGGAAGATAACGTACCAAGCTTGGGCATTCTGCTCCTTCGCAAGCCTTCCCCACAAGCTGTTGGGAGTTGGGGCACTGAGGATCTGCATTTCTAAAGCAGTTCACCTCACAAGAAATGGCCAGGAATTCTTTCAGTTATTTATTCCCAAGCATCTTGGCAGTCAGGTGTCCAGAAAGATATGCTAAAGTGTTTGAGACTTGGTTGAATGCTTGGAGTCTATGTAAGTTCTGATATAAGTCAAGCTATTCTCTTAGAATGGTTTGATATTTTACAAATTACATTCTTTCCAGAAGCAAACATGGTCAAAAAATTGATAATTAACTTTCAAAGAAATCTCGGCTTTGACTGTGATATACTGTGTTAGTATTTTGTTCTGTTTTCTGTTGAGAGTAGAAAAGATATTGATCTGTGTTCCCCTTTCTCTTAAACTGGCAATATAAAGGTTTAATGACACATAGCACTACCTGGAGACAATTTGTTCAGGGCAGGGGAACTGATCATGTCCTTTATTGGGCAACTGAATTTAATTGTTGAAATGTCTTGATTCTTTATGTATATTGATGTGTTTGATATATTTTCTTTTCCTCATAAGCATTTGACTGTTGATACAGTAAAATTTAAAAACAGAGCCAGACTTTCAAATATTTGAAAGTACTTAAAACTCTGTGCTGGCTTTTGGTTGACTTTGAAGAGAGTTACTGAATAGACTTAGTGTATTCAGTGGAATACTACCCAGTGTGTAGTTAAAGAATCCTCCTTAGTCCTGTTCATATTGTCAGATATGTTTTAATATCTTGTGATTTTAGCACTTTTGGAAGGTGAAGGTCTGGAGGAATTTGAGTGATATAGGAAGGTTTAAATAAATGTTAAGTCTTTACTGCAAGGTATTTGTACCCCACAGTTCTTTCTCAGTTGTTTTTCTTTCATTACATGCTGCAATGAAAACGGTGCTGTTGACACATGGTTAGCAAATTAATTAGTTCTGGAAATATAACACAAGTGTTACCTGGTCTCTCTGTATTTTGACATACTGAATGTCTTCTGACAGAGACGTGAGTGCCACAAATTTCCAAGAAATTAATTGTTGTGCAAGTGTGTACACAGAATTAGACCATGATATTGTGCAAAAATGGAATTCAATGTCCTTTTACTGAATATCAAACCTCTCTGAAGATCTGATTGCTTACTTTGGTTTAGTGCTGCCATAACCACTTGTAAACAGTTTAGATTTTAAGAAAAAGGGGATGAACAGATTCTTTTGCACTGGATCTTAGGTTTTCATTACTCGGGGTACAGAACCAGACTCCCTATGCTGTAGTGATTAAGAAAAAAGGAAAAAAAAAAAAAAAAGACAGTTCCAGAGGGATTTTTCTTGACTTCTCTGCTGCAGACAGGCTTTTCTGTAGTCTTTTTTCTCCCCTGCTTCCTACTCAAAATGGAAATGGAGAACAAACTAAAACTTAAAGGAGTGCTTTCATACTGAGTTAATTGTAACCCCGGATTTTCTTGAGGTATTCTTTAGTCTATTGATAGCAGATTGTGCAGAACTTTGTCCGGAAGCCTGTTGTCTCCACTGATATAATTAGACTGCTCAGCAAGCTCAGATGGGTCCCCTGGGGTACAGCCTGATGTGAGAACATCCAGAGACAGAGAGACGTGAGAGGATGCGATAGCAGTCCAAGCTAGTAGGAGTCAGTACAGAAATGCCTCAGTTGCCAGATGTCTTTTTAGACCTGTTTCTCATCTATCCCATTTAGTTCCTCTCTGCAGCCTGTCTGGCAGTGCTATAACATGAGTAAAAAGAAATGGAAGAGCAGTTACATTGAAACTTTGTTATCCTCTATTTTGGGGTGTTTGCTGTGGTCCTTTCTTACTAAAGTCAGAGCCATTAAATAGTCTTGCTTCTTGCTTTATTTCTCGGTGGTTCATACCAAGGAGATAAATGCATTGTGTTCCTTTTTCTTCCAAGTTTAGATTTAGAGGCCATCCCTTGTTTTTAACGACAGCCATTGTCTGAGCCACACTGTTACGTTTGATGTCACACGAGTAATTTGTTTTCCAGAGCTGCTCTGTTAAGTGCTGAAATGTCTCATTTTTGGAAGTTTTTTGAAATTTCAGAGTTAAAACAGGAAACAAGAAAGCAAAGGATAAGAACCACTTGAAAATGTTGCTTTGAGGAGAGTGTAGATTAGGAATGTAGTGCTTCTGTATGCAGTTCCAAGAGCATTGAGGGAAATGTGGAAAAAGTAAATAGGTTGAAATCCTGACAGTATCAGTAGAAAGGTGAATGAATCAGCGTGAGGTTGACTTAATGAGCTCCTTCAAAGCTGTCACCATCATGTTGACTGAAGATTTTGATGTTGGAATGGGGTTATTTTGCCCAGAGACTGGGTAGAAAGTAGATATTTTGAGTACATGAAAAGAATGAATTTCTGAGTTTATCCTGCTGGCAAACAGTACATGCTATGCAGTAATGTGCTGTATTAACATCTGAAGTTTGTTACTATTTTTCATACCTTAGTACAGTCTTTAGTCAGAGATGGTAAGAGCATTTTTCTCCCTGTTGCTAATAACTGGCAGGCCTGGTTCTGCTTCCTGAACTTTTTGGGAGCTTGAAGATGCATTGCAATGTGGTGGTTCATGCTAGAAGAAATGTTGAGACTAAAGTGCTTTCTTGTATATTTGCAGTAATATCTTTAGTCAGATTCTGAAAATATGTAAAACAATGAGGATTTGATTTAACTTAGCCCTAAGAATTTTGAAGATACCCTAAAATTTCATGTGCATGCAAATGAAAAAACTGTGTTATTTTTTGTAATTAAATTTTGGGGCGGGGGCAGGGAGGGAGGGACACACATCACATTTTAATGAGGTAAAATGTCTTTTTTTGGTAGAAGAAAGTAAGCTGTGATACAATGTAAACAGAACTGAATATTATTAAATACTTTTTTTATGTTTCTAAATTTAATGCATGTTCTTTCATGTACAAATATATCCTTAAAGCTGGAAAATATGCAGAAGATGATCTATGAGTTAGAAGAACAGCTACATAATGAAATGCAGTTGAAAGATGAAATGGAGCAAAAGTGCAGGTGAGACTTTGAACTTCAGCTGCTTAAATAATTTAAATATATCTAACACTTCAGTTCTGTGTTATTGCTTTAGCCGTTACCAGGATAACACTAAGAATGGTATTGTAGTTCTCCAAGGGAGTTCCAGGTACAGGTTTAAGTAATTCTAAAATTTTCTTGAGTATAAAAAAAAGAAAAGGTTTTGTTTTTTTTTTTTTCATTGACACCGATGTAACACGTGTTTTTTCTGAACACTTAGAGTTTACCTGATATCTGATATCTCTGTATTCAAATGTTTTATTGGACTGAGGTATACACTAATCATGCTGATTTTTTTGAAAATGCGAGATTCTGTATACATGGCATATATCAGATTATTGAAATTAATTAGCTGTTTTCGAAATACAGGATACTTGGTACTTGTTAGGAAACCAGTGGTTTTTTTCTGTGACTGACATATAAGAACAACTATTTGCTTTCTAAAGTCCTGTTTCTACCATGTTGAAGAAGCAGCTATGTGAGAATTTGCATTTTTCTTGCAGCTACACTTATGATCAAACAGTTGAGATTCTTCTTTTCTGATAATCAGACATTTTTACTCAGAGTCATGCAAACTAAATTCCCCCTTCATTAGCTTCTTCTTTTGAAGTCTTTTCCTGAAGGATTAAATAATAACAGGAGGCAGCACTAGGTGTAGGATACAGGAAGAATTTAGACTTGTGAATTAGCACCATAATATGTAGCTGTACAAGCTACTTAGCTGTAAACTGGTGATTAAAGTGGTCTGGTGGGAATTTAGGCTGTGTGACACTGTTCCTTACTTAAACACAAGTTGTGTTGGCACATTCTGATTGCTCTCCACAAGCAGGACATACATTGTTGAAGGATATTCAGTAGCTATTTTCCTGCAGTACTGCTGAAATTGCCAGAGCAAAATTCTGTCTTCTGGTATGTCATACCGTTCACTGGAGAGTTAATAGATAAGAAATGCTGCAAACTATTGTAACTGCCTCTTTTTGTACTTGCCAGGTAGCCTTGTCTGGGTCCTTTTTGTTGCCTTTTTGAAGAGGGATAGCTGCCTGCAAAAATGGAATGGATGTGTCAGTGTTATTGCCAGTTAAATGAGGTTTTATTGTGTGTTTCGCCTCACTCTCTCTGTAGTCCAGTGTTCTAATACATTTCTTCAACAGAGAGGCTTTCAAATATTATTCATATACCTTTAGCAGGGAGCTGTCCACTGTGGAATTAAATAACTATTTTAGATATTTGGAAGTCACAAGTAGAGGAAGTTTTAGCAGCTTACCAGGGTATTCTAATCTTAAGGATAACCGGCTATGTACATACACTGTTTTTTTGCAGATTAAGGGATAAAATGTGGCACTTAATGTTTTCCATATTTAATCTGCAACAAAGCTGATAAATACTTAGTGATATATTTTACAATGTTCAGTTTAGTAATGGTCACAAATCATTTCACTAGAAAAACAGTATCTATAATATATCTATTAAATGATCTTGTTTTATTTTTAGATCTTCAAACATAAAGCTAGACAAGATAATGAAAGAACTGGATGAAGAGGTAATTTTTTTTCCTCACTGAAGCTGCCTTAATTGGGTAAAGAGTGGAGTAGAAATAATACTTTCATGATTCTAAGTTATTTCTTCTGTGATTAAAGAAATCGTTCTGTGCTCAAGTCTGAGACCTAATGATCGTGTTTCAATACATAGCATTGGGAGGTTACATTTTTATTTGTACACATTCTCAAAAACTTTTCTTTCTGTAAGTCATGCTGATTTCTGTTTACTCTGCTAAATATTTTAATTAGTCTTGCTCATTGCAGTTTTTCAGGAGTTTATCAAAATCAATTACTACAAAAATACACAGATGATTTTCAGTTGAGTCTTTCTCTTGACTCCTGATAATAATTTTAGTAGTTACTTTGGATATAATGGTACTAACAAGAATTTTTCTAGTAATTTTATAAATTTGTCATGTGGAAGTTAAAAAAGCCATGTCTTCTGAAAACCTTTCTAAGGAAACCAGAAATTCATTCATTGGAAACAATGCATCAGTTTCCTTGTTTAATTAGTTGCAGAGATACTGATTTAGGGATCATTCCTTAAAATACAAAATACTAATTCTTTGAATTTTAGGGAAATCAAAGAAAGAACTTGGAAACAACAGTGTCTCAGATTGAGAAGGAAAAGATAGTATTACAACATAAGATAAATGAATACCAAAGAAAATTTGAACAAGAGAACGAAAAAAGACGTAACGTGGAAAATGAAGGTATGCAATATTGTCCAAACGTTGACACTGATGAGGTATATGATGTGTTTTGGGGAATAATTTAGTATCATAGTGTCTTAAGTGCTATGCAATTTTAAAAGGGATCTCTTCAAATAATGAACATAGATTTTGGATTTATTTTTATTTGAACACAATTCTTTGTTGTTGTTTTCAAATTCTGTTCTCTGCACTGTGCATTGTTGGTCTGCAAGCACAAAATTTGACAGAGAAATATATATAAGCAAAAAATCAATGAAAGACCTATTAATGCAAAAAATATTCTTGAGCATGCTTGTGTAAAAAAAAACCAAACAAAACTCTAAATGTTTTTTAATACGTTGTATTAATGGTGTGATTTCTCTTCAGTGTCCACACTAAAAGATCAGATGGAAGACTTGAAAAAAATCAGCCAGCATTCACAAATTTCAAATGAGAAGATAACACAGTTACAAAAACAAGTATGTTGTTTGTGTTCCTTATCTTCGCTATTTCTCATATTTGAGCATTCAAATGTAGCTGAACTGGTTCCATAATCTTTATGTTTGAGAATCTTGTCTGGTTTATGTTAACAGCTAGAAGAAGCAAATGATTTGCTGAGGACAGAATCTGACACAGCTGCAAGACTGAGAAAGGGTAACACAGAAATGAGCAAGTCATTAAGTCAGGTAGAAACACTGAATAGAGAACTGCAGGAAAGGTGCAGAGTTCTGGAAAGCACAAAACTGCAGGTGGAGAAAGATTATTACCAACTACAAGCAGCTTTGGAGTCAGAACGAAGGGACAGAAGCCATGGATCTGAAATGATTGGAGAACTACAGGGTAATTATTCTGAATTTATACTTTATCAGAAAAAGTAATGATAATCCTACTTTATTAAGTGAAGTACAGTTTGAGAATGGGAGGAAAGCCAACCTGCTGACAAAGTGTGAATGAACAATTTCTGAAGATTGAATCTGGCTTCCTGATCATGTTGAGCAGCTCTTGGGAGGGAGAGGGAATATCAAAATCAAAGTGTCAAACACTGATTGTGAGTCCGGGGCTGCCCTCACTAAAAGTCTGAGTCCACTGATGCAAAAACATGAAGAGCTGATAGAGTGCTAGAGAAGATGCAATACTGTCTTACTGCCTTGTGCAGTAGCTAATTGATATATCCTGCATTTTCTCCTTTATTTGTGGAAAAAGCTGTCTTTTTATTAAATTGCATTTTTCTTTTATGATGATTCTACATTACTTTATAAGCAAGGTGAAGAGCACAGTAAGGGATGTGAATGTGGAATCCCTTTTTTCATGATGCTTGAAACTTTCTATCACTTGATTCTTCATACTAGTAGCTATTCAGATGCCTTAGTTCATGACTGTGCCTGTGCTAATGGACCCTGACTCTTAACTTGCCATTTTGAACCACCTATGTGTAGTATTGAGTTTCCATGAAGTGCAGGCTTTTGATGAGGACTCTCCTTTCCCTACTAGAAGGGATCTTCTAAGACAGAGACTTTTTACCAGGGCCTGTAGTGACAGGACAAGGGGCAGTGGTTTTGAATTGAAAGAGAATAGGTTTACATTAGATATAGGAAGACATTTTTTACAATGAGAGTGGTGAGACCCTGGGACAGGTTGCCCAGAGAAACTGTTGTTGCCTTGTACCTGGAAGTGTTTCAGGCTAGGCTGGATGGGGCTCTGAGCAACATGATCTAGTGAGAGGTGTCCCTGCATGTGGCAGGGAAGTTGGACTAGACGGTTTTCAGAGGTCCCCTCCAAACCAAGAGATTCTACTTAGTATTTCATATAAACTTCTTATGCCACACAAGGGTAGATGCTGTGGGTTTGAGGAATAGTTCTTTCTTCCATGTCATAACACTTAAAATTGTAGAATGGTTTTGCTTGGAAAAGACCTCTGAGATCATTGAGTCCAGCTATTAACCCAGAACTGCCAAATCCACCACTAAACCACATCTCCAAGTGCCACATCTACATGTCTTTTGAACACTTCCAGGGGTGGTGATTCCACACCTTCCATGGCGAGCCTTTTCCTGACTTCTCCATGGTTTGAGTCACACTTAGGTGAATACGTATTGTGTTAGTACCCATAGATCCGTTTGAGACTGACTTTCTGTGTAGTGTTCCTTATCTACACATTACTGAAGTGAGCATCAGGAAAGGTGCTTGTTCCATAGCATAGCAGAACTTGGATTAATGAAAGAAATTTTGAATATTTTGATACTGGAGGTGATGGAAGGCAGGAACCATTTTTGCATGAATGGTTTTTGTGAATTGTTGCTAATGACATGCATAAAGAGTATCTAAAAAGGTTAGTTTCCTCTACAGTGTATGGCCTTTGCATGGCTGAAAAATTTGAAGTATTTGAAATATTTTATGGGCCCAGAAATCAATAAAAGTTGCAAAGCCAGTTGATCTAAGTAAAGTAACTAATATTAAGTGGTATTTAATTCTTTGTGGCAGTTCGGATTACAACTTTACAGGAAGAAGTAAAAAACATTAAAAACAATCTTGAAAGAGTGGAAGCGGAAAGAAAACAAGCACAGGATATGCTTAATCATTCAGAAAAGGTAAGGTGAAATGATGTTGAGGCTGACAGCTTTTGTCAGCTTTTGACTACATTTTCAAATATTATTTACCGGTGTTTCTAAGTCCAGTGTTATTGCTCTGAATCAGTCTTGTGTTTAGATTATTAGTACTGCTAATTTACAGTCTCATCAGGGTGGTCTCACCTCAGGTAGTTCTTACTTGTAGCATTGGGCATAAAAATTCTGTTTGTCATTCACTATCACTGATTCAAGGATCCAGTCCTATTGCCAGTAGCAAGGAAATTTTTTCTGCCTGCCTAACTATGGCTGCAATGACTTGCCTCTGAAAATCTATGAAATTCGTAAAAATCAGAATTTTTTTCTTGCTTTTACTGGATTTCAGTTTGACTGGATCAGTGCCAGGCAGGCTTTTTGATCAACTTCGGTGCTGAATTTTTTTCTATCCTTCCATCCTTCCTTCTGAATGGTAGCAGAATGTTCCCCTAACATCTCTGATCTCCTCCGTAAGATGGAGAAACAAGTTAAGAAGAGTAAAAGGAAATCCTGCACTCTTTCTCCAGACAGACTGCAGTTAACTCTGTCTAGTGAGATCAGGTTAAGGCTTGCTGTGCCGTGTGGTCTATACAAATAAAGTAGAGATATGACTGCCTGTGAAGGAAGGGGCAAGCAATTCTAAGTTGTTGTTATGTGAAGCAGCCATTCAAAGGAAGTCCCTGTCTCTCAAAGCACATCTCCAGTGCTTGTCTGATGAGTTAGTGTTAATGCCTGGCAATCCTAGCAATGAAATAACACAATTCCATCCAGGTAACAATAATTCGGTGCTCTGGGATGTCAGTTCATTAGTTGTATGTTTCTGATTTAGGTGACTACTGACTATTCAAACTGAGAAGTTTCCATTATCTTAAAAATTTATAGACTACTGAAAAAAAGTTAATGAAGTTTTCTCCAGAGCACTTAGTACAGTTTTGGTCTGTTACTGTTCTTTACTAAGTGTGGAAAATATCATTGATAATCACTTGATAACAAAAAGTTAATACTAAAAAAGGGAGTAAAAATGTGATTCCCTCAGATATTACAGAAATCTGCTTTTTCCTTACCTTTAGGAAAAGAATAATTTAGAGATAGATTTGAACTACAAGCTGAAATCCTTACAAGACCGGTTAGAACAGGAAGTCAATGAGCACAAAGTGACTAAAGCGCGGTTAACTGACAAGCACCAGTCAATAGAGGAGGCAAGATCAGTTGCAATGTGTGGTAAGTGTTTCCTGCAAATTTCAGGTAAATATGTAATAAAACTTGTTTTGATTATGCTATTTTAATACACACTGTCTTACAATGTAGTACTCTTGCACAAGTATTTAGTCCCTTGTGTAAAGAAAATGCATATCGAAATCTTAAAACATGAAAACTACATGTTTTAAATTATTTTCCCTAACATGCTACTTCATAAAAGTTGTATTGTTTCTTAGTGTTTTGCATACCTTACTTCAAAGCCTTCCTTGGCTTGTAAAATCCTATTGAGTCTTGAAATTCTGGCTAATGCGAAACAGAATTGAAGGAATGCATTATCAAGAGAGATGTCTTAGAGCACTCATTCCTGTGTAAGTGCATTAAAAATACCAGTGTTGTATTAGGTTTGTGTGAAGTGAGAAGTTTCTTTTATACATGTATGTCTATGAAACAGAGGTGTGTCTTGATCTTGTAATTGAGTATGTCAGGTTTTTTTCTGTGAAGGTCATCAGTACCTAAATGTGGTTTTTAGAGTTAATATAAATGGTAGCATTTTTTCTCTTGCTGCTATCCATTCACGGAAATGAAACTTTGCCTTACTTTGTAATAATTACTTCAAGAATATGTGTTTTTTATTTCTCTCACTATTTGTCTTTCAGTTGTCATGATATTCCAGTCCTTGTAATAATACCAGGATCTTTTTACTTAGTAATCAGTCCATCAAACAGCAGAAGAGCTTAGATAGCTGAACAAAAGGGTCTGAAAAATACTAGGATATTTAACACTTTTTACAAAAGCATGCTTGCAGATGCTGCATATTCATTTTGTTGTTTTTCTTTCCTTAATCTTTTTTAGAAATGGAAAAAAAGATAAGGGAAGAACGAGCAGCAAGAGAAAAGGCAGAAAATCGAATAGTTCAAGCTGAAAAACAGTGTTCCATGTTGGACTTTGACCTGAAGCAATCTCAGCAAAAACTGGAACATCTTCTTCAGCAAAAGGAGAGACTGGAAGATGAAGTAAGCAAAATGTTAATCACTAATAATTTTTCTATATAAATAAGAAATTAGAGTTGCACTGAGAAATAGTAAATTAAGTTTGCTTACACTGAGCTACTTATGTAATGCACCTCTCAGTAGAATTGAGGATAGTTGTTGGCCTAAGTAGGTTTAGGTAATTTGTGCTTGTTTCTTAACACTTGCATGCCTTAAATATTTGAACCTCAATTCAATATAACACTTTTTTTATGTTTTCTCTTTTTTTAAAGAAAAAAATTTGCTTGTGAATTTGACTTTGCAGTCTGATTGATGTGGATGATTTACAGATCTGAGTTTGTGTTGTCTAGTTCGCATTCTTTCCTTTTGTTCAAGGAAATGCAATTAGAATATTGAGTGTGGAAACTAGGTACTAAGAATAGTAGCTTCATCCTTACATTTTCTTTACAGGACAGTGGGAATGAAGTTTATAACACCTTTGTTAGGGGTCACAACTCATGTAAATTAGTTTTTATGTAGTTGGTAAGCTGCATTGTTTTTCTAGAGTGAGAGGTTTTTAAGAACTGAAATCCATGGAGAGGTTTGCAGACAATTTGGGTTTCTTCAGTTGTCTTTCAGAAAAGTTACAACTAATCAGGGACTTTGAAATAAGCTAAAAATGGGAAAGCTTTATCATTCTGCAGCATCATAGCCATGGGTTCTGTAAGGGCAGCAGCTTTGTGTAAGGTTATTGCACTGAAGTGTTTGGAGATTTAGGAATATTTTGACATATGGTACATGGTGTAGCATCTGGTCAGTGGTGTTTAATATAAAATAATCCATATATGAAACTTCTTCAGCTGCATGCAACTGGTTATTTAGCAAAGGCTCCTAAACTGAAATATTTCTCGTTTAGGTAAGGAATCTGACACATAAGCTAGAACAAGAGACGAATAAGCGAATAATGGCACAGAATGAATTAAAGGCACAAGCTTTTGAAGCTGATAACTTGAAGGGTTCTGAGAAGCAGCTGAAACAGGAAATCAATACGTTGTTGGAAGCAAAGAGATTACTGGAATTTGAATTGGCTCAACTTGCAAAGTAAGTAAAAACCTGAAGTAAAATGGAAAAAATTGCTTAATTACACATGTACTATTTTGCCTATTCCTGCTAGTGAATAAAGTTCTCCGGTGCATAGGCATTTTTTCCTAAACTAAAAGAGTATTTTTAGCTGCATGTTATGATTCCTATGTAGCTGCATGTTATGATTTCTATGTAGCCTTCAGTGTTGGAATATTTTTGTTATGAGCCATGATACAGAACAGTTCTTGGCTCACCATTCTGTGTTAAGGCACACACATATATATACAGACGTACATAGATATAAAAATATGGCGCATATATATATATATATCTATAGGCCTCGTTTATTTGAGTGACTTCTTTATGGATTGACTCAGCTGCTACTTACTAAATCATATGGGACTTTTAGTACCTGGGAGTCAATAGGTTTTCCCTTTAATTGCCTGATTCATTCTCTTAGTCTTTCTTAAATTGACTTAAAGATATTTTTCATTAATTAGACATCTATCATATATTCCTTCAGCTGACTTAACATTTCTCCATTTGGAGTACTTCTTGGCTTCTAAATTACATACTGAAACGATCTCATCATTTTAGAATAAGAACTGTATTAAATCAGAATTTTAGGGTATATCAAACTGTTGCTCTTCGGCCAACAATATGTATGCAGATGGAAGATCATCGTAGGATCCCGTTCTGGTTAGAAATTGTCTTTGTCTTTTAGTAGCTGACTTTTAAAATGTTTCCCTTTTTATTCCTTCAAAGACAGTACAGAGGAAATGAAGGTCAGATGCGCGAGCTTCAGGATCAGCTTGAAGCTGAGCAGTATTTCTCGGTAAGACTTGTAAGGAGTTCTGTGCGCTACATTTTGACATAAAATCATTTAACAGTGAATAATTATTAAAATTTTTTAATATAAGTAACAGTGTGGCATAAATTAGTAATTCAGAAAATCCTGCTTGAACTACAAAAAAGAAACAAAATATTAAAAACATTAGATGGTGTATCTAAAATGTTGCTTTGTAAAAGCTTTTGTGTTACATTGAGTAACTCTTACCTGAATTATTCATCAGACTTATTCCTATCTTGAGGTTGGAAAAGAGATATTTTTCTGACGTAGTTGGAAAATTTGTAGGGAGTTCAAGATCTCCGTATTTACTAGAAAATACTCCATGCTATTGATCTACTGTATGTATATTTAAGAACTGTAGATTCAACAGCATTCTGCATATATCCCTTATTCTGAAAAGAATAAGAATTCTCTGCACCTGAATCCCTGAGGAACCTTACTGGGTACTCCAGGTAGCCAAGATGTGTATTTCATAGGTTTAGTTTGATCTGTTTAATCTCTGGGAAAAGAAACAATAGCATGAGATTCTCTGTAACACCTGAGCTTCAAATACGTTTGTGAATATTGACAGATTTGTTTCACTTTGGGAAATACTTTTAAATTTGGTCCTTCCTGGGAGAGGCAGTAAAAATTCTCATGTTTACTAAAATTCATATGAATGTCATTTATTATGTGTTACAGGGGCTTTTTATTATGTGTTACAGGGCCTTTTTGTGCATTTTCCATGAGGTACTGCTAATAAGAAGATGCAGAGCATTGTGTTTCTCAGTTTTTTCTTTTTTCCGTAACTTGTAGTTTAAATAAGTTTCATAATTATAATTTTTAAAGTTTTATAATTTAAGTAAGTTTCATAATTCAGTCTGAATATTTAGCAAAAGTAGTTTACTGTAGAAGATGAAATTTTAACTTTCAGAATCACAGGTGGTGTTAATAACAATATAGTAATTAAAACCAGAAGTAGTTCACAGAAGTCATTCACATAAATCATGCCTCAGCTGAATCACTTATTAAGAGAAAGTTTGTACAGAATAAAACTTAAGATTCTAAGAGAAAAGATACATGGACACAAAGAGAATACAACAGGTGAAAGCACAGGACAGTATTAGGCTTGTTGCTCTGCTGTGTCACAGTGCCTTCCTTCTCTTTTGCAGCAGGTGTATTTGTGCAGCTGTGTAGGAAAACAGACTAGAAAACTGAGAACTAATTTGGTCTCATCAGTTCCCTACCCAACAGAAACTGGAAATAAGCAGCTAGGAGAGGCAGGAAGGAGGAAATTTCATTAATGATCTTATTGGCATGTGTTGGGGTTTGACAAATTCAAACTAAGTAGTCTGAAAACAAGGAAGAATTTCAGTATGCTATTTGAATAGTGATTCTTTTTTTATGCTTTCTTTTACAGACACTTTACAAAACTCAGGTTAAGGAACTGAAAGAGGAAATTGATGAAAAGAATAAAGAAACACAAAGAAAAATGCAGGAGTTGCAAAATGAAAAGTATGCCCATTATGTTTCTCACATACACCTTAGTTTTTCCATGTAATATTATCTCAGTCATGAATACTTTGAATCAGATTTAAGATGTTTTAATTCCTTCAGAAAAAGGCCTCAAAAGTGTTCTGTAACACTTTGGAAGATGGCAAATACATAGGATGTTACCTATACTGACTCACAAAGGCAAATATTCATATTTGCTTTGAACATTGTAATGTCTGTAAGAAGAATCATAACTTCTCTGAGAATTTCATAAGATTCAAAACATTTGAAAAAACCACTCCAATTTGTGGTAATCATCTCAATTACCAACTTTTTTTATCTGATTATATTATCCTATATAATTATTTAGTATATTTCCATAGACAGTAAAATAATTTGAGAAAAAGGTAATGAAAAGGCTTGAAATTTGAAATTTAGTATACTTTTGATTACAGCAAAAATAGTTATTATAACAACCATTAATTGTGATGTCCCATTTTATAAGCTATCAAGAAACATTTTTTAAGTTTGTTTTTCTAATTTCTTAATTTATTTCATATTCTGAAGAAGGAGACTGTAGCCTTATGCATGGAGTACAGTTTTTTTCATCTGAAGTCTGTGTTTCTTGTTCTGCTTGAGCATCACCATTGGAAAACAGTCTGAAGGGCAGAGGTTATGTACAGTGTTCCATTTTGTACAGCATTTTGATGGGCTAAGAAAGAGGGAAAGAAAAGATGTGGTGCTAATATGTATGATTTAGGAGGAAAACACGTGTCTGGGCAAAGTTGTTCAGGAGTGGTAACCAACTGATAAAAAATGGGGAGGGAAGAGGAGGTAGGCAAGACTTCCCTTACTATTCTTGGATGGGTTTTTTTTTCTAACTTCTTTTTATGGATTCTTTATATTCTATTACCTCACTATTCTCTGCAATCTTTCCTTCATCATAAATGTTTCTCACTTGGATATAACCAGGGGAATTGTGATAATGGGCGAATGTGGGTTAAGTATCTTTTGATGGACCACTCTGTACATGTAATTTAATTTTATTTTCTGTTCCTCAAAGTCATGAGAGTATGTCTTGGTGTTTCATGGAGGATTGAGATGTTAATGAAATCATAGTAAGCTTGCTGCTGTAGCTTGTGTGGACCATCAAAAGATACAAGTATACAGAATGCAGTTTTGCAACTCTTGATTTTCTTGAGAAACTAAGATAATGACCATTAGCTGGGTGGTATCATTTGGGTTTGATAGTCTTCCTGAAAATTGGGAATGTTTTGCATGGGAAAAGAAAGTCTTAATGTCCTTTTTACAGAGAAACACTCACTACCCAGTTGGATTTAGCTGAAACCAAAGCTGAGTCAGAACGGTTGGCACGGGCACTCGCTGAAGAACAGTATTATGAACTGAGTCAGGAAAGCAAAAAAGCTGCATCAAGGCACAGGCAAGAATTGACTGATAAGGACATCATCATAAGAAGGGTAAATTAACTGTTATCCATACCTGTATAACTGTCTTCCAACTGGAAACAGAAATTCATGGTTTTAATTTACAACATCTTGTTGTGATAGTAAGTGATTACTAATTAAGTGTCTTAGGTTTTCGGTCCACTTGAAACCTTAAACATTTAAATTTCATCATGTGATTCCCCTAAAAAACAGAAATCTGAGGTGAAGCCAGAACAAAAATCAAGTGAATGTGTATAATTCAGTTATTAAGCCTTTTGTATTTACTTCTTGTCATTGCCAAGTGTATTATTTAAATCTTGTAAATTTGTGGAGCATGTATTAGAGGATCTTATTGTAAAGTAACTTAGTCTTTAAAAAAAAAACCCACTTGAGAATCTTGAGTTTCACAACCCAAACCCCAAACTGCAATTTTTGAAGACACTTTATGGCATAGGTTTTGGATGTTAGTATGAGCTTGATAAATGTCTTTAACTGAGAAGTCTCAAATAACAAGCCATGTGTAGCATAGTTATTTTATCATTGTTGTTTTTTCCTATTTAGCATCAGTTATGCATGTTTTCTTAAAAATCCTGGGAGTGTAAAACTCCAGGTATAACTGAACTTAACTCAGTTGCTCAAAGCTTTCTGTTAGTGCTACCATGAATATTCCATCTCTGCGTAAAGTTGGTGGGAGTAGTGTTTGTTTCGTGAATTTGCTTTTTTAATCTTGAGATATCCAGAATACCACCATTTCTTAAGTAGCATTTAGAAGACTATTTCTGGCATGAAGGGAATACCTTCTTGCTAATATATTTTTTGGTTTCAAATATTCTAAAAATTTTGTCAGACAGCATGATGCACCATCATTTGTGTAGGCTTCAAACAAAACCTTTATTCAGGAATACAGTTATGTCTGGTTTTTCATATATATTTGTTGAATGATCCTGCCTTTTGCAGTGAACATATTCACATATTCAGTGTTGTGGTTCTCCTTTCCAACTTCTTTTTTTTTTAACAAGCTGTGTACATATTTGCCTATGTCTGCTTTGTCTTAGACCAAATTTAGTTTTACTTTTACCCGGATTTTCAGGATTTATGATAATTATTTAGCAGTAAATGCCTTGTATCTACTTTAGCCATTAATGCTGGCGTTCTAGCATCTGTCAGCTACTTTTCTGTCTGGATTCAAGGTGTCAGGTCTCTGCATATTAGTTTTTCTAAAGTACAACAAATTAATGGAAAATTGCCACATTCTATAACTGACAATCTAAGTTTGCTTAAGTTGATTTTAAATTACATACTACAGTGTTGTCAGTTCTACAATGATAATTTTTTTTTCTGGGACAGGTGTATTTTGAGCCTTCTGGTAAATCACAACAGCACAGAAGATTAGTAGCATTTTTTAAAAGGACACATAGGCAGAAGGTGTTCTAAGTAAATGGTTGTTATAGAATTAAGGGCATTTAAAATAACATTATAATAAATATTTTTAGAATTTGTGTCAAGTTCTTTATTTTAAAATGTGTTTCTTTTCATGTAGCTGGAAGAAACTAATAACACTTTAACCAAAGATGTTGATTTAATAACAAAGGAAAACACAGAGATCAGTGAAAAAATTAAGAAACAAGAGGAAGGTATGTCATGTTTGGAGTTTTAATTGATCTGTTCTGAAGCATGATTGATTGAATTTGAAGCACATGTGGAGAAATGGCAAGTGGAAGAAGTCTTTGCTGTTTGTCTTCCATATTATTTTGGGCTTGATGTTGGCTTTAGTATTTAATCTTCTTGCCTTTCTGATATACCCTTCTGGTAATTTTCTGTCATTGTAGTAGAATTAAACTGCTAACCTTTTTCTTTGCAAACTATATTTTACTCAAAAAGGGAAACAACAGGAAAACAGAACGGAAAAAAAGATGCGCTTGTAGAAGTAATTAAGTTTGAAAATATTTACCTTGTACTTAAATACCTCAAAGTTGAATATTATTTTAACAGATTACAGAATGAAAAAAGAGGAGGAAATCAATAATATCAGAATGCATTATGAGAAGAGCATAAACAATGAAAGAACTCTGAAGACACAGGTACAACTTTTTATGCAATTTAATAGCAGTAATTACTTCACATTAACAGAAGTATTTGAGATTTATTGCTTTTGTGAGCTAACTCTTAGTTCCTTTGAAATTAAGTTTATAGTAACCATGATGTACAATATGCATTGTTATATTTACAGTTGAAAGAATAAGTTTCAATACTGTGTACTTTTCAGTATTACTTTGATTGTGAGTAAGGGCCATTTATGTTGGTGAAGGTTTTTTTTTTAATCGAATCTCATAACTAGAGGAACTGAGAAGTTTTGTATGAAACATGCTGCATATATCATTTTTCTTACTGCTTCTCCTTTTTCTTAACAGGCTGTCAACAAACTGGCTGAGATAATGAATCGAAAAGATTTTAAAATAGACAGAAAGAAAGCAAACATGCAAGATTTGAGGAAGAAGGAGAAGGAAAACCGAAAGCTTCAATTAGAACTTAATCAAGAAAAAGAGAAATTCAATCAGATGGTAGTGAAATACCAAAAGGAGCTCAACGAAATGCAAGCGGTAAAATAATTTAATTTTTTATCACATTGTGGAATTGTCACCAAAGGAAAAATATATAGCTCCTAGTGTACTTGCAAACAATTTCAGTTTCAGAAAACAAGTTCAGTTTCAGGTGTTCTAGGCTACAGGATTTTAGTGAGGCGGAGAACTTGACAAGTGTGCAGCTGTGCTTGTTCTAATTCATCTCCCCTAAATTCATGACTGAGGAACTTACTGATATATTACAAAGATTAAAAACCTGAATACTGTCTAGCATGCTAACAGGTAGGAAACTATCAGTTCATTTCACTGGTAGATGGTCTCCTTTCCATAACAAATGGTAATTTAGTAGATGAATCAGACTGTCTCGTGTGTGAATACATCACCAGATCTTTGATATTTCACTTCTTTCCTTCCAAAGCTAAACAAAACCTTCTACTATAATAGTTTATTTCAATTCTATCAAAAGTATCTACATATATTAAAAAAATAGTAATGAGTTTTGTTTTCAAAATATTTGGTTGCCATATTTTTGGTATCACAATAACTATGCCTGTGTATATAAATACAGCAACTAGCAGAAGAATCTATGTACAGGAATGAGCTCCAGATGCAGCTGGATAGTAAAGAGAGTGACATAGAACAACTACGAAGGAAAATTATGGACCTCCAGCAAGGAATGGATTCTACCAGTGTTGCCAGTCTTCCGACAGATGAAACAGATGGAAATCTTCCAGGTAAGAGAAAAGCGTATTTGAACTACTTGGCCTTGGTGTTGCATACACATAATTTCAGAAGGTATTGTTTCAAACAAGTTACTGCTTCTTAAAATCTTGTGACTGTCTAATTCTGTATCACATCTCCACTTCCTTTCTTTGTTTTTGTTTTATTTCATATCTTAGTTGCTTAAAATAAGTCTTAATTTTTTCTCACATCACACTTCCACTGTATGGCTTGGCATTAGCATAGTTTATATGCACTTTTGTGGAAAGAGTACCTTTACAGCTGTTGTTTTTCAAATACAGTAAATACAATGTGCAGTATTTGGTGAATTGAAGACAAGGCCAACACTTCTACAACATCATGATTGTGTTTTATATCTTGAATGCAAAATTGCCTTGATGTTGTCTGTTCTTAGCCATGTACCACCTCTGTGACAACTGGCAGTAATTGCTGATGTGAAAAATAATGGTAGGAATTTCCATAATTAGTTTGTGGTTGTATGGTACTCTGATTTAGCAGATTAAAATAAGAACAAATAATACAGTGTAGCCAGTCATTTCCATGTGTCAGTACCAGGCACTGTACTTTGAGACCCACTGTTAGACTGGTTAGTTATTTACCTCTCCCCTTCCCCAGTGTTTGAAAACTGTAATCAGTTAGTACTTTCCATGATCCACTTCTGTATCTCTCAATACAGGAAAAGAAATGTTTAGTGGTAATCAAGTGTGCTTGACAGTTTCCATACATCATAGAGAGGTATATATTTTTTTATATAGTTAAGTAATTTTTAGAATTCATTGTGAAATTTTAAATAATTTTTTGATAAGTCTAAATTTTATTGTAGAAAAATATTTTTAAACATACAAAACCTGAATACTGTTTTGGGTATTTTATGACTTCAGTGGATGAGTAATCAGATAAAAGTAAATAGAATAATTTTAGATGTCTCTTTTCCTGTTAATGCGCTTCATGCTGCTCAAATTGCCACATTCTAGAGTTTTTCCAGGAGTCTTAGAGTGATTGAAATTTCAGGTAGGTTATCAGTCTTAGTATATGTTTTAATGTAGTTACTCCTTTCTGTGTTTGTTTTTGTTTCCCATCTTCCCCTAGTATATTTTTAGATCTTGATTTTTAGTTAATATTTTAATGAATTTCATTTTAGAATAGATTTTTGTTCAGATAATGGTATAGTCTTTTGCTTCACAACTTCCATTTTATTCAAGAAGCCTTTTGCACTCTGAAGTTTGATCTGTAAATTGCCAACTTGTAAAGATTTTGTCTTTTGACAACATCTTCAAGGCAAACTGCCATTGGAAATTCTTAGAACTATTAGATTAGTTAAGGAACAATTTTTTTCTTAGCTGTCATCTGCTAGGAGCTCCTTCTGGTATTTCTGAAGTATCAGTACTTCTCAGGAGTTTTTCTCTTAGATACTCATTCTCAGTGTATTCTATTTAACAGGGATAAAAAAGAAATCAAAGGGGTTTTGCTTATTAAAGTGGTTTTTTTCTCCCCTCAAGTTACAATTTGGAATCAAGCCTTATGTTTTTGAGTGTCTCATAATTGAAGAAGACTGTCGTTTGTAATTTTATTAGAAAATTTCAGAACTCATTTAAATTGAGAACTTTAGCGTTTTTTCTGCAACAAAATAGACCAGATTTATTCTACTCAAAAGAGTAGTTTTGAACTTCCTCACTTTCCTTCTCAGCCATTTTCAGTTAATGGCTGTTGTTTATTATATGGAAAACACAAATGCTTCCATACAGGCCTAGATGCCTTCCCTATTTTTTTCTCAAGGGCTTTAGTGTGTCAGTATGACCCCGTTGTGTCTCAGATCTTGGAAGGATTGTAGGAAAAAGCTCTTTCTTTGTCTGTCTCATTAAGGAAGGTTATTTTCAGTTTTACCTCTGGAGATGTGTGTAGTCAGGCTTTTGGCTGCATGACCTGTCGCTTCAGTTTTGAGGCAGAAATTTCAGTCTGTGTGAGATCTTTTCAAGTCAGCTGTTAATTTCCATTGTTAATTAGAACATCACAGTTACAGGAAGTTGTGGTGTTCTTGTGTGAGGTGTCTGCTCATTATCCCTCAACTATTTCTTTTTTGCTAGCCTTTCATTTCTCTTCCTTTTTTTGCCTTTTTCTCTACACATGCCTCTGATTTTTACTGCAGTTGTGCTGCTGGTTTTACTGTGTGATACAGGTAGGACCTCTAATACATATTATTAGGACTTCTCTAGATTTAGATCGTGTCCCTACATGCTGCCTTTTTTTTTTTTTTTTTTTTTTTTTTTTTTTTGTGAATGAGTTTCTGAGTTGATCAGGATCTGAATAACAAGCAATTTGGTAATTAAAAGAGATTAAGTGACATTAGTATAGTCAGAGTTTACACACTTGTCAAAAAGCCAAGCAGAGGGCAAAAAACGAGTGCAGTAGCACTATAAAGAAAAAAAAAAAAAAGACTTCAGAGTAGAAATAGCCCATGCCACAGAAAGCGGAAATTATCCAGCACATAGTTATTTTCCTGCAAACCAAGTAATTAGTCTACAAAACAGAAGGTGACATATTACAACAGCTCATTTGCTACAGTTTAGCAGTATGATGTTGATTGTCTTCAACAGTGTGCCAAGTTCCCATCACTTCCATAGCCCAAACATGCCCATTCCTTCAGAGGACCTTGAATGGCACCTTGTTTAAGAGCTGGATGTGATGAGTAGTCAATAGGATTCTCTAGCTGGTGCACCAGTTCTTAAGGCAACGACAGTCCTTAAAAAAATTTTAAGCAAATAAATGGTTGAATTTTATAATAAGTAATTATAGTATGATTTATTCCTTTTCCCATCACAATAAAAATATCACCAGGGGAAAAAAAATGAAGATACAAAAGAATATAAACATGTATAAAAGACTGATTCCCTGGTCACAATTCTGGCAATGAGCAGTCTCTGGTTTAATTGAGAAAAAAGATTGGTAAAACGAATCTTTATACTCATAAAATTTTAAGGAAAAAAATTCTCTATTTAGAGGTAGACACAGAGAAATCACATGGTACCACACTTTACAGATGCATTTCACTTGTAGGTGTTTTCTGTCTGTCATTGACCTAAATACTTCCTCAAATTCTGGTAGTTCCTAGGGCAACTTACACTCTCCCAAGGTGGGGATTGGCCCCTTTAGACAATCCAGGCTATTCTCAGGTTTTGTTTACTTAGATGGGAAAAATCGTTACATGGATGAAGGTTTTTCCTTGTATTCAATTGTAGGCATGTTTTCTAACTCTCACTTCTGATTATTGATTCAGATAGCAGCTCATATCTCAGTTGGTGTCCCCAGTGTTAACAGAGTCCTTGCTGAAACAGCTGAGATATTTGCTTTTTAATGATGCCTTTGTAATGCCTCTTCCTCCTGGCTGGACTTAGGAAGTCTTAATACTTGCATGATTGTAAACAGAATTCTTCTTTGCCAAGACAGAACATAATCAGGAACATGAGGGATTTTTTTCTCCTAATTGTTACAAGGCACTTAACCTGTTGTGAATTGCTTCTTTTCATCTGGCAAGATAATTTAAGCAATTGAGCTGTCCTACAGGTTTAACTACAGCACATAATATTTTACAGCATATGTTGTAAATCATGTTTTGTGCAAAGATAGGATGGAATATTAAACATGGAGCATTTAAACCAACAGTTTTATTTGGACTATTGGACTCAGGACTTTCTGAAGTACCTGCAAATAGCCTGAATAAACCTAAATAAATCCCGAAGCAAGATCCAGTCAGAAATCCATGGTGAGATTCACATGAAATTATGGTAAGACAGTCTGAAGAAGGAAATAGTCAAATTGGAAGGGTCAACTGGAAAGAATTAGCAAGGTAGCATCTCCCGGTTTTTGGTTGCTGTGGAAGACTCTTAGGAGTTAGAATTCTTGAACATTGGAAAGAGATGCTCTGCTGTTCATGAAAGCACCCGTATTACTTAGCACCAGAACAACAAAAGGTCTCATAAATCAGTACAGTCGTGTGATTCAGTCTTGTGTGATTGAAGTCTTACTGAGTTAGAACTCTTATTATACTGAATCCCTATGAATCCTGGTAGTGTGGATACTAACCATGAAGATGATTAGAATGCAAACCTACATTTAAAGTATATTCAGAGATAACTATAAGATCTGTAGCCTTTATGGAATTCTGTCTTCGTATCCTATTCAGATCCAGCTAGCCATCAGATATTTTTGAGGCCTATCTTGGATTTTCTGGATTGCAAATATGAAGTATCAATTCTGGGATTCTTTCCAAGATAAAGGGAAGTTGTCAGGCAATAGTTTTGAGCCTATTTTTAAAAACAGAAACAGAAGATTCTTTTTCATAGTCTAGATAGCCCATATTTTCTTAATTACTTAATCAGAACACTCATAAATATTATTATTCTGGATCAAATATTTGTACAATGGCCAGATGAGCATTTGCAGTTGTGCTATCTAACTCGGTCAAGGGAAATGAAAATGGACTATAAATACTACTTGAGAGGAACCTTTGTGGCAAGGTTGGAATGAAAGAGCTCATCTCCCCTTTCAAGAGTACATTTGGTTCCAGACGAATTTTAGCTTTGTTGAAAAGGAGTGTATTCGGAAACTGTTACTTTCAACTGCAAGATGTTATTCACAGCTCAGAAATCATCTCTCATTCAAATAGAATTTGCTCCCTAAAATAGATTTGTAGTAGACAGAAAAGAATGTCAACGGATTCAATTGAAATGCCTCCTACTTCTTTTGAAATTGTTTTCAGAATGTGCTGAAATAGCAGGGAACCTAGAAAAACTTCTACTGTCCCTATAAGTATCTTTTAAAATGCATCATCATTAGATCTCTCCAGATTTTCATATGCCACAATTTCAACAGATTTTTTTTTTTTTATTAACAAGTCATCCTCCCTATATTCCTTTTGAACGGCAGTCATCCATACTTTGTTTGTTATTAGGAATTCGTCACTTTGTTTTGCAATGGAAACTTGAGTTTTAGGATGTTTCTATAATTTCTAAAAATGGAAGAATCTTCTCCTAATGTAAAAATTAGTCAAAGTATTCAAAACAAGGTAAGCATTATCTGTGAGGCCTGTAGAGGAAATAGGTTTCTTTTTCCAAAGCTACTGATTATTAAGAACTGGGGAGAGTCTGGGATAGGGGGGTAGGGATGGGAGGGTGGGGATCCCTACCCCCGCAATCCCCACAGTTCTTATGCAAATGTGAGAAGGCAAGGAGGTACAAATTTCATTCATTTTTCTGGGAACTTTTCTTACTGGAATGAGTTCTGCTAACATGCTTTTCTTTCAGTTGATTTCAGTAGTTCAGTGGTCCCCCAGTATTTTGAAGCTATTCTGTGTGGAGAAATGTTAGGAAATTATTCCATATTTCTAAGTGTTTCTAAATAATAATATTTCTAAATATTGTATGCTGTAAGGCTAATGTGGGAAGGGCTTTTACATGCCTAATTGTAATGACTAGCTAGGCTGTCAGTCTCATTGTAGTTCTACATAGCAAAGCATATAGACAATAACTTTTATACATTTGAATGCATTTCAGAGCTTGCTGGGATACACCTCACATAGAATTATTCCTGAAGGACAAAAGGAATAGCTCCTTAGGACATAAATAGTTGTGGAGAATATTTCAGAAAATTTTAACTTAATGTTTTTGAAGTTTTCAGTGCTACTATGCTCTGGCTTCCTAATTTTAAATTTTAAAAACCACTCTCAGTTAGCTGGAAGGGCTTTTTAAATCAACAGTCCACATTAGGCAGAATGCTAATTTTCTTGTGGCCCTTCTTTGTATCATGCTAAATTATTTCAGTAGTTTCATTGTGGGAAAATATATTACATTTCTCTTTGGAGAATTTTTCACTGTAAATTTGAGTAAAACACTTGTCTCTTATTCTTTATATCTAGTTGATTCTTCCTGCATTCCTTATTTAATTATCTCCTATGCTTATCTTCTGTGAGTAATGGGACACCCATGTAGCTTTGCTTGCTCTTGTGCTCTTTCCTTTTTTTGTTTCCCATGGAAAATGTGGACCTGATTTGTTTTACTTCCTGCATCTTCCTACTGAGTATTTTCATAAAGCCCCTCTGAATGTTAAATTATGTTTACATTGAAAATCTCTTAATTTAAACTGTAACATATTTTCAAAGCAAAGTCTTTCCTGCCTGGCTCTTTGCAAACTATTTACATACAGTGTTAGATGTTGGCATCAAGGAAAACAGCTTTACTTTTATTGTGCAGTAACTGTGTAATCAGATGTTGGCTTGTGATGAAGCATGACTTAAATGCTTATATCTTCATTTTATTTAGCTGTGCTTTTTTTTCTGCTTTGCTGAATAGGTAATTGCCCATTACTGCATGTAGTACATCTTCCTTTCTAGTAGTAGTTTGCTTTTGTGCTATTCTGCTTTATTATTATAAATACACAAGATTATTAAATATGCATTTTTTTAAAACCAGAATCAAGACTTGAAGGTTGGCTTTCAGTACCAAACAAAGGAAATATAAAGCGGCATGGCTGGAAGAAACAGGTACAAACATCTTTTTTTCTTTTTTCCTCAATTTCCTTGGAAAGGTTTTTAGGCATGTGGTGAATTGGTTTTACAACTCATATTTAAGAAACAAACAAAGTAATTAAAAGTAATTCAGTGTATGTACATTATTGAAGAAAAGAAAAACCAAGAAAATTCAAGTGCAGTGTGAAATCTTTAGTAATGACATTGTGCAAATTTACAACAGGGGAGGAAATGCTTTACAATGAGCATCTTGGAATCATTAAAAATTACATTTCTTCTTTGAGTAAGCTTCTTTATAATTCTGTTATTGAAAAAGAACCTCTTTGTGCAACTTGTCAGCAGAGAGTAGTAGGGAATACCATGCTTAAATGTTCTGAAGAGTGCATCACACTTTAACTTGCCACACAGGATTTCCAAGGATGTTTCTGTCTCCCTTACCTTTAAAATGATCAGTTTCTCTTGAAAAGAATTGGTTTACTCTCAGAAATGGATCTCTGTGCTGGAATTCCCACTCCAAACAAAGCAGTATTGTTTTGCCTCTGCAGAGGTTGTGATCTGGTTCTTTGTAGCATCCAGTGTTCAAACTGAGATACTTAGAACCAGTTTCTGATTATCATTTTTGGCTTTTCAGTTCACCCTTTGAACATCTTTTAGTACAACTAAACACAAAAATGAACATGGTCTCTAGAATTATTTAAATTTTTGAAGCCAGTTGTATGAAACGGTTTATTTTCCTGCATCTTCCTTATATTCAAAGATTGCTACTGGGAATTACTGAGTTATTCATGACCCTTTCGAAGTAACTTTCTGATTGCTGTTGAAAGGTATTTCTCAAATGCTCCTGTTTACATTCACATTCTACAACAGTTAGAAGTGGTTCCTATAAAATTGAAAGGAGAAGGGATTTATTCCTGTCAAAGAAGCACTTAAGTGTTTGTATTGGGCCTTTAGCTGCGGAACTTCTTTGAAGTACTGCTATTTTCAGTGGGCTTGCATGGCCTTCTTTATAAACTCCCAAGTATTTTGAGTTTCAGACCTGCCTTTTTTCACATCAATATCAGACCTTGGTGATTTGTCTGTAAGTTAAAGCCACCACCTATTCTGGCTTGCAGGGAATGAATCTTAAGCTCTGTGCTATTTCAACTAACGGCCAGTCACCTTCCCCCCACCCCTTTGGGTAAGGGAGGAACAAAAGCAAAATGTATGGGTTGAGTTAACAATTTACTGAAAGCACAAAGCAAGACTAAGACAAGCACAATAAGCCCAGCAATATTAATAGCAAAAGTATACAGAAAGAGCAGGTGTTTCAGCCACTAGAAAGGTGTTCCCCACCAGGAAGAAAACCAAATGGTGGATGCTTCCTGGAGATCTGTTTGATAGCTAAGGCTGGTTGACTCCTCTTGTTATAGAATTGACCATGCATAGTTACAAATCATGTAGCTTTGTTCTGTTCTGGATTATCTAAAATACTGTGTCATTTTCCTGTCAGAATACTTCCAGGAGCCTTTTATGGTTGTTTTTTAAAAATGGAGATTATTTTTGTGTTCCCTGACAATTGAAATTTTAAACTCCTGATAAATGCATCTTTTCCAGTGAAAGACTATCAGAATTTCTTCAGGCATGCCCAGTATAGGTATATTTCCTTACCTCAAGATATTTTAGGCAGTTAATCCATTCACACTTTCCTAGTTTGAATATACTCACACTTTGGAGAGATTTGAGCTGCAGATGGATGACTCAGTCATGAAATTAATTGTGCTGATAAGGTTCTTGAGCTAGCTGAGGTTCATATCAGTGAGACACAGTAGTGAGGGACCATGTTCACTCACATGTGCATTCTGTTGGCTGAACTGTAGTGCAGCTGAAACAAGCTGATGGGTAGCCAGCTTCCTCAGGTGCTTCTCTTCCAATTCGTCCTGCACTTTCAGTTTTGGGATGTTGGGAGGTATGCAACCTCAAATATGGGATGCCTAGATTAACTTAAAGGAAAAGCAAAATTACATTGGCAATGCAATTGGATTGATGCCTGAGTTGTTACAACTTGAGCTGCTGCATTTCTGACTCAGATGTCAGTAGCACTAATGCTTTTGTCCCATGCCCTCTGAGTTATTTAGCTTAAGTTAGAAAGGGGTGAATGTGGAAAATTTATTTGAGAGTAAACACTTCAGTTATACCTAAAGCTAACATTAAAGTGGGTTAACTATGTTTTTATCTGGAGCTTCATTTCATCCCAAATGAAGATGATAAAATACCCTTCAAAAACCACTGTGGAACAGAAGTACTGTCAGAAGATTTTTTAATATGTTCACAACAGGTTATTGATGCCCTTGTGCATAATTTTTCTTGTGAACTTAAGTTGTTCTTTCACCAAGGCTTATATATAGTGTGATAATTGAATTCCTTTGGAGTCAGAATTTGCATTTGTCATAGTTGTCACCTTAACATCTTGCTCTTACCTCTCAAAGGCAGAGGTGCACACTTCAAAGATGAAAAAGGCATTAGCTTTCTAGTGGAATAGATAAAGGAATTGAAGCACAGTCTTTCTTCAATGGGAGGAATCACAGGAGGCTCACTCTATTACAACTTAGTACTTACTCAGGCTGTTCAGACTTTCTGTTAAGGAATTGTGACAAAATACCCTTTTGTGGCTTTTTTTAGATGCATTTCAGTAATTGAGATTTGCAGCTGTATCTCACAACTTGCACAGCACATTTTAAAAACACTGTTTTATAAACTTAAGATGATTTTCATACTCAGGTTTTGAGGTCAGCTTCAAGTCCTGTGTAAAATGAGGTTGAAACCTCCCCTTGTAGAAGAAGTAAACATTCATTCAAATTATCAGTATCTGTATTGTGCAGAAACCCATTCAGTTACCTGCTAGCACTTAGAATTCAAGATGAACTATTAGTGTATTCACTCTCATGCTTTTCTGTCCTTTCCCCTGCTTCTGGGTTATATCATAGGTGAATCTGACCATCAGTGTAGACAGAGCTGTCAGTTTACCTCCTTTTAATCCTCTTTAGTGGCTCATACCTTTCAGTTCCTTCTAAAACATTTGAAACTGCAGGGGAAGGAAGAGCCACAGCTGTCACTGAGTATATGCTTGTGGACAGTTCCAGCAAAGGTGTTGGACTAGCAACTCCCAGGGAAGAGCAGCAGGCAGTGAATTCCAGTTGTGGACTTACTGGGAAGTGCTTATGTTAGAGATGTTTGATCTTAACTATCTCAGTCTATTCCTAGGTACCAGACCTCTATTTCTGCTGATTCATTTTGGCTCTTTTATTTAATTACTTTACCAGTCCATTAAATTGAAAGTGTAGGAAATAGCAGGACCTATGGGACTCTCTTTTAGTCTACCAGCAGTTTGGTGCGAAGTCAGTCCTGCAGGCCTGTAGAACTAGAGAAGTTGTTTACAACATTATTAATAAGTGATATCTTTTGCACTGTCATTCTCAGTGAAACAGTAAGTTTCATAGTAATCTGCCAGTAGCAACTGAAATTTATGAGTTTGTGTACAGATGGACTTGCAGAGTCATTACAAGCATTTTAGAGTGATCCAGTGACAATGCACAGTCACTGCACCTGTAGCATTGCACAGCTGTCAGTAGTGTAGCTGCCTGCAGGATGATTGAAGTATCTCCTGATGTTAATTTGAAACGTTTCATTTACTCAGGCTTTTTATGTGCATGTGGGAGTACATTAGGATAAATAATTGCTCTTCAAAATGCAATTTCAACTGTTTTTCCCTTTCTTTCCACAGTATGTTGTGGTGAGCAGTAAAAAGATACTGTTCTACAATGATGAAAAGGACAAGGACCAGTCTAATCCATCTATGGTACTAGACATAGAGTAAGTAAAGTTGTTGTTAGTTTTGGATACAAATTGACAAAAGAATGTTGTGTGTGAAATAACAGCAAATTCAGAAGATTGAAATAAAAATGAAATAATTTTTAATTTCCCATACTAGTTGGAAAATGTCTGTCTGTATTTTTGCATACCATTAACAGAAGATACTACTTTTTCTTTATCCTATGATTGCTAAAAGTTAGAGAAAAAGAGAAAGGATCTCTAGTTCTAGTCCAAAGCCTTTTTAACTTTTCTAGCTGGTTTCTGTTTAAAGTGATAAATTAATTGTGATCCCTTTCCATTGGTTATACATGAGTAAAATTTTGTCAAATATCACTGAAACCCATCTCTGGTACATTACTGTGATGTTTGAACAGCTGATTGGCATTATGGGATCTTACAGAGTAGTAATTGAAAAAAGGTTTTAGAGTTCATGAATAGATGTATCAGTGACTAACAAATACAGTGGTCTGTAAGGAATCTCAAACTCAGGAAGTGCTTAAGCTGCCAATTGTTCATAACCAGGAAAAGAGTTATTTTCTCTTTGAACTGTTTCTTATTCTCTTTTCATAAACATCTGCTACAGCTACTGTTGAAAACAGGATGTTGGGAGAGGTGGACTTAGAGTCTTGACCCAGTATAAGATGATGTTTGTTCCAATTTTAATAGTATTTTTGACAGCTGGTGCCCCAGATTTCCTTTTGTGATGTTTTGGCATTGATTGTTTATCAAGTCATAACATGATTTGGTAAAAAAAAACTACTGGATAGTATTCTACTTAATATGGTTACTTCCATCCAGGTTTTCACTGAGCTTTTCTAGCAGTAATGTTAGATTTCCTAGTGTTTTGAGGAAGTATTTGAAAGCCTTTGTCATAAGTAAAGTTACCATGATGGATCTTGAATCCATTCTATGAATTTCCATGCTGTGAAATATTTTGGTCTTACGTGGGTAGACAAAATGTATATGGTTTATTAATTAGTTCCTAAAATCATATTACAGTCTTGAAGTAGGTCGTGTTGCTTGCATAATTTCTAAGAACTTCAAAGCACTTTGATAATTATTCTAAAACATACATAGCCTTTTAGCATTTTCTGATTCATGTTTCTTCTAATCTAGTAAGCTGTTTCATGTCCGGCCTGTAACTCAAGGAGATGTATATAGAGCTGAAACTGAAGAAATTCCTAAAATATTCCAGGTAAAAATAAGTATATTCTCCTGTCTATTTAACTCTCTTGAAAGTGGTGGTTTCTTTGAAAAGGGTGTAAAAGTACATAGTGCTTCAACAGTAACACAGCAGTGTTCTTTTTCAGATTCTGTATGCTAATGAGGGGGAATGCAGGAAGGATTTGGAGGTAGAACCAGTACAGCCGGCAGAGAAGACAAATTTTCTAAATCACAAAGGCCATGAATTCATTCCCACGTTATACCACTTTCCAGCCAACTGTGAGGCCTGTGCCAAACCTCTCTGGCATGTCTTTAAACCCCCTGCTGCCCTAGAATGTCGAAGATGCCACGTGAAGTGCCACAGAGACCACTTGGATAAAAAGGAGGAATTAATTGCACCATGCAAAGGTATACTCATGCTTTTTTCTGTTCTGTATTCTCTGCGTGGTCAAGCCACACCTGCTAAACTATTGGAGGTGAATAAAAGCACTTGAGTTTAAAATTAAACCTAAAACTGAAGTTGCATGATTTTAGATGTGAAGGTTGCTATTAAAGCAGTAAGCTGTTACACTTATTATGAACAGGCAGCTGTGGCAAACCTCTGTGGAGAGGCTTTTGGTGGTGTCACTGACAGGAGTCTGCTAAGGGCCTTAAGAGCAAAAGGTTCCCTAGAGGTTTGTGCCCAAGTACTGGGCAGCTCCTTGGTGCCCAGACCATTCCCTCTGCACTTACACCTGACCCATGCTAGGGACTATTGCAGTGGCTGCATCAGCAAGTTCTGCTAAGACCTTGAAGAGTGGTTCTTCAGCCACCTCACAGACTGGACTAAAGGTTTCTTCTCTGTGCTGCTGTGAAGTGGAACATTCAGGGTATGTACTCTGGAGCTTGGCCATAAGGCACCCACACAACTTTCCAGCCTATTAAGATTATAATTAGTGTTAGTTTCTCATTTCTTGAATATTCATGTTAGACTCAAGAATCTTAATGCACAATGACAAATCATGAAAAACATTATATTCATAATCTCCCCTGCTGTTTGTTGTCTTCCAAAAATATATAAACAAATCCAATACAGGAGTGTATATAGGTGCCATTGTTCCTTCCAGTGGCACGGTTGGTGTGTCACAGCCCTTATTTTGATAAGGAGCCCTGGTTTTCACTGAATCACCTTCCTCCTTTTCCTTGTAGTGAGTTACGATGTAACTTCAGCAAGAGATATGCTCTTATTGGCATCGTGTCAAGATGAACAGAAGAAGTGGGTGACTCATTTAGTAAAGAAGATCCCCAAGACACCACCATCTACTTTTGTTCGTGCTTCTCCTAGAACTTTGTCTACAAGATCCTCAGCAAACCAGTCATTCCGAAAAGTTGTTAAAAATACTTCCGGAAAAACTAGGTGAGAAATAAGCTGCAAAAACTGCAGATCTTCTTGACTAAAAAAAAGTCTCAGTTTATAAATTCTATTTAATATGAAATTGTGAAATAATTCCATAGTTATGGCTATTGAACTGCTGATCTAAATCTTTGCTCAGATCCCAAAGGAAGGAGCAGAATTCTTCTGTTATTATAGTAAATTTATTGGTTCTTCAAATTTGGAAAGGTACCATGGAGCTGGTACCTGGCCTGCCAATGCTTGGAAGGGAGCTGGTTGCATTTTTTCCCTGTTTAAAGGTAAGGTTCGGTAGATATGTCAGTAATGGCATCTAGCTGCAAGGAGGATTCACAGTCATCTCATCCATGGATTGACTCAGAGCTTGTATAAGCTAGAAGTTTTCTGCAGATGGGGCTGGAAATGAAAAACTTACAAATTCTGTCTGTTGTTAGGCCATTTTTTTTGGTATGAGGCCACTTAAGTATTAATTCCATTCTTCCTTCCTGTTTACTCATTCCCTGTTGTCTTCTATCCCAGCAGTTGTTTTTGTAAGCTATTGTGACCCTATGCATTAACCAAGACACAATGTAAAATACACTTTTTTAATGCTTAGGTTACTGTAATCTGATTTAAATCTGCATTATCTTCCTCCTATAGTATGTGTGTTGTTTTCTCCCCAAATAACCAATTGAATTGACTGTATGGAGTGGAAACTAATGTCTCAGTAAGGAGAGAGTCTTCCTAGATTGGCAGGGCTACCAAACATTCCTGGCATGAAATGCAATAAAAGCAAACTTTTGCATATAAGGAGACATGGGGTATATCATGAAACATCTTCCTTGCAGGGAACAGTCGGGGAAAAAGTCTGAAAGACACAAAGGGTGTCGATTTTCTTGTCCCCAAGACTTCCATCCTAAAACATAATTGATCATAGAGTGGATTGGATTGGAAGGGACCTTAAAGATCATCTAGTTCCAGCTCTCTCTGCCAGGGTGGATCAGGTTGCTCAGGGCCCTGTCCAGCCTGGCCTTGAACACTCCCAGGGATCATAGTTTTGATATAGTAATATATTCAGTGAAGGCCCTCAAGATAATCCCATCCAGGAAAATTACTTTAGGCCTCAAATACAAAGCTGTCAGTATAAAAATCAGTGATGTTGTGGGCAGTTTGGTGTTAGAGATAATGCAACAGCATGAGGAGAAGGACATAAAGAGAAAGCTGTGACCAGCAATTAAGAACATACAGCTGTGCCAGAGTCGTTGGGAGAGAAGCCATAGTCACAAACACTGTACAAAGCCTCAATGTACCAGTTACAGTTCAAATGGTAGGAACGCCACAGAATCATGGTGTAATTTTACATTTGTCAACACCAACACTTAATCAAGCTGAAGTTCTGAAATACAGAAACACTTCTGATTTGTGGGGAGATTTCCTGGGAAGTGAGCAGTTTTTCCTTACAGTCTTCACTGTAAAAATCTGTGAAAAACAAGGGTGAGTGCACTGGAAAAGCACACAGTGATAAACCTGAGTAAAAAAGACTGTAAAATCAGGGATTGCTTACTAAATAGTAGCTTCTTCAGCATTGTACCAAATAAAGACAAATTGGTAACTGTTACTTTTGGGGAGGGTTCAGCCATGTTTGTTATGTACTTACATGGTGTGTACTTGTACACCAGAATGTTGTCAAACTGTTTGTCTTGTCTAAAAAATGTCCATTTCTCCCAGATTCCAGAAGGCTTTATAAAGCTTCTTGGTGTTTTCAAACTTACTTTTTCCTTCAGTCCAAGGAAATTTCCCAAGATTCAGTGAAAAATGTTAGACCCCTTCATAGGCTTCAGCCAGATTCTTTAAGACTTTGAGAAATAAATTACACCTGCTAAATTTAAAATACACATACTTAATAGCTGTTGTTTAACACTGTCTTTATTTACAGTAGGACTGTTGAAGAAATACTTCTGGTTTGTGACTGAAAAAATATGAAGTGTTGTATGTATTGTAAGATACCTTTATTTCAGTGATAATCAAGATTTTAAAAACTAGTTACTAAAGGCAGACAAGGATACCAGAACTGGTTAAAGAGCTGTGTGACTGATTAGTAAGATTTTTCAGTGAGTCTTGGACCACCTAAGACTGAACAAAAAAGCATATCATGCTGATACTGAAAAGGATTTGGTGGAATGATTGATACTGAATGGTCATCCCACCATAAATTCTGGAAAAACCTCCAGAACTGATGATGTTAAATCATTAACACAGTTTCAAAAGAGTTTTAAAAATATGGCACTGCATAATATTAGTTAGCATTGCTTGCCAAAAGAGGTATTAAATTAAGAATTTTCTGAAGAGGGAGTGTTCTTGGACAGTAAAAAAAAAAAACAAACCCAAAACAAACAGAACAACTAATTCCTCTCAAACCAACCAACCAACCAGCCACGTGGGGTTGGAAAGAATTATTTTAATGCATCATTTAGTTGCATCTTTAAGATGTGTTAATTGGATAATCTAGAACAACACTTGGAAGATACTGATTGTACATTTTAAAAAATCATCCTCTGTTCTTGAGTGTACAGGTTCTTTCCTTCTCCCTGCCAATCCTTGCCTTGGTAAGGATAGTGCATTCTTCTTTATTTCACATTTAGATGTTCAGAGTTGTAGACTTTCTCTTCCAAAAGACTTTGAATTCTGAATATGCTTTCCTTTCCATTTATCCTTGTGAGGTCCTCTGGTAGCTGTAATAACCAGCTTTCATTCATGCTCTTTTATGGGAGAAAAATCCATTTTCTTAAATCAATCAATTGATTCTTTTTCACTCTTGTCTTAATAGAAGTGCCGGTCTGGAGTTGCCTCTAGCAAGGACAAACGTGCAGCTAATCTGTTATAGAAGAAACAGATTTCTATATTTGACTGTTTATAGTAACTCTTAAAAGAATGAGTCTGTTTGGGACTATCAGTTATCCAGACCATTTCTGTTACTAATTCTATTGGCATTTGTCCTGTGAGAGTGTTACAGAATCACAGAAATACACAAGTAGGGAATGGAACTTTTTTTAAAAAATGAGAAACACCATTGTTAACACTGTTTTTAAGATCCTGAAGATACAATGAGTCTAATGAGTGTAATAGCTCACCAGCACCAGAAGGAGGACAGCTGCACATTCCTGAGCTTTATCTTGTGTCAGTTCATGCTCCACAGAATACCAGAGTGAACTGATCTATTTTTCAGCAGAAAATTAATCCAGGAATGTTATGACTAAAGGAAAGCCAAAAACCCCAAAGCATGATGACAAAAAGTATCCAACCTTAACCCCACAGAAGAAAAGCTTTTTTTCTGTTGGGTTCAGAATTTGCAGTGGTTTGGGGGAGAGCCTCAAAAATGAAGGGGTGAAGGTGGTGGTCTTGCATGAGTGAATGTCAGGTCAGATCAGCTGTTTCAAATACTGCAGCCTTGCATTTTCTCCATCTGCCCTGGTGTACAACCTCTGCTCACACCTTTCTCAATCACCCAAGCAGATTTTCCAAGTTCTTGGGAAGAAATAAAGCTCTTAACTTTTCTGTCAATTCAGAAGTTAATACCTGTGTGGTATCTTACCTCTTTGGCTTCTTGAGTTTATCTAACAAACTGTGACATGGATCAAACAGTTAACATTTACATTACTCTTCTAGACTGACCCCAAATCCATCAGTGAACTTGATGACATAACTGATATCTTGCTTCTTGATGATATCAAATACTGACAGAGCTTCTTAGAACATAGGATTAATTACAGCAAACTCTGTTTTAATGTTGCATATTTGTAGTCACTGATTGTGGAGAAAGAGTCTGCTGAGCATGAGCCATTTAGAGAAGTACAGCACTCAAGCAGCAGGAGTGCTGGGTGTTGTCTGCTCCTGTGTGTGTGCACATGCCTATCATGCTGCCTGGAGATGTCTGCAGGAGAAAGGTGAGGACCCCTGCACCTCCCTGATGCTCGAGGAGCTGCTTGGGTGTCTTTGTGGCCCACACTGTCCCCATCAGACAGCTGCCATGGGGTTGACTGGAGTGTAGTGGGGCCTGCATGGCATCTGGAGAGCAATGTGAGCAAGCAATGAAAAGATTCAGAGCTCCACTGAGCAAAGAAGCATTAGAAAAAGGCCAGCTTGGAATTTTTCATTCTGGCTGTTCTGCTGTGGACATATTTGTGGCTTTCTCAGACAAAGTGTTTGTAAGTTGTATCTGTGAACTGGACAAGTACTGCTGTGATGGAGTATGCCCAGCCTGTGCCCTGGTACCACTACATATTCCATCCTATGTGGTTAAAAAGAAAAGGCAATGGATTTATTTTCGAAAAATTCACTTCCAATGTACCAGTGTTTAAATTCAGCTTATTAAATAAATTTACAATATATCTTATGTACTGCACACTTAACTGGTAGCTCAACACAGTAAGTTAGCTAATCTGACAGCCTGTTGCTACTTAAAGGGGAGGATTTTCCCCGTCTTCTTTCCCTTCTTTTCTATCCTTGGATTCTAGGTAAGTGCTTGAAATGATGCGTTTTGGACTTTTCCATGAAGGTCCACAGTTCAGGTTCCTGACTGTCAAAAAAATGTAGACTTACTGTGCCAAGCTAGCAAGTGGATCAGCGCGCTAAGAAATGCAGTGATTGCCAAAGCTGAGGACAGGTTAAGTGGGAGGATGCTCTCCTGGGGTCAGGAAGGTGATAAAGCGGAGGAATAGCAGGCTCTTTTCCTCTCAGGAGGCAGCCAATTGATAGATCTCTGAACTTAAGATGCTGCATCCTGCAGTTCTCCTCCCTCACCTTTTTACCTAGGTGTGGGAATAAGAGAAGCAGCAATGATTTTTATGGGATATACATGTCTAGCTTTTACTAAGTATCTGAAAATTGTTCTCTTGTCAGACAATATAGCAGAACTTGCTCTCGGTGATGGAGTCCTACCATGTAAGCAGGCATTGACTGTTCTGTTGAATGGATACAGACTTGAACACATGCTTGAAGACATTTCAATACATTTCATTCAGGGTCTGACCCACCTTTCTTTGCAGTTGGTAGGCAGTGCTTCCTTGACTTCATGGAGAGGTGCCTCAGACCTACTGAAAGGAGCTTCACATATAAAAGTTCATCTTAAGTTCTATTCCTCATTTTAATAATTTATCACTAATGAATATGAATGAGAACTTCATGATGAACTCACTGGCATTTGCAGTACTGCTTTGAGATCAGAGCCTACACTTCATAGCTTACAGTCTGCTGATTTATTCACGTTGTATTAGCACAGCTGAGGTGTTTTGTTTTAATATAGTTGGACTTGGGCACTTGGTCAAGTTAATGCATGTTTGAAGAAGAAAACAAGCAACCAGCCAAAATTTCTGTGCATCAGATGAACTCTGCAACTGCATGTGCGTGCTCTTATAGCCTAGAGAGCCTCTTCTTGTCCTGCAAGTGAAAGATAGTCACCTTGCATTTGCCACGAATACACCCATGATTGTTGACTCTTAATTGCTTACTTGTAAAGCTGCAGTAATATTATCTGATCTCTGTGTTTGCTTAATGTTGTTTGAAACTGAGAACAGTTTGTGGAAAATGATGTAGGTATGATGTTAGTATTGTACCTTGTCAATTGAAAAAAAATTCTGTTAAAGTAGGTATTTTCTTCACTGAAGTTCTTGGCAAACGCGCACTAGTGTTATGAAGCTAATTTTGATATTTGTTATTAATTGTCTGTTTTCTTCTTTGTTCCAGCTAACCACATGTACAGTGCTTAATGGAACCTCATGGGATGCAGTCAAGAGAAACAGGGCTTTTTTTAACCACACAGAGCAGTGCAGACGGGCTGTTGTTCCTTTCAACATAACTATCACAGGCTTCAGGGTTAAGATTGCTATTACTGTCTCCTCCTTGCTTTGGCACAAAAGCACGCTGAGGGTGTTTAATTGCGGGTTTGCCTCAAGGTAGATTAGATTAATTATTACTATGTAATGCAAGTTAAAGCAAATAAAGCTTAGCTAGGTGTATAAAAAAGGTGCTGCCTTTTTGGATTTTTAAAAAAAGCCTGTCAGTCACGATGAAATACAGCCAACTTTCTTTGTACCAGTGAAAGAAAAGGACTGTTAACCCCGTGAAGGGGATATTTATGTCAAGATGAGCATATGAAACGGAGTAGAAGAGAAAGGTTTCTCAATGAGAAGGACTGCAATTGCTTTCAAGACTCTTAAGTTGTGCTCTTGAAGACTGCAGAACTAGCTTAAAATGAAGCCTTATCACTTGAACTTCAGTGCCTTCACTGCAGAGTTCTTTACAGCCTTAATGCTAACCACCCACTATGGAATGGATCAAAGTGTTAAATATTTTGCATTATGCTTTACAAAATACTGATGCAGCAGGTTTGTAAAGGGGGGAAAACAAGTAATTGCCTTTAATCTATGCATTTTTGCCAAGCCATACTGAATTATTTTATTGTTAGAGGCATTAGAAACTAACAGTAAAAAGAACCACCAAGTTTGGAAGCATATTTTGGGGTACATCATTTCTATTACTGTATAATGTATTGCCTTACAATTTTAAGTGATAACGTACATTAAGTTAACAAACATTTAAGAAATATATGCACTGTTTGAACTGTAAATTATTTTTAGAACACTTTTACTTGGTTTTACATTGTTCTTTTAGTGCCTTAATTTGAGATAATTGTATTATTGCCATGTCGATAAATGTAGAAACCTAAAACTAAACAAAAGAAACCTCTAAAAAACTATGGCATATCAGTAGTTTTTACCGAATTTTAATTGGTTGAAGTATTGTAGATGCTAGATGCATTTTCTAAATTAAGTACAATCTTTGAATGAGAATTCCTCTTACAAAGGAAGACTGATTCTTGTTCATAAGCCAAGAGAAGCGTAGGCAATGCAAAAAAAATTTATGACGCAAAAGCTCTGGGTAATTCAGGAATTTCAGTAAATGCTGTCAGACTCTTGCTTTGTAGCAGGAACACATTCATGGCATGAGCAGTATGGTTTTGTTTTATTTTATTTTATTTCTTAACCAAATACCTCCTCAGTAATTTATAATGGCTTTGCAGTTGTGTATTAAATAAGAAGCACTGGAAAACTGATTCGTCCTTAGGACGATTTGCATGTTTCAAGTGGTATTGAAAGCCGCACTGATGGATATGTAATAATAAACATATCTGTTATTAATATGGAAATGACTCTGTGCTCATTTAATGAGAAATAAAGTAATTTATGGAAAGACCCTTTTGAAAACGACTGGCATGGTGTTTTCTCCTGACTGCAGCTTATACATCTTTCTAAGCATTCAGATATTGCAACAGTTTCCAAGTATAAGGTGCATTTGCAGCCTAATGCCCAGGGCACTCTGAAATCATTGTTTTTCACTATTCTACATGAATCATGTTTTCATTTCCTTATTCTCATGGCCTGCTGTAGTAGGCTAATTTATATTTATTATTCAACCACCACTACCCTGATCTGGCCTTGTGATTGCTTCATCCTTCATGATGCAGGTTTGGGGTTTCAGAAATACCACTTATTTGTGGGAGGGAACACTGTTCAAAAGACAAGGTAGTTTTTGTTGGTGGGGGGTTTTGGCATTAGGCTTGTTTGGGTTTTTTTGGAACAGTCTGTACATCCCATGAAGCTAGCAGTCCATAAATCTCCCTGGGTAATCCACCAAGGCCTGCAGAACAATAGAGCAGTAAGGCCAAATTACATGTGAATGATTGTATGTCCTTTGAAGGTCACAGAGCTGGGAAGTACAGACAGATAGAAGCCATTGATGTAATTTCAGGAAGTTCCTCTCTGTTGAGCTTGCTGTATCAGAAATGTTAGCAATATCAAAGCTGTGGCTGGAGCACACTAAAGACAACCTCCCAGACCACCAGTCACATTGACTGCGAGCTGGTGAATAATATAAGGGATAATTATGACCCGCATTAACCTCGTGTCACATTCTGGGAGGGGAAAAGTATAGTAAGATGATTAAACATATCCTACTTAAATACGCACATTAAAAAAGGAAATTTGGAGAGGTTGGAAAGGCCATGCTCTCTCCAGACCCAGATTAGGTTGTGGATTGCTTTTCTGCTTTCCTTCAAGTGTAACTGGCTACCTCTGCAGGTTCAAAACCTTTTGCTTGAGTAATTTATTAATAAAAAGTAGTATCTTGTAATTTCCTATTTCATGAATCTAAAAAACAGCATAAACCCTGTTATGAATAGCTAATGACTAGTGGGAAGAAGGAGCAAAAAATTATTTTTGCTATACAGATTGGTATCTACTATCATCTCCAGAGTTTTTTTAGTAATGCTGAAGTTCTGCAGTTCTTTTTAAATGCTGGTATTACTTGGGAAAGCAGCAGCAGACATAATGAAGTGTAAAATTACATTGACTTGTGTGTCTAGGATAAATTGCAACTAAAATGCTGTAATAATAAAGTCTAGACGTGCAAATTACAGTTTGTGTGTTCTGGTACACTGATGTTGGCACTTGTTTACTGTAAGCAAGGTGCCTATCTACAGGAATAGCTATACTTTGAATTAAAAAAGCAGCCAAAGGTTCCTGCTGTTAGGAAAAGTAATGCTTACAATCTCAACTGAAAGCCATCAAGAGATGCAAAATGTGTAAGCTGTGAAGAACCAGCATAAATCACCCTGGCTGCCTTTGTACTGCTGAAGCTGTAATTTTACAAGCTGCTTGAGAAATCGAGAAGTCTATATTCTTACATGATCTTTTTTTTTGTTGATTTGCCTCCACCTTTTTTTACAACTGTATTAGGTTCATTGACATGGGTAAAATGTGAAAAATCTGATTCTCTCTTTAAACTTTCCTATTCCTGCTGAAGGCACCAGGAAAGAAAATGGGAGGGGTAACTAACTGTAACAAAATAGCCTGGTAATAAAAGGAGACAGCCTCTTCCCCAGGTGAGATTTTCCTATAGTAGCCACTGAGCTGTAGCCAAAAGCAAGTTGGAAGTTGTACAGCAAGAGGAGGGGCAGCAGTGCTGAGCTTCCCTCTGAGCTGGTGAACTCTATTGGGATTTTTTTCTATGTACTAATTACAAACATAAAAAAATGCACGTAAGAGTTTTCTTCTTGTTCCTTCTCCCAGATGTACATTGTGACCCAGAATGTAAAACGTTTGAAAACTGCTGAAATGGAAGAGGTAACACAAAAATGGGGGGGTGTTGGTACTTTAAACATCTCCTGGATTGCTGTCGTTTCTTTACTGAAGATACATAGAAGATACACTGGAGCTGTGGATGCCACATCCCATAAGTCTTCAAGGCCAGGTTGGATGAGGCCCTGGGCAACCTGATCCAGTGAATGACATCCCTGCCCATAGTCCCTTCCAAGCCAAACCACACTATGATAGACAGGTTCCTGAGAACATTATGTTCCCCACAGAAAATAAAATATACGTTAATAAACACACCTGCCCATATATTGAATGAGGGTAACTCATCTTGACCTTTAAAGAAACAAGAAATGTAAAGGCATTATTTTAATTCCTGAGTCTCAGGTTATTTAAAGTGAATCTTTGTTCTACCACAGGCATCACATGGGTGCCTAAATCATGCCCTGCCAAGGGGTTTGGTTTCCTTCCCGTGCCTTTTGCTGTTATCGCAGCACCTGCTTGTACTGAGGGTTCACCTACCACTTGTGCTCCTCGGAACTGGGCCACGGGAGATGCCACAGCATTCAAAGCCTTTTCTAAACAGATCTGGACTTGCTCTGAGCCATATTCCAGCGTTAGTAAATCCTGCCTGGTCTGTTGGCCTAGGTGGGCTACGGTGCTGATGACACAGCCCCAGCTTTTGGATCCAAGCTGGCCTTGTATTCAACCAGCTCAGGACGGGAGGGAGCCCTGCTCAGATGGCCCTGCAACACACCACAGGGACACAGCCAGGGCAAGTCTTTCCTGTGTTCCCAGGCTCTCTCCCAAGGTTCCCCAGGGGCCTGTCTTCACTATGAAAAAAGATGCATTTAAAAATCTTCAACCAATCTTTTACAATTTCAATGTCGTCAAGGTAATCTGAGTTCATATTTATACATCAGTTTGCACTCTTTGTCTCTACACTCCTTATGTCAGTTTGTGAAAGATTCAGGGAAACCAGCATTTATTGATCCCCTCCTTTAGGAAAAAGGCACATGGCTGTTACTGCAGGAATAGACCTCCATGGACTCAGCAGAAAAAAGAGGGAGGTGGTGGTTCTTCACCTTGCAGAGGCTGGGATGAATTTTCCTGCAGATACAAATCCCGTTTATTCTCTTTCAGCACGGCACCCTCTAGTGCCTTTCCCAAATCCTGGAAATACATAGTCTGTGACTGCCTGAGCCCTGATCAGATAAGGGTTTCTCTAAACGGAAGGATTTATTCAGTGCAGCTTCAGACCGTGGAACATTCCACTTCCATTTAGCAGGCACAAGTAAATGTGACTCTACATAGGTCACTATTGGTATTAAGAGCAAAACGTTCAACTGGAGATACCCCACACTTGGATTCACAGGCAGGCAGCTGGGATCTGCTCTCACTTGAATAGATGGTCTGCAGGATCTCACGGTAGAACTGAATCAAAGTTTTTCTAGAAAGCTCCTTTCAGCAAATTCAAGTAACAACAGATTCATAACTTTTGCTGGTCAATTTTAACACTTAAATCACTTTAGTAATTGTAAACTCCATCTTAATTCAAGATCCAGCATAATCCTGCATAATTTCAGCCTAACACCCATTGCAGCTTCTCTGTGAAATGTAATCCTTGCTCCCCCAAACCTCTTTTTCACATCTAGGAGCCTATACTGGACAATAAAATCAACTTTCGTTCTTCTTCTCCATGACAAGCTGAAAAGACAAACTGAAAATTTCCAAGCCTTTCACTTTATGTTCAAACTCTGGATTACTTTCATGGCCATTTTATATTTAATTCTTCTACTGTTTGGAACTGAAAATCACATTTGGGGAACAGCAAGGAAAAGATCCTTCTTGTTTAGGATATCACCTCTATGGAAAAAGCATGGCCAAAAGTGCACATGCCAACAACCAGACAATGGAATAAGCTGTAGCAGAAACTCTTCACAGCTGCACATGTAAGCAGCAGAGGTGCATTGGCTTTCTAGAGGTGGGAGCTAGGAGGGGTGTGAGGAAGGGATGTTCCTCTCTTATCTCATTCTCTCCCTTATATATTTAAGCACTGCTTTGGTTTCTTTAACTGCACCCTAACACCAAGAGTTTTTGTAGAAGCAGTTGAGATTCAGGTCTCCACATCTACTGGTTTTAATGTTTACAACTTGGGGTTTATCATGCTGAAGGCTCCTGGCTGTTGCCATCATGCACATCCTTCAGTGTTCCTTATCTATCACTGAGCCTAAAAATCATTGCTGGTTGATTACCCATCTCCTCTCCTACCAATGAAGTTCTTCTGTTGGTAATTTTAGCTCCTCCTTCACCCTTTCCTGTAAACCAAACCTATTTCACCCACAAGAGCCTTTTTATTTTTTCTGCCTCCCTTCCCCTGCCTTGTGCAATCACAGCTTTTGGGCAGACCCCCGGGAATGCAAAAGCCCACCTCAGCTCTCACAGAATCACCAAGTTGCAGAATGGGTCAGGTTGGGAGGGGCCACAGTGGGTCATCTTGTCCAACCTCCCTGCTCACGCAGGGCTGTCCTAGGGCACAAGGTTCAGGATTGCATCCAGATGGTTCTTGACTATCTCCAGTCAGGGGGAATCCACACCCTCTCTGGACAATCTGCTCCAGGGCACAGTCACCTGCACAGGAAAGTTCTTCCTTAGGCTCATATGGAACTTCCTGTGCATCAGTTCCTGCCCATTACCTCTTGCCCTGCTGCTTGGCACCACCGAGGAGAGTTTGGTTCCATGCTCCTGACACCCTCGTTTAGATATTTATACACATTGATGAGGCCCCCTCTCAGTCATCTCTTCTCGAGGCTGAACAGGCCCAAATCTCTCAACCTGTTCTCGTAACAGAGATGCTCCAGTCCCTTAAGCATCTTTGCTGCCCTTCTCTGGCCCCGCTGCAGGAGCTCCATGTCTCTGTTGTCCTGGCGATCCCAGAACGGGACACACTCTCGCTCCAGCCCTGCGCCCTCCACACCGACCTTCCCTGCCCGCGGCNCTGCCCGCGGCCCCGCTCGCACCTCATCCCGGGGGTCGGGCCCGTCCCAGCCCCCAGCCCCCAGCCCGGAGCCCTGCGGCGGCTCTGCCCGCGGCCCGCAGGAATAACCACATCCCGCTCCCGGGGCGCTCCCGCCGCCGGCCCCGCCCGTTCCGGCGCTGCGCGCGCACCGCTCCCGCCCCGCTTCCGCCGAGCGGCCGCGCTTGCAGCGTCATCCCGGGGGCTGGTTTGAATGAGACCCCGAGC
>VZTJ01001828.1:716258-864392 GCA_013397795.1 Orthonyx spaldingii
CCCCCCCTTAAATGTTAGTTCTCATGCCTAAACTGATGTGGCAATTTAGGTTATTTTTCACTTTTCAACTAGTTTAACTCAGAACTTGTCAGGCAAGATCATCAGCCTCACCAGATGTTTCAGTGGAAACATCTAGCACAGATAATTCTGTGGAATTGTTCTCAATAGGCACTTCCTAGATGTGAGGAATTGAGGTATGCCCTAAAGTCACAATAGTGCAGTGTTGGTTCTGTGAACTAAAAGCAAGATTGTGTTTATTTTTGGGGAAATAGCTGGAGTATATTAAGGGGTTTGAGTGGAAATAACTGTCCTTAAATATTCATTGCTGTTTTTGCTGTGTTTCAAGGGGATGACTTTGCTCATGATGGGTTCCGCGGATGCGCTTCCAGAAGAGCCGATTGCTCGGCCCGTCTTCGTGGAAGACATGACAGAGGAGCAGTTGGCCTCGGCTGTAAGCATATCTCCAACTTTGGTTTCTTGTAAACCTTCGAGTAGTGGCAAGTTTTTAAATACTTGCAGTTGCTTAAAAGTGGATTTTGAAACTGTAATGTCTGTTTAGCGTATTCACCAAGAATCACAAACGTACATTAATGACCAAACTGGGAGCAGTGAAAAGAAGTCTGGGATTTAATATAAAAATCATACAATTAGTGCTGTTTTTCCTTTGAGCAGGCAACTTAGTAGATTTTCTAAAAATAGCATTGCTGATGTTTTTAAAGACGAAGTTGTATTGCTCTTGCTGTATCAGTGTCCTGAACTTTGTCTGAACAAGGCCTCTTAGACATGCAAAATTATTTCCTGCCTCTTTCATATCTGTGAGGAGAGACTAGGGTTTGTTTTGGGGTGGGGTGTGTTTGGGGTTTTGTTTGTCCATGTTAATAGTATTAGGTCAACTTTGTGAAAAATGAAAATAAGTTTGACACACATGTTTTACTTTATGGAAATAAAACCTGAAAGAGCATAATTAATCCATTATTTTCTTAGTGAAGTAACTCCCGAGTTTCCTTTTTTACATCTTGAAAGGCTTAATTTTCTTACCAGTCATTTGAACTGCAAGCTCTTTGTCACACTTAACAGTTGCATGATTGTTGTCAACTGTGCATGCAGAACAGGAATACTTTTATGCATGTCTGTATGGAAAAGGATCTATATTTTAGGACTGGGATTTAATGCTCTCCAGGCCACCTGCAGGTGAAGGATATTTATGTATTTTTGACTAACCCCATACACAGAGTCTTGAGGTAACTGAGAGGCAAGCAAGGAGGTGATTCACCGGCAGAAAGCATTTCAAAGAAGTTGGTCACATTGAAATTTTGTTATACATCAAAATTCAATTGTCTGCACTGCATGTATTCACTTGGGGAATATGCTAAATGACTTTTCCTAAAATAATCTGTTCGTATTGGTATGCAGTACTACTTAAGTTTCATTAAACTATGTGGTTTTCCCTGAGAAATACCTACGTATTCAGGATTAAAAAAAAAAAGAAAAAGTCTATTACATGGTGATTTATAGTTGTTTCTGAAACTGGTTAGTTTAACTATTAGTTGGCCTTCATATTGGTCAAAACTTTATCAGTTCACAATGTATCTGAAAAGATCAAGTTCATGATCTGTTACAAACTTCTGGAGAGGAGTTTAGACAATGCTTCTGTTTCAAACTATGAACTCCATCATTTTCAGAGTTTTACTGAAAACTGATTTTAATTAAAACATCAGTGTTTTGTACAAATGCATTCATGTGGAAATTTCACGGAAATAAGAGTTTTAAGGTCAAAACTTGAATGGGATTATAATTGAACTTTCTGAATGACTGCATGCATGAAGAATACGTTCATTAAACTAAACATGCACAGTAAAACCCCCAAAGCATTCCTGAATGTCCCCTAAAAGTATCAAATGGTGAAATGATGAATATAATCATAGAGTGGGTCTGGAAAACCTCAGAAAGTTTGATGGAGTATTCCATGTTTTGTGCATAATTCATTTTCTTTGAAATTGATGTCACATTATAGAGTTTATACAAAAATGATTGCACATCTCTCTGACCTTGAAGCACCCTTGTGAATTTTTTTTGGTAGATGGAATTGCCATGTGGATTGACAAACCTTGGCAACACTTGCTACATGAATGCTACGGTTCAGTGTATCCGCTCAGTGCCAGAAGTGAAAGAGGCCCTTAAAAGGTGGGATTCAGGACAAAAATACTGTGAATAAAATGTTTTCTTTAACTTATAAAATAGATATTTTGTGGAATGATCATCTTAATACTGGTATGAATAATTATAATCTGTCACTCTTTAGGTCTATTCAAGATTAACATAATGATTGATGAAAGTGTATCCTATGGCTGTGTTAGTCTGTACTTTAATAAGTTAAGGCTTTGTGTTTCTTGGAGCTGGCTTTTAGTAGAGAGGATGTATTTTGCTTAGCTAGAAAGTTCCTATCAAGACCTGCTTAAAATTCTAAAACAAGCTACTGAACTCTTAACCCTGTTTTTTTGCTGTTAGTTTTTATGGTCCTGTTCTATATGGTCCTGTGTTTGTTTGTTTAATCATATGGGAGTCCTGTTCCTTTGAGGAGTATTTCCTGCAATGGCTCTGTTACAGAGTGTTTTCAGCTGTGAAATTCTGATGTTACTGACATTTGCTACTTGGAGGTACAGTGGGAACTACTAAGGCATGCCTTTATGGAATTTTGTTTTGTTTGCCAATTTGTTCTGATTGTAGGATAACTTCTCTGATTTTTTGTTTGTTTGTTTTTGTTATTCTGGACTGAAATGTGAAAATGGCCAGTGGTTTTTTTGGTTTGTTTGTTTGTTTGGGTTTTTTTTGTAAGGAATATATGAGAAACTTGAAAGTTATGAATATTGAAGTAAAAAAGACTACCTGCCAATGTGGCCTGAATTTGTCCTCCAGATGAATTGTAACGAGAAAACAATGAATATTTTAAAGAAGTGAGAATTAGGTAGAGCATTATTGCCATCTTAGGGTTAATTTAATTCCTTTAAAATACACTGCTTTCTTGATTCTGTGGTACCCAGATGGATATTCTGTATTACTGTAATGACTAGTCATTTAAGTAGTTATAAATTGTTTCTCACTCTCTTAGTGAGTGAACCTTAATTATTAAGCACTGAGAACTATTCGTGAAGTACAGAAATTTGGGTTCAAGATTTTTTATTGACTACCAGTGTTGTGATTTTTGGTAAGTCTGTTTATTTCCATGTGGAGGACTCTTAAGTTACTGCACTGCATCTGAATATTTGACAAATTTAACATTCCAAATGGCAAAATGTAGCCTATGAAACTGGCAGACTGCAATGCAAGATGTGGCCGTATTGTCTGTGGGAAGTCAGATTCACACTCAGATTCAAGCTCTGTTTTTCCCTGGAGATTTAGCCTTTTTTTGGTGTAACCTGCTTGATGAAGGCTATAGGGTGCATGGCAGTGGGAGAGGTGTGAAAGGACTCATTTGGGAAAGCTGTTACAGCCTCTTTTCTCATGGCCTGCTCCGCTGATCTCCCCAAGGAACTCCTCCCTGTTCTGTAGTGTGTCAGGGGAAAGTTCTCTGCTCAGCATCTAGCAATAGTCAGAATTTCAAAAGTTCAGTCTGAGATTAGAGAATGTGTATGACCTTCCTTTTGCATGAAGGCTTTGGGGAGTTCATCTGTTCCTTATCCAGTTGCTAAGTTAAGAATTCAAAGAAGAATGGTAAGTTCTTATCATACAGGTGGACTCCCACACCTTTTCAGTGTAGAACATATTTCCCCAGGAAAACATCTCACCTCTCACTGCTTTGCTTCTGCTGTGGAAGGAGGAAGCAAGCCTGCCCTCCGTCCCTGTGCATTTTATCTGCCACCTATGCTTGAAGGTGTTTTTTATTCCCATGTATCTGAAGAAGCCGTGGTAAATATTTCAGAAATGGGGTAGGTTTTGTTCAGACTACTCAGTTTCTTTAAAAATAAAATGAGTCTTTGAGGCAAAAGGATTAGGGAAGCAGCAGTGATGTATCCAGATTTCTTGGTCTGCCTTTACTTATTGTCTGAAAAGTGCCAGTTTTCCTTTGCTTCCATGCAGTACTTACAAAATAACTGAAACATTGAGGTAAATGTGAGTGAATCTTACCTTTGGTTACTGCTGGTTTGGTGATAGATTTCCTTTAAATGAATCTAGCTGCTGCCTGCTTCAAAAACCCTACTGTCCTTCTTGTTTGTGTTTAATTCCATGCAAATTATTTTTCTTCCCTTTTAGGTATGGTGGTGCCTTAAGAGCTTCGGGAGAAATGGCCTCTGCTCAATACATTACTGCAGGTTGGTGTTTAGAGTAGAAAACAGGGGTTTAGACAAGTGTGTGATCTCCTGCTAACTGCAGATGAAGTTTGCAGTTAGAACTCTGTGTATTGTTCTGTAGTGCATATGCCTTAGGAATGCCAGGTCTGCTGGCACTGGAGAATTCATTTTGTTTTTAAAGGTTATTCTGCCCCTGCCTGCAAAGCGTTTATCTCTGCACATTACCCAGCTGCAGGCTAGGGAAAAGATACTTAAGTGTGATCTAGGTTTAGGTAGAAATAATTTGAATCTCCTAAATGTTTTACATGTAGGCATGAAGTAATTGCAACTTCCTAAAGCACACTCCATCCATCCTTTTGTTGATTTGATCACTTTGTGTAGAAATATTTTAGTTCTTTGTTTCACTTAATGGTAGGCTAACACCATGCTCCTGGGATGTGTATTTCATGGCTATTTTTAAATATGATTTATTGGCTGAGCATTATTGTTACAGTGGAAACTGATGCTTTATCAGAGGTCTTAGCCTTTGCCCTAACGATCCAGATTTCATAAGTGGAATGGAAAGGAGGGTCTTCAAAACAAAAGTTACTCTTTGTTGTGGTGGTCTGGGTGCTCACACTGTGGGAGCTCACGGTGGCCCCGTATCTTCAAGCTCTAACTAGAGTTCTAGTTAGACCCCTTACACTTGAACAAGGGTACTACTTGTCCACTTTTTGTTTTTTTACTCTATTTCATTGCCCCACTAAGATGCTGGGCCAGGACACTGGGATTTCTACCAGTCCATTTAAGGAAAAACAAAACAATATAAGGAAGGAAAGGTCCAGTTTGTGGGTATGCCTGCTGATCGAATTTTGGGGTGGTAAGTTCAATGGTTACTCTATACAGCCATGCCTGCCCCTCCCCTTTTCACTGCCTTTACTTCGTGTCCCTTGTTTTCTTTTTAAGGTGACAGCTCTGCTTCTTAGGAATTTTAATAGTTTAAGTGATTTGTAGTTAATTCTTGGGCGCTGAGCTGTTCAGGACCTCCTGCATGACACTTAGTGGCATTTTTTTTAATTGCTGTGTCATATCAGTTGCACCTCTTATAGAGGTCAGTGAAGACATTTCTGAAAGAGGAAGCAACTGACCTTGGTTCCCTGTAATCTTGCCTAAATCCACTTACTCAAGCGTACCATTCATTAGTCTCTCCTCCTGTAAATTAGTGACCATGCAGATTGTTGCCTACCTCACAGGGTTGTTGTGAGGATTAACAGGTGCCTGTGAAGTGATCTGTGGGTTTAAAATGCTGTAACCTGGGTAGATAAGACATATGCTAGAGTGTGGAACAAAAAAGAAAGCCATGTGTGTTGTCATGCAGTCAGTATCATTCATTGGGATGCACATAGTTATGAGCTCTCTGCACATATGCATACACATACTTGTTTTCCTGGGTCTTAAGCATGGGTGTTTCCTAGATATTTTATTAAAGTTTTTTTTTCCTACTAGCTGGTGAAACTTAAGTTGCTCTAGAGGATAGATTGTGAATGCCTTCTGGTTTCTCTTGTGAAAACATTGTTCCTCAGATGTATTCCAAATGAAACCTTAATTGCTCAAAAATTTTATTTTTTTTCCTGTTAGCAGCTGGGAAGGACAAGGCATTATGTGCAAAATCCTTAGAATTGCCATCTTTATGCTTTCAAAGTCATATTAACAAAGGAGATCTTAGGTGCACCTGCTATGCCTCCTGGAAAATTTGGTCCTGCTTTGGAAAGATCAAATTGGACACTGTTAATTGATCAGTTTTTAAATGTTGCTGCTGTTTTACTATTCTTTTACACTTCCTGCCATGTTTGAATTGTTTTTGCACTTCTCAAAGCATTCACTTACTTTTTCTTCAAGCTCTTAGAGACTTGTTTGATTCCATGGATAAAACTTCCTCCAGTATTCCACCTATCATTCTCCTGCAGTTTTTACATATGGCCTTCCCACAGTTTGCAGAGAAAGGTGATCAAGGCCAGTACCTTCAACAGGTAAAAACCAATTATTAGCTTATTGTTTAAAATTCCATAGTATGTTGGAAGTTGAGAACATTTCAAGACTTTCCTTCTGTGAAAATAATTGCTCCCAGTAAAGTGGGGTGGTTTTTCTGTAGAAAAGTTGTATAGAAGTCGAACGTAATATCAAATGCTATCTTTAAGAATGCACGGTGGAATTGGGATAAATTCTTAGTTAAGGAATGCTCACATTTGGCTTTAGAGTTGATGGGTTTAATGTTACTAAATCGTAATGCCACTAGTCACATTTAATGTGGTGTTCCCTTCCTAGGATGCCAATGAGTGCTGGGTACAGATGATGAGGGTACTACAGCAGAAGCTGGAAGGCATAGAAGGTGATACAGTTATGGAGGTAATTGTAGTTTTACTTTAACCAGAATTAGGATTTATTTTGTTAAGCATTATCTGCTTTTGAGTTCTTTAGCATGTGCCTAGAGTCCAGTACATGAAATTGCTTTCTGATGTGTCTGATCAGCATGGTCCTGTCAGCTCTGCTGTGGAGTGTGCTAAAGGAAACCCTTTCCTTTGGGCTTTGCAAGGCAGTGTTGGTCCCAGCTGGTGGTGACACACACTCACATATGTGACAGCTGGCCTGATAACCTGTGAATTCAGCACATGGGAACTTTTTTTTCTGAAAAAAAGTGTGCTACAGTTCTAACTTGAACTGTTTGAAACAGGCAACTAACCGAATCAACCTGATAAAAGAAATTGCTTAAAGTTTTTCTCATGATTTTACCAGAACAGCTTTCTTTTTCTCTGTAAACTGCCTTCTGGAGAGTCTTGGCAGAGTCTTGGAAGACTATCCTGAAATTCAAGATAGATTTAAACTGGGGGGGAAGAGGGGGGAGCAGGGAGGTGTGAGTTTTTGATCGTGTTTGCTGATGTGCTTCAGGGTGGTTCTAACAGCATGCTGTAAGTGTATTTGTTTTGAAACTTTTGTGCTATGTAAGGAGATTGACTGAGTAGGACAAAGTGCACCTATAGAAAGATGAAGGAATAGGCTTTAAAGAGTTTAAATAAATGCGGTTATTTTGTCTGTAGAGAAGACTGTATTTACATTCTATTTAAAGTTACATCGTAAGAGATTTTGTTTTACAGACAGACTCTGGAGCTACAGCAGCATCCTCTAAAAAGAAGAGTTTAATTGATCAATTCTTCAGCATTGAATTTGAAACAGCGTATCCTAAAGACTAAGGCAAGACATAAACAGTGATAATTTCACACTTCAGCAGTTGAGTTCAGGGAGGATGAAAAGCACTGTTCAGAATAGTGTGGAAATTAAAGGTGTAGGTTGGGGAAGAGGGTCATGATGTTGTGCAGGAGTACACAGAAGTTAAAGTTGAGATTGGATATGCTTTGAGAGAGAGTATGATGTGGGGAGGAAGAATGGTAATGGAAATTTACAGGAAAAAAAAAACTTCATTGAATTGCAATAGCAGATTTCTTCCCCAGAGAAGATTGGTACTTACCACCTTCAAGGATGCTGACATGCTTTATCCAGCTAAAAGTAATTGTTGTCCTAAATAGGTTTTTTGGCTTGTGAGGGTGTGTTGCTGACATATTTGGTATACTAAAGATGTACCAAAGGTAGCTTGGTTGGTTTCTTAAGAAATAAATTAGATGTCTACTGTTGTATGAGTAAGAAACAAATGCAGCTGACAACTTTCTAGTAGCTTCTTTATAGCAAGAGAAAGAGGATAAGACCACATGGGGCACACAGTTCATGGCAAGTATTGCTCTTTTCCCACTTCTCCACCCTAAAATCCTGGCTGTCATGAAACTGAGTGTCACTTTTAGAAAGAATTATACTGTGCATTTTGGTTGTCTGAAATAAGGAAACATCCCCTTAGATGAGGTACTGTATCTCATAGCTTGGAAGTAATGAGGAATAAAGGCCTTTTTTAAGGTAAGAATCATGCATCTCTCTCTCTGTATCATGATGTTTACTATTCTTGAAATAGTTGGGAGTCTTGGAATGTGTAGCTAAGAGGAATGATGCATAGGCCAGGATCATGAAGAAGACTTGTTAGAAGAGTTGCAGACTTTCAAAGTGTGATTATGGCAGCATTTGTAGAGTAGCTGCAGTCAGAAAAATACCTGGTTGGAAGGAGGTGGAGGAGAGAAGAGGATTGGAATAGAAGTATGAAAAGAGGAGAGGGCAGACAGAACAATTAAAATAATGTGTAGAAAATAACGAATGAATGAATTTCAGTGAAGAGGACAGATGCAAGGCAGAGAAAGGAGGCTCTGCATGGTGAAAGAAACAGGAAGTCTGGCCGGCAGCCGCAATAGAAGGACTTTAATAATCATAAACAACAATGGAGTGTAATGTTGCAGGAGGGCTTTGTAATTTAGTGTTGGCAGCCAGTTAATGTGTTCTGTGTCCCGGGGGTTGGGTGGTCATGGGGGAGAGGAAAGAACAAAGCAGGCCTCAGCTTTAATGATGATTAAACTTACTTTACTTTTTTGGTGTGCTGTCTGCCCCAGCTGCCCCTTGTCCGTAGCCACGAAGGAACAGATTGGTCTGAAGGAAGGGCTCTTTCAAAGCTTTCTTGTACCATGAGAAGTAAAAGTACCGTCTGCACAAGCACAGAATTACCTAAATTGCTGTGCTGCGTGGCATGTTGTTTTCACTAGAGCAGTAGTTCAGCTCTTGGTGCGTGATGGTTTTCCTTAATTTTGAGAAGCATGAAATGCACAGAGGCAGAAGAAGAAGAAGTAACTAAAGGAAAGGAGAATCTGCTTCAGCTTAGCTGCTTTATCAATCAAGAAGTGAAATACCTGTTTACAGGACTAAAATTGGTAAGCTATTGCAACTTTTGTTAAATTGAATTCTAGGTGGCCTGTGTATTTTTTTAATTGAAATTCTAAGTGGCCTAAATACACTTCATTCTAAGTGTATTTAATCTGTGACTTGGAATTGACATCTGCTGTCCAAGCTTTACAAAGTTTCAAGAATCTTTTTGATGTTCATTGGGAAGATGGCTGTGAAAGGGAATTGCACGTTAATGTCAAACAGATTGCAGCAGAGCATTGTGTTGACCCTGACATGGTCTTCCCCATGCGGGTGACCAAATGCAAGGCAGTTTGCTACTTGTTTGTTCAGCTAGGTTTCACTCTAGACTGAGCAGTATCATGGTTTATGCAGAAATCAGTTCCCAAAAAGTCCAGAAGTCATCTTGGAAGTAGGTCGTTGTTTTGGTTCCTAATTGACTCCCCCCCCCAGATGATGTAGCAACTAAATTTGATTTTGCAGATTTTGAAGGGAGTGTAATTTTCTGTGAGACATCATCCTCAAAGTAGAACTCTATAAGGTAGTCTCTGCTTTATATATGTATGTATTTTGAAATTTTAAGGGCTTTTTGGAGAGTCTGAAGTAGCAAGGAGAGGAGCTACTGTAAAGGCTTTGCAGTAACTGTATGAGCCTAGGACAGTGATCTGGTTTGTACAGGACTAAAACCAAGTTGCATGATTCTCACATCATCTTTGTATCTCTTTTTCTTTTTTTTTTTTGTTTCAGAATTTAGAAGGAAAAGTAGGATAAAATAGCTAATGCTCACAAATTAAATCTATTAAAAAAGAAACTTCACTTTCAGGTCAAAAAAAATCTACAATTCTTATGCTGGTTTGCCTGTAGCAAGAAAGTTGCAACACTAAGAACCAAGCTAGTCTTTTCTGGAATTTTGTTAGGAAACACAGCTGTCACTTTTTATGCAACTCTGCCTGCTTGAGACTGAGAGCTGAGAAATGTGCAAATATTCTTCTCACATGAAACTTCAGATGTTCTTCAGTTGTGTTCCAAGCATGATATGATACACTTGTAACTAAGTCCAGATACAATTCATAACAAAATCCAATTGTGAGTTCTACTCCTGTGGAGCAAAATTTTCTGCAGAGAGAAGCTCAGTGTTGTCAGGACTCAGGAATGAGCCGGGAGCTGAAGGAATGAATGGGCATAGTTCTTTCTGCCAAGGAATTTCAAAATCCTGTGTGTTGTAATGGCTGACAGCAAAAGAAGAGACTGGCAGAACAAGATTTAGTTTATGGTTTGTTTACCCCCGTTGTGCTTTTCTCTAAGCTGTGTTTTGTGATGAACATGTGTTACTTCCTTTTCTTGTAACAGCGTCTTCAGGAGGAAATCACCAAACTCTCTCCAACGCTGCAGAGAAATGCACTGTATATCAAATCTGTGAGTGGTACTTTCATTGCTCTTTATGATTCTTTTAAATGTTGTCAGTTTTCTGTTCCAAAGCACAAAGTTATTGCTGCAACACTGTGTGATTTATGTTTATAAAGCATCTGAGTATCCACTACCAAGAAATTTAAGACAAAGCTTCAAAAAAGGAGCCTGGTTTATATCTGTGGTTTTGTGTAGAAATACATTTTGAGAATAGACTGTAATTTAGGATAAACAGTGTTGAAGGAATAGAAGATTTGTGAATATTTAAAGTAATAGCTTTTTCTAATTTTTTTTTATAGTCCAAAATTAGTCGCTTGCCAGCGTACCTGACTATTCAGATGGTTAGATTTTTTTACAAAGAGAAAGAATCTGTGAATGCAAAAGTTCTTAAGGTAAGTTTTCTGCATATTGAAGTGTAATTCCTCTTTATGTTTTCCATGAGTTTTTATTAAAGGTAGACAACGAGGACTTGAAGACTACTTACTAAATTGTTCGCTTTTAAATTGCATTTAAAAACATTAACAGTGCAGTGTCTTTGCTCAAATACAAAGTAGTTTTGTTTCCAGTTGTGATGGTGTGTGGCAAACTACACTACCCAAAATAGACTCAGGGAGGAGGTGAGGGACAGAAGTGAATTTGCCCCAGTATTGCTAATATTACAAGATGACAATAAACATAATGTTTTCTGGTCTCTGCTCACCAGTGGTTCTGAGAAGGATGTTTAACCAAGGAGAGGTCCATGCTTTCAAACACTGACCAGTGTTCTAATGTTGATGGGACATGTGTATGCTGTCAGACACTTCCTGTATTAGTTATTTTAATTATCTGGCTTTATGATGGACAAATGAAGGAACCAGCTGCAAACAGCTGAATGTTCCAGTTTTGCTTTCTGTTGGCCGTGGCTGACACACTTTGTAGGCTGCCCAAGGAGCATCATGATAGATGCTCCTTCCTTACCAGAGGAAGAAAGGAAATAAAGGTTGAAGGTGCACATTAACTATTTCAGAAGACAGTTTGGATAACACATATTGACATTTTTGTCAGGGTACAGTCATTCTACATGTCTGCCTGTTCTTTTCCCTTAGGCCTGCATAGGTATTTCCGTAGTGTAGAAGTGTGACAGCTAGCAATAAAGAATCTGATTTATTATTAGTCTATGCTGAATGTAATAATTTATAGTGGTTTGTTTATACTGAGTTAGACATTCTTCTGTGAAAGCATTGTAACCGTTTCAGTAAATACCATCACCAGAATCCCAGTAGATCAGATTGCCATCAATTTGAAGAGAGTTGCATTAATTTCATTTAGTGTTTCTTCTCCTGGGAGAATGCTTTAATGTGGAGTACCAAACCATGCTAATAAATCTTTATGCTTTTTACTTCCTAGGATGTTAAATTTCCTCTTATGTTGGATGTGTATGAGCTGTGTACGCCAGACCTGCAGGAAAAAATGGTTTCGTATCGATCAAAATTCAAAGATCTAGAAGACAAAAAAGTAAATCAACAGCCAAAGAACGTAAGTCTCCTGACACTTTCACTAATTCATACATCTGAAATTGGAGTACTAATAAGGACTAGAGAAAACTCAGTGTTCTTAAATATATTATTTGCTTATGTAGCAAACTCCCTGATATTGAGCTTTAGATTTTTTTTATCCTGTATTTTTATGAAAATACAGTATCTCCTTTGGTGTGTTTGCTTGATGAGAAATGTTAAATGCTGTAGTCAGACAGCATGTATTAAGTGTCTTAAAATGTAGTGCTTCTGTTTACCAGTGCTATGCCTAAAGGTTTTCTGTAAATTACACAAAATTCTCTTCAAATATATTACTGCTTGCTGGCTGCTCCCTCCTTCAGTGGAGTGTAGGAAGCTGTTCCCTGCTCACCAGCTGGAAGGGGTTGTATGAGGGACTGCTACGTCTGACTGATAAAAATTAGAATACATGTACTGGTGATCTTAAAATCACTACTCTGAAAGCCTGGTAAATGGTTTCGTGTCTTATCCTGACCACATAATGCTAACACTGACTTCCCTGTCTTTAATGAAGAAAGAAGTAAATGAGCTAAAACTGTAGTGTTTTAGCCATTTTTTTGAAGTTTGCTGGTCTTTTCCTGGCCTAACTCCTTGCAAATTCTTTTAAACATTTGGATAAGGCTTGCATCCCCTCTTACACAGATGGGAGCAAGGAAAGAGTGTTATTTTTGAACAGAATGTATTGGCACAGAGTCTGTTTCTGGTATTTTCTTTTTGCCACTTCTGCTGCTAGCAAGCCCCCACCAAGGAATAAATCTTCAAGTGCAGAATTGTTTCATAAACAAACTCATAAATCTGGTGGGTGAACAGTGCAGGCAGTATGTGCTAAAACCTTTATATATTTGCTTTAAAATTGGTCTGCTTCAGATAAGGCTTTTGTAGGTCCACCTAAAAAATACAGTAATGAACTTCTTTCAAGTTGAACAAAAATGTTTAGACTTAGAAACGTATTTAAATGAATGGAGACTTGGGATTTGATGTGATTGTGCTAAAGCTTTTATTAAACCATTCCACATTAATTCAGCTTACTCTCTTTTTTAGTCTAGTAAAAGTGATGGTGCACAGAAAGAAGTTAAATATGAGCCATTTTCTTTTCCTGATGGTGAGTACAGGGAAGCAAATCTTCTTTAAAGTAACTTTCTATTTACTTGTGTTTAAGTGTGCCTGATGATAGGAACACTTTGAGAACCCTGGCTCTCTTTAATGCCTTTGAAAATTAATCTTTAGAGACTGACAGAAATTTAAGGAATGGAAAGATTAAGTAAACCAAAACATTGAGATAGTCAAAGGCATAATTGCCATCCATCTGACAAGCTGGTGATAATAGAAGCCCATCAATAGACATTTGCATGTCATGTGCAGTTGTTTTGCACACTGCTTTGTCAGCGGCTGGTAGAAAGCTGAAATCAAAACCAAAACTTAAACTGGGCTTTTAAAAGTGCTGTGGTGGTGCTGGTGTTGCCTCAGTTTTGGGGGGGCTTGGAGCCTGATGGCCCAAAGCACTCACCCTGTGTATTATATCAGTAATATTTATGGGCACGTATTTATTTTGTGAGAATGCACAACATCCTCAGTTTCCTGAGACGCTCCTGGCTGAGAGCTGCTGCTGCCTTTAGTTCACAATGATTTTGTACCGTGCTGTACCTGGGGTTTTACACACACAGCCACGGTGCTGCAGCCTGGCTGATGCATCGTTGGTGTGTGAGCTGGGAAAACACTGCAGGTGTTCGAGTAGGACTCAAGGTTACTTTTTCTTTCCCCTTCAGATATTGGTTCTAACAATTGCGGCTATTACGACCTGCAGGCAGTGCTAACTCATCAAGGCAGATCAAGTTCCTCTGGGCATTATGTGTCTTGGGTTAAAAGGAAACAAGGTAAAAAAATAAAATTGCAGCCCTGTTAACTGCTCTTCACAGCTCCTTTCAGTGAAGGGGCTGTTAAGCAAGCTTAGATTTTGTGTACGTAAATTACAAATAATCGTCTTGTTTTCCTTGCAGATGAATGGATTAAGTTTGATGATGACAAAGTCAGCATTGTTACACCTGAAGACATTTTGAGGTTATCTGGGGGTGGAGACTGGCATATAGCTTATGTTCTACTCTACGGGCCTCGCAGAATCGAAGTGGTTGAAGAAGAAGCTGAACAATAGTCTTCCGTTTTCGCCGTTCTGCCTAGGTGTGAAATAAATGTTGATTACTGATCACTTCTTTAACCCCAGAGCTTTAGCAAGTGGATAATAATTTGTTCAAACCTTCTCATGTGCAGAGGGATATTGTTTTAAAACTGATCCATGTACCAACTAGTCACTACTGGACTGGACTGCCCACTGTGGTGACAATACTTAAAATAGCTTTAAATGTCTTGCAGAAGATCATTTTTTTTTAAATGAGCCTCTCCTCCTCCTTCTCTAATGTCATCAAGTATTTATTACACACCTACTCTCACATTTGTTACTCTTGCATGGTTTATACCACAGTTCAGTAGCTGTCCATCCTTTGCCTTACCTGGCAGTTCTGTTAGGAAGGTAGAAGAGCAACTGTTGCCTTGTTGTGTAACTCAGTGCTGCTGCCCGTAGCCAACAGCTGTGGCTACAATCAAGTATTTGTCCAGCCTGACCTGCTGATTCAGTCTGTTCTGTTGCTGGCATCTCATGATTTCAAAATAAATTGTGATCAACAATGTGTCTCCATTAAAAACAGGTTCTGTCCTGGTACTGTAGTCAGTATGCGTTTGTTTTCACTTCTTGGGCCACCACTGATGAATGTCTCAAAGCAGTCATGGAATAAAGTCACTTTTTTTTTTAAGTTGTAGGGATGTGTCTCCTGTCCTGTTACTCTTTACTCAGTAGGTAAGTCTGGTGTGGTGGCTGCAAAACTGGGCTTTGCTTAGTTACAGGACCTTCTGCAGTGACTGGGTGTGTGTGACTGCTGTAAAAAGAGCATTTCAGTGCTGGCTACAGCCTAAAAAGCACTACTCAGCCTTTGGTGTACAGATTCCCAGTGTTGATGTGTCCCAGTCCCTTCTGGAAGAGCTGGTCCATATTCATATGAAATGCTTTCACTTCTGTTGGCAGCGTGGTGAGTTTGCCTGTGCCGCGCTCAGAAAGGATCCCTGTTTCGTCCTTCCCTGGGGACACTGGCATCAGCTGTGGCCTTCACAGGTGGCTCTTCTGCCTTTGAGTTGTTACTCCAGTGCCACCCTTGGGAGCACACCAAAGATGCAGAGGTGTATTTTAAGTAAATGGATGATTTTTAAAGGCAAGTTCTGCCCACTAAGGAACCCCCTGACAGTTCTGGCTCTGTTCCTGCAGGCCCCACAGAAACATGACAGGCTCCTCCAGGGTTCAATGCTTGTTCTGCTCCTGCTAAAGGGGAAGGAGGAATGGTACCTGTGCCTGGTTGCTGCTTTGTGGAACTACATTCTCCCACTGTCATCCTTGGCTTTCCCAGCACTGAAGTTGTCAGTCACACCTGCATACCTCCACTCACAATATGCTCAAGTCCCTCTATCCATTGAAACTATTTAAGTTCATACCTTCTACCAACCCCTACCTGCAGCAGGAGCTAAGACCTGGGCTGTTATTTCCAATAATTTGCCTGTTACCTCTGCTCCTACCAACCTTCTCTGAAGCACCCTAATCGAATTCCTAACACATTTAAATCCAAAGTGGGGCAACAGGCACAAAGCTTTTATCAATGGCTCTGCAGGCGGGAACTCTCCTTTGAGGTGGTAGCTAACCCTGCTGGAAATTCACAGCTCTGACTGAACAGCTGAAAAAATACAGGGAAGAGTTCAGTGGAAGGCAGTTTTCCAAACATTGATCCATTAGATCGTGTGAATGACAGAAGCACTACACAAACTAGCCACAGAACAAGTTGTTGTGTTGCTGCCACTTAACACTGCAAGAATCTCACTTTTTGGGGGAAAACAGGTTGTACCCATCTACAGAGAACCATGGCCTTAAAAATGAAACCTTCACAGAAACCTGTGACAAAAAAATTTCCTTTTTTACCAGGACTCAGGGGCGTTCCTACATAGCCAAAGAAGGAGAAGCTAAAAGTGATCACTAATAAAAACCAGCATGGAAATCCCATGATCTTTGAACCAGTTCTTCAGTGGGAGAGTGGTACAGCACTTCTTCCCCGGAAGTCCGTGCTAGACTTTGGAGTGCCATCACAACAACCCTCTTGTTTTATCTCTATCAGGCAGGTCTGACAGTCCCAGCTCCCATCACCCCAAGGGGTGATTCAGAAGTCCTTCACACACAGCCCTCCCCTGCTGTGAGGAACCTCACAGAGGCAGTGGCAGTGGGAGAGGCTGCTGGTGCTCTGTCCAGTGGGAGTGACTCCAGTTCTGCTGGTACCAAACCCTCCCACAGCCTGCACCAAAAGCTGCCTTGACTCTCCATCCTCCCCTTTATGTTCTACCACCAAAGATGAAGCTTCCTAGTTCCTAGGCCAGGCCGACTACTCCTTTTCTCAGACAATCTTGACAATCTAACAGTATTATTAAAAAGCTTTATATCATTTACTGAACATAAAATACCTATCAAAAATCCGTTACCTAGCGACAAAAGTAACAATTATCAATGACAAGCACCAGAAGAATCACAATTACCAACACCCCCAGCCCCAAGTCAGTCAGCTGGCATCTGAGGTGAGTTAGCTGCTGCCTTCGGTGTCGTTGCTGAGGCTCTCAGCCAGATCCCCGAGCCCGGCTTTGTTCAGTGCTGTGATCAGGTTCTCGGGGGTGGCGTGGGCGCCCTCCTGGTCCTGCCAGGCCACCAGCAGCTGCTTGGCTCTCATCTTCACGTCCTCGCTGTCCAGCTCGATCTGCCGGATATCAGCTTCCTTCATCTCCAAGTAGGGGGCCAGGGCCTTCCACTGCTCCCCCAGCCTGTTGGCAAAGGACTCGATCTGCTCGCCTGTCATGGCTTTGTCCCGTTGCACCTCTGGACCTGGGGAAAAGAGAGAAGGAATCAGTGAGACACTGGGAACATCTCTAGACACTGTAAATGAATCTTCCCTGATCTTCCTTGTTTTAAATCTTCTGTTTATTTACTGACAGACTGACTTACACCTTTCCTGTGGCTTTTCAAACCTACTCAAGCTCCGAGAGCAAATTTTTACTGGTGTACTACCTGGGTTTCAAGAGGAATGCCCCTTAATGCCCATAATAAGGAAAATCTTGATTTTTATGTTATCTCCTATTATATTGAGAGAGAAGTGCTGAAGTCTCAAATATATCAGAACTGCCTCCTCCAAATGAAAACAAGGATTTTGACAGGCAGACTAGTTTTCAACACAAGTCAATTATAACATTGAAATACAGAGTGACCTTTAACATTTAGCTGTCTTTTGAAAATTTTTAGTCACCTTACTCAAAGTCAATCCAGGTTAAAAAAAAACCAAACAAACTCAATGTCATTCCCTTTTTTCTCATGTTACTATTGGCAGCAGGACTGTGACAGTAAATTTCATGTGTAGTCAGTACTTTAAGGAATTTTCTGTCATTCTGGCATTGACATAGAAATCATGGAATACTAGGCTTGGCTGAGAAGCCAAGTGCTGTAGTGATTACACAGATGGCTTTGCACATTCATAGCTTCTCATAGTCTACAATCTATGGCTTACCATCCATGTTTATTTCATGATTTTAAAGAAAAACACCAAAGACTGAATTATGTAAAGAAATTAATCATATTATTTAATAAACTATCTCACCCTCGTGCCACCTGGAGATAGTTGGCATGGAGTAGAAATTTCAACTCTCTCCAGTGCTTATCAGTCACACTCTTTTATCTAAACTAAAGTCACATGGAGGGAGCAAGGATAAAAGATGCTGAACAACAAAACAATAAAAGCCCTCAGATCATTTCCCTTTTATCTAAGCACAGCAGACCCTGGCTCTGCCATCGTTGCTTTAAGACAAGATTTAAAGAAAGAGGTAGATCCCACACAGTGACACCACAAAGGCTGTGTGAATTTGCATTAAGCTGAAGAGGAAAGAACTTCCCTACTATTGGCAAGGAGACTGTGGAGAAAGTCAAGTGCTGGATGGAAAAGGGGAACACGAGAGAGATTCGCAGAGGCCCACAGGTGGCTTTCCAGTAAGAGACAAAAGCTTTCAACAAAGCTGCCAGAGGTACCCAGTATTTGGCTTCCATGCCCTGCACATCCTATCCGCCCATGCTGGATCCAGGAGCTGGCACAGAGAATTACAACACACAAGGGAGCAGGTGCTGTGAGACGAAGGCACGAATGAGCATGGAAAAGGGCAGATTTGCAGACAAAGGAGATGGGGAAGGACACCTAGGAGCAGGACATGCCAGGATTAAAGGCAAGAGACAAAGAGGAGTGAATTGTGGAGAAAAATGAGCAAGATGATGTTTGTCAGGAAGGTTGCTCTTCTCACAGAGAACCTTTTGCCTTTAAGGTATTTTAAATGAAGAGGAAGTAAAGATCTCAGAGTTGGAATATATTCATTTTTGAAAGTCCCACAGCTACCACCCCAGGAGGGGCAAGGGGGAGGTGCTTACCCCAGCAATTAAAGGGCAGAGAGAACAGGAAAGGGAGCACTCACATAGGCTTTTACACAGCTGACATTTCAGTCATGAACACCCAGTGACACTGGCAACATACACCACATAGCAGAAAAGGTGACAGAGGCTCCTAATGAAAGTGCTAATCCAACAGGCTGGATGATTTCAGCATTGCAGGGTAGGGCACTGGGAGGTTGCTCCTGGTGTCCCATGTCCTGAACAAGCTGCGCTTTTTCGTATGGATGCACTGAGTAAGCAGGACTGATGGCCCTCAGTCGAAAACACAGATTCTGCAATATACATCAAGAGAAAAACTGAAAAGACTGAGAACATGCAAATCTTACTTTCATTGTTTTCCTTTAATAAAGCATCATTATCTTCCTCATCTTCATCTTCACCTGTTTTTATTTCTTCAGAGGGAGGCTACAATGAAAGAACTAAACATCACTGGATGAATTTGTGTTCAAAGAGAAATTCTACAGCTCTGTGGTTGTCTCTGGAATGTGTGTCAGAATGGAAACCCTGACACGATCCCACATGAGAATTAAAAATCCCCCATAGTCTCCTAAACACCAGTAACAAGATCTAATAAAACACATTACTAGCTAAAAAATGTAATAAAAGCATCCACTGATTTCACAGGATTCTTCCTTCTCATAGTAACAACTAAGCATTCCATAGTGATCTTTATCACCTGCTTAAAAAAAAACCCCAGCCAACCAAATCTGAGATCACTACTGATGAACATTTTGTTAAAAAATCATTATTATTGTTATTCACTGATTTTATTCCTCACCTGGGAACTCCCCAAAGTTTATGTACTTTCAGACTTCTGGAAGGTGGCAAACACAAACAACAAACTTTTCACTCTGTCATTTAGCTACTGATCAGCCAAAAGTTTTCCTCTTTTTCTACATTTCAGCCACAGGCCTTACGTACATATTTGTTTCATGCCACAGCATTTGGCACATGACAGTAGTACCATCAGGAACACTGCATACAGGCATACCTTAATACATTCAGCAAATTAAAATACATTTGTCCTCCCCACATTTTTTCTACTCTTGCTATTAGCATATAGTTAACTCTGATGGCTGGACAAACAAAACAGCCATATATTAAAATCCAACCTTTAATCCTCAGCAGTTTCACATTACACACAAGGAAGTAGAGAAGCAGGGGTTTGTATCTGCAAGACATTGCAGGGCTGTGTGCTGACTCAAAGGTGTAGAAGGGCCCCTTCCCCACCAGCAGCCTCTCTTATCACTGTCTATAAAGTGATCTGAAAGGCCCCTCCCTGGACTCAAATTTGTGCTGTTGACCAAACAAAGGGTTAATGCCTTAATTGAACAACTTCACGAGGTTTATTCTTGTTTGGCAAATTTAAGTAGTCACGGACCTGATAGAAGAGCTCTGGCAAACCTTGCTGTAAAGCTCTGGTAACACTTAGCACAGCACCCCCAGCTGTACACGCTGCCTCTTTTCCTGTCATCCCAGTATGCTCATGAGCCATAATTCTGGCTAGAAATCCTTCCATAAAATTGGTCTGCACTGCAACATGGAACCCAAGTAGCTGGGTTCATATATATATGTGTATACACACACACACACATATATATGTATATACACACTCCTGCCCACTAAAAGGATTGCCACAGCTGGTTTTTTTCACAGAGTACAAGGCAGGGCTCAACAGTTACTAGGCTAATCAATGTCACTCAGTTTATTGTTACTGGGATCTTTAGAGATTGGACTAATTTAATTTGTGATTTTTACTTTAGTGCACAAACTTTTTTCCTAGTTGGGTTGGTAGGGTTTTTTTTGCCCCCTCTGTCCCAAGTACCAAATGGACTGCAGAGAGACAAGCAGAAAGTGAAGGAATTCAGCATTTATTATCATAGGATAATATTACTTACAGGCAGCTCCTTGGCTAATTTGATTACCATGTTTTCTAGATATTCAGGTAAACTCTTGAACTGTTGGTTTGTTGGCTGGAAGAAGTGGGGACTTCTGCGTGCCAGCAGTCTCAGTGCTCTCCAGCCATAGTTAGAATTGTTCACAGCCCTACAATAAAACACAAGTTTGATTAGTAAGTCTGGCATCTATAAAAGCACAGAGAAAGATTTGAGACATTCAGTAATACAATTCTGTCCAAATTTAAACAGTTTTTGTACATTTCTAGAGTCCTACATAGGTACTAGTAATGCTGAGAACAGTCTATTTTCTTTAATAATCCAAACACGAAAGAGATAAAATCAAGTGAAACACAGAAAAGATGGACATACTTATACTTATTTTCCACCATGTTTTCAGGGTCTGCTTGTTCAATAGCTTCTTCAAAAAATTCCTCCAGTGTTGGCATATATTCCCTAAAAAAATCAAATAAGGAGCTTAATATGCTTCACAAACTTCTCTAAAAGAGACAGTTTTTGATTCCTTCATACATATCTCAAGTACATCCAGTGAAGAGAAAAAACCAAGCCCAAAACCAACCCACTCAAATGTAACAAATTTAAGTAAGCAAAGAAGCTGTTTGATACACATTACTATAAAATTATTTACTGCATGACCACTGGAGCATGCCAGCAGTCACTAGCACTGCCTATTACATACTTTTAAACCTCCTGCCATACCAAGAGGTGATACCAACATCTGTCAATAGCATTGGCACAGCTCACAAGCACTCAGGAGTCTAAAATGGTTGTTAGTTTTGTGCCATTTGACAGAATCAGTAAAACATGGCTGTCCCTGCCACCCCCCATCTCGGCTCCATCTGCTCTCGGAGCCACTTATGCTTGGTTCTGACAGGTACTCAAAGCAGCACAAAAGGAACCCTGACCTGAAAACAGAACAGAACTGAAATTTCACACCATCAGGACAGTTTGCTGCTGAGAAAACTCTAACCAGGAAACACAGATTGCATAAGAGCTGTAGGTTACTGAGAGTCAAGATTCTCAGTGGTGCAAAGCAAGCTCGTCATGATCTCTTATTTCTCCTATCTAATGCTGACAGACTGTGCTGGTTTAGTGCAAATTTGGGCAAACACAGACACACCCCTGCTTCTGCAAGGGAGTCTAGCAATGGGCTGGAGCAGGGGGTGAAGCACGCTGCTCTATAAATTCACTTCAATTTTGTTACGAAAAAGGCATTTTGCCCAGGGCAGCAGTGCCCTGTGCATGTTTAAGGGTAGCATTAGCACTGACCACTGGAACCACAGTCAGCACCTTGAAAACCCATCTGAGTCCTGCTACATTATCCCCAGAACAATCACCTACAAAGGGGACAGCTGAGGAAGTATTACCCCATTTGAACGGAGATGTGAGGAACCAAAGCAACAAGCTGCAGTCACTTGACCACATACAGCCACAAAGCCTATAATAAAAACTTGGAACTGAATCCAGATCCCATGGGATCTATTTCCTGTTTACCATGGCATGTAGTTGCTTCGTTTAGGGCTCTATTTATTTATTTATTTTTATTTAAAGACACTGCAGCACAATACAATCACACACAGGGAATCAAAAACTTTTGTCCCAAACACAACTCCACCTTCACCCCTTGTCATAGTAAAGGCAAGTATCCTGTCAGGGCCTTCCTGTACATCCCTGCCTCACAAGAAAGGAAGGCACTTCCTCTGCAAAGCTCTGAACCTCTGGAAAAGCAATTCCTCCATTCAGGATATCTGCACAGCTAGCACCTCTCCCTGGGCAACCAGACTTTACAGCCACTACTAGCAGAGATCTCTTTGGGAACTGTCCCATTCTTTCTCCAAATTTTCTTACTCTGTATCGTGTCTGCACAGAAAAAGGGATTTTGGTACCTGTAACATACAAAGTTGTGTAGCAGAGTACATTTTAAGTATTTCCTGCAATTGTGCAAGCAGAAGGGACACTCAATAATTGCATATTTCTGCATCTGCCCCATGAGTAGATCTGGTATGTGCTGGAACAATGCCTGGTAGCCAATCTCCTCTTATCTAGCATTGTTCTAAGCACAGGTCTGCTTGAAAATCATAGCCAAGCAGCATGCTAACTTCATCAGAGCTAGACTTGGCAACCTTCCTTCATTATATAAGGTAATTAATTATACAATTGTGTTCTACAAAATGGGAGTTTTCATCTGGTTTTCAGCTTAGATTCTACTTTACTAAGCAATGAAAATAACTGACAGCATAAACACTCGAAGAAGTGAGGAGAACTGTAAGGAGATTTCAAGGCAAAGATTCATACAACCACCTTCTCACATGAAGAAGGTGTGAAATGCACACCTCCTAAGATCATCTTGTACATTTTCCTTACGCCAATTTTGTAACTCTCTAATTAGAGTGCTAATTATTTAGCTTTAACCAATGACACATCCATTTTTTACCTACCTACTCTCAGATTTACAGGCTTCCATGTTATCAGGACATAAATTCCAAAGGCGGGTCAGTTCCTCGCTGAAAAGAAAAGCATAAATACACGCTGCTTATGTTCATCATTCTACAATTCCACACTTTTGGACTGTTTTGAAGGGATCTAGAAAAGATGGTTACAAGGAAAGAAAGTCGACTGCAAGTTTTAAAAGAATTATATATCCTTTGGCTGTTCTAAAGTAAGGAAGTTTGAAAATTACTGTACAGAAAAATTATTGTTGGGGGAAAACTTCCCAAACACCCTCCCCCCCCCGACCAACTAACTCAACCAAACCCAGACACCCTGTAAAGGAAAAAGAATCCAACATACTTCCCCATAAGGATTTTTTTGTTTGATCCTTTTCCTAAGAAGTCCTCTGGAGCTGGCCTCTTTCTCACAGGCCTCATTGGCTTAGAATCAGGAGGTCTAAGGACAAAAAAGAGATGCTCTTTAGTATCAAAGCAGTAATATCTCAAGAACAAAAAAAGCAATTTCACCTTCACCTTGAGATGGTGTCAAGTTAAATCATAATGAAAGGACTGAAGGACAGTGAGTCTAAGCGTGGAAGGAGGCAGTAGGGAAGAGGAGAGAGAAGGCAAAGTAAAGATAAGGAAAGGATTCTGCCAGACACCAAAATTAGTTCACTCAAAAATGTAAAGGTCTACCAGAGTCCCAATAAAGAGAAGGAAGCAAATCACATTTGTGCCAACAGCACATGTAAGTATGATCTACCCTGCTGCTGGGGTCATCTGCTCTATGATTGCAAGGTCTCTCTCCCCAGCTGCACCTGATTTCATGGGATCAGAGAATGGAGATCCCAAAGCACTGAGGTTAGGGCAAGACCTACCCAAGCTGAAACTCTGGATGAGATCTAAAGGAGACAGAATATTTATAAAAGTCAAAGTTCATAATTTTACTTCCCCACAATCCCGCTGCAACAGTAATTTCTCTAACAGTCCCCTCCCTTTTTTTGCAAACAGCTTAAGTCATGAAGAGGTCACTGCACCTCATCTCTCCAATAAAAGGAAATCTCCAAAGAGATAATGACCCAGATGCCCCTTACCACAAAGAGGCTACAATGTGTGTGTACAATGAAGAAGGGTGGAAGACAAATGTTTGGTCATCCCCTCAAGACAGTCAAGTAGGGACATGGAGTCAAAGTTCAAGTTTTGCCAGCAGTTAGTAACTAATTACACAGGAAACTTTCAGTGGTGAAAACCATCTAATTGTCACTTCCCTCAAGGTAAATGATCACCATCAAGTGGCAAGCTAATAAATAAATTGCATAAGGGACCTGTTACACAAACTCCACGTATACTGTCCTGCCAAAGCCATAATGCCAAAGGCTTCACTAGAGGCAATCCAAAGGGGTATTTGGGGAAGTCAGGCACAAACGTCTTCAACCTAGGGTCTGCTGAAAGCAAGAGTGGACAAAACTCCAGTCTCCTTGATCACTGGACCTTCAGTACCACAAAATGTTGCCCTGAGACAATGAAGAATGCTCTCCTGAGAGCCCACACACCCTTAACCACTTCTACCCTAACACACTGCAAGCCTCATGACTTTGGCAGAAATCTAAGAGCCTTCTGCACTCACTAAGGGGACAGGCAACTGAGCAGATCTCCAAGCTGTGGGAATGGTTAACGCTCATATGCACCATGGGTACCATAATCTGAAGTGGAACCATCATTTCAAACAAGCAGCAGAAAGCTTCTGTTTCATAACACAGTTACCTTTCTTTCACAAAGCTTGGGCAGCCCTCATTTTTCCATGAGTTCCAGTTTTCTTCAGTATTTAATATATGCTGTAGAAACACAGAAAGTACTGCACATTATTCGGGCCATAAGCACTTTCAGAGTTGACCTCAAAGTTTCAAACTGAGCTATTACAATTAAGGGGAAAACTAGGTTGTGTGTTTCAGTCACTATCTTGAACATCACCAGTATAATCTTAGACAACTGGTTTAATTTATTTTAAAATAGTGGTATCTCCTCTCTTCAAAAATTGTGGGAAAGGCTTTATTTCCCCTGGTCTAGACAAGAAAACTGATGCAGTCAAAGTAAAGGAAAAAAGGAAAGCAAGAAGACAACGTTTTGGGTTTTTATTCATTTCACTCGTATTTTATTTCCATGTCTTTGGGCACAGGAATCCTACCTGCAAAGACTTTTAAATTTTTTTTACTTTCCAATAACTCATCTCTCCTGTATGTACACATGCACATACAGGCATATTTCCATTTTTTCCCCAGGAGAAGGAAGAGTATTAATGAAAACATGGGATAAAATATGACTACAAAATAAAAAGACATTATAAGAACTTTTTTTTAACTGGGATGAGGTAAAGGTTCTCTCAGATAAAACAGCTGTGTTCCAAAAGCTAGTTTAAGATGAAACTGCTTTTTTATGTGCTACATAGACTTTATTTAAGCAGGCATCAAAGTACTTACCTCTACCATTTTTGAGAACCTTTCCCCATCTGGAGGATTTTCTGAAAGAAGCTATGAACGGGAGAAAAGAAAGTGAACTTTTTGCATTATATCTGTAGCAGAACAAGTAGCAAAAAAAACCCCAGAGGAAATGGTGGTTACTGCTTCAAAGGTGGTTGATACAATATTACATGATTAATATTCTTCCATGTAATTTTAATGACAGTAGATACTGTACCAACCTGGTAAACTGCTTTTGTAGTATCTTCAATCCAAAGAGACTGTTCATCTGTTAGAACATAGTTTGAGCTAGAAGTGAAAAACAAAACACATCAAAAAGTGTGCTGAAGACACATGATTTACACTACATACCTTCTGATGGGTGTTAGAGGGGCTCTGAGGAAAGTACTTTGAATGTGATCTGCTCTGGTCCCAGGGACTGGCTAATTATTAGTTTGTGGAATTAATTAGACGTGCTTGGGGACTACACTTTCAAGGTTCAGATTAATCCAATAGGAAGCCCATTTGTGTGATTCAAGATCACACCTTGATGTTGGACCCAAAACACACCAAATGGGCACAATGAAAAGATTTACCTCAAAAACACTCATCAAGTGTTGTACTACACCATTTGTATCTCATGCCATCCTTGACCACCAATATGTGATTGTTTTTAATGAACATTTTAATGAATTGACATTGAAATGACTGTCACCTCAACAGGACTGAACTGCAATTCAGAAGACCTGAATTCCATCCCTTCTCTGCCACTAGACTGCCTTGATAAATAATCTGTAGCATTAGGATAATGATCCTAACCTAGTTTACAAAGTTCTTTGAGAGCTGTTTATAAAAAGCAATATAGAGCAGGTGAGAGACAGCTGCCTTGTTAAGGATGCTAATTATTATGTGCACATATGGCCCAGGGCACAGGAAATGAACACAGAGATGGGATTTTCTTCAGCATAACATTAGAGATTAGGAACAGATGGGCTCTGGTTCTGTCCCATTAATTTATAAAAGCAACAATCACCATTGTTACTTCTTGCCATTTTAGACAGAGTTCTGTAGCACACTCAGAAAAACCAAATCAGCAACCAATGCCACATTGCAGAGTCAGTAGAGATTCAAAATGATGCCACACACAGGTACCATCCACTAGTCTTACAGCTTGGTGCTGCCAAGGAGAGTCTCCTTCCCTCTCATGGTGGGCACTCACTGTAAGCAATTTTTAATGGCCTCTACTTCTCTGAGACCCCACAACTCACCAACCTGGTAGAAAACTTACTCTGTAAATATGTCCAGATTGGTTTTTTGCCTGTATAGTAAATGGCACAAGTTTGAGTAAGTCCAGTGAACACTGGAGCAAGTGAGGGCAAAGAATCAGGCAGAGGAACAGAGAAATGAATGAGACCTCTGCCTTCCTGCTGTAAAATAACTTCAGCCACACCCGTATTTACCAATTCGAGGCTCTAAGTTTCACAAAAACCTCAGAATAAGTAGACAAACTATTTTAAAGTATTCTGGTTTATCTCCAAGTTCCTAGTTCCCCATTCCCAAAACACAAACACAAATTTTCACATTACCTTTTAAATTTGACTTGTCCCTTTAGATACTGAAATAGTATTAGGTACTGCAGTAAGATGTGGCGGCGGAAGTTACTGTCACTCAGCTGTAAATCCATCAGCTAAACAACAACAAAAAAAGCAACAGATCTTTAAATATTTACTCTCTTTTAACTTATCTTTTTAAAGGCAACATTACAAATGAAATCCAATAAACAAATGGCAGCTTTACTGAAGACTCTTATTCCAGAAATAGAAGCCTCCGAGTCATTCATTAACAGAGGCAATACACAATGAATAAAATAGAAAAAAAAATAAAATAGAAAAAAGAATAGAATAAATGTATCTAAATAAAGTGGCCAAACAGTGTAATGGGATACCCAGAGAAACTGTGGAGTCTCTACTGGACATAGTGCTGATCAACTGCTCCAGCTGAGAGCTTTTAGCAGACAGGCTCAACTAGACACATGTTCCTTCCAACCTCAGCTAGCCTGGGATTCTGAGAAGGGAAATCACCTACCTTTTCACTAGTTAGGAACTTCGCAAAATATACATGTTCTCCTCCTGTTTTTAGTTCTTCCAACTTTTTTCGGGAAGCCTGAGTATCATCCAATTTGTAACTTTTGAAAACAGCCAAAACTTCTTCTGAGTACTACAAAACAGAGTGATTTAGCACATGAAAACAATACTAAACCCATGTAGTCAGAAAACAATGCCAGACTTAGAGGCAAGCAAATAAAATAATTTGTAAATTTGCTATCAGCCCACTGAAATAACCCATTTGTTACTGATGTGGAGGACCCCTCTGAACACTACAAATGAAGTGAAAGTGTTATCACGTCAGCACATCTAATCACATGAATATTTAAAGTATGCCAAGAAAAACAATGTTTTGGGTTGTGAACAGTGTTTTGTTGTTTAGACATCATGAAGAAAAAAGGTTCACATGATGACAGTGCTACATTAAAAAATTTCATCTGAAAGACAAGTCTGGCCTTGATCAGTTTCCGAACTGCACTCGTGGTGGTTTTTTGTTGGTTTTTTTTTTTTACTCCATTAGTAGACCTCATTAATTAGATTTGTATTAGGATGTCTGAGCAGATGTCACCTCTTATTACTAGAACACAGAGAATGAAGATTAAAAAAACCTAGGCTTCTTTGAATTAAATAAATACTGAGTGACAAATTGTTAAGAACCAGTAGCTTAGCAATAAATCATCCTCAATATTCATACTAAGCAAAACTGAAACAGCTGGCTGAAGGGGACATTGAAGTCATTGCTGCTATAAAGAGATTTGCTTTGTTAGAAACCAATAATCTTTAGGATCCCACTGGGATCAATATGACTACTCAAAAATAAGAGGTAGGACTAGAGAGAGCTATTTATCTCCTTGGGGTAAAAAAACCACCCAAACCCACAAGTTCTGCCTTTTGCAGCTGATAAACCACAACAAAAGGCATTGTTGCAACATATGAAGTATTTCTGATATTGACATACACAAGTTATATTAGGGGGTTACTGTACATATGAACACAACATGTCTGTTTACTGCAAAAGGCTCACTCTAGAAAACAGCAAAATGCATTTCTTCATGCACTATCATTTTCCAGTGGCCTGAGCCTTTGAACTGTTCCATGCTAATGCAGTCACTGCTACTCGTGTAAACAATGACCTTTACTTAGGCTGAATGTTTGAAAGCAAAAACTCAGATTACCTTAAGAAAAGTCTTCCATGACACCTTCTCATAGCACTGCACAGGATTTCTAAAATAATCTTGAAGTGACCAGAACTTTCTATACAGGTTATAATCTATTGGAATGGAACTGTGGAAAAAATAAGGGAAAGAAAACCATACTGAAAAGCAATATATTAAATGCAAGTTCACTCAGGAAGGTACAACCCCAGAAAACATCATTCATTTTGGAAGTAAATGAATGAGTCAGTAGTGAACCCTCACAGAGAAATCTGTAACTCAGAATTAGTCCTTGTAGGAGTCTTCCATTCAGTCTATTGTTACTTTCTCACCATAAAAACAAAAAATAGTACAAAAAAGGGATCTTAGGAGTTTTTCCATATCTGGGGAATGAAGAGGAACACAGCTTTTTCTCCTAAGGCATATACTCAAAATCCCTGAATACATCTTATCACAAGTTTTGTGAGGGGAATTTGGAAAACTGTCAAAACCAGAGTGGTTCTCAGCCATGGTATGCAACTTTTTCAAATCTGTACATTTCTATCTTCCAGGCAACTGAAACAATTAGGACACTGCCAGGAGTCTTCACTGATTAGATACATCTAATCTTGAGAGGGCAGGAGATGAGGAGAATTTGGACCACAACATTTAAGGATATTTCCCAAACAGCTTTTCTCCTTTCACCTTATAAAGCTTTGCTTCAGCTTTTAAAAGTTCTGTAAGCTCACCAACTTGTTGGTGCTTCATCATCTCCCATTTCACCTTCTTCTACATCCATTCCTTCTTCCCTCTCCTCAGTGTGCTAAATAGGAAAAAATTATTTAAAATTTATACAAATGCCAGTACAGTTTGCATAGAGTTCTCACAGTGTTCTTTGTTACAAACATTCAGTTACATATTAGATCAGAAAGTTTAAGCTGGTAACTCAAAAGATCTCTGAAGTATTATTACTGTAAAATGTGCAACAAACTCCTGTCTTAATGCAATGGTAGCCTCACTTCTCCTGAAAAAAGCTGAAGAGACAGCTCTATCCTCTGCATACCATGGGGAAAACTTTGCACAGTAAGTGACAGTGCTCATTCCTCACAATCAAACCCATCTTCTTCCCCTCAGAGTGCACAGTTTAGTGTTCCAGGTAACATGCCTATTCCCAAAACAACACCTTGGTCTGGCAGAGGGATAACCAAATGATGAACCTACAGTACCAAACACTTTTTGTGCAAACAATTTACATGTTTACTGCAGAATCAGTGAAAAATGACATAGGAATTTTCACCTTCTGTCCCAGAGTGCTCTCATGTTCATTGGTATTGAAAACAGTGACATTTTCCAGGTTAAACTGACTCTGTAGGTTAAGCCCTGTGAAAAACAAAGGCTAAGTCTTAAAAGCTGTGAAGTTCCCAAGTCTGTTCATTCAGATAGCTGTTTATGGAATGCTGATACTCAATTCTCAGAAACAGCATTCAAAACTTATGTTTGAAATCAAAGTAAATAAAAGTCACAATGTCAAGGACAGACAGAAGAACTAGGATACAAGTGCAAAGTGATATGGTCCAACTAGATTTGGTCTGCAACCATCAGAAACTTAAAAAGGTTCAGCTTATTTAGTCTCGATGTTAAGTGTGATGAAATGCAAAAAGTCTCACCTGATTTTTCTGAAAGTGGAAATAACCTAGCCAAGAACAGCTGAATTCTTCCACAAAAGACTGTGTTTTGTGACTTAGATAATCTTCTTAGGAGGTCTAAATATTGTAAAAAGTAAAGAATATTAGTATTTATCCCTCTTCTCATTTCTCATGTAATAGAATTCAAGACTTGCTAATTACATGACCTACAGAGCTAAGGAAAGGAAGCTCATATTTGTAAATTTAAATGCCAGTGACTCCCTCTGATCAGTCACATTTCTTCCAAATGCATTCTGCCAATTCTTTTAACACCTTCAACACCAATAAAAAATAAGTTCAAATGAATCCTACTCAATTACAGCCTCGAATACAGGCCTTGTCATTGCTGAGGAATGATATTCTTCTATAATGATCTCCACTGATGACGAGAGTTCCCTGAGGTCTGAATGACTTTCACATTAATAAGCAAGAATTTGTCTCTGCTGTGTGATGCACCTTTTAAATTTATTACTTATTGAACACACCTGAATTTAAATCAAATTATTAAACTCACTTTCATTTGCTGACATAAGAAGTTCTTTAATACTGCTCCCCCCTCCCTGAAAAACTACCACTCACCATTGCACATCCGTAGCAAGTAATTTTTCCCTGCAGAGTAAAATGTGTTCTGAAACAGAGTAAAGGTATTTAGAACATTAAGAGATCATAAATCTTTCTTGAGCAGATTTAATCCAATCACAAGATATGAGTAAGTATGAGTCACTCCTACTGATAACTCTAAATTTACGTCTTCCCTTACATAACAGGCAGGTTTCAGGAAAAGGCAAGATAAAACAAGCAGTCCCACAAATTCCAAGAAAGCAGAGAACACATTTAAATCCAGCCTTCATAAAGAAAAACTATGTTTTTCAACGAATAGTAAGAACAGCATCCACTTTTTTTTTTCTTGGAATACACTAATTTTTACAGTAATTTCCTTCATTATTCCATGTATTACTTATATAAATAAGCAAAGAGCACTCACAAAAGATTTACAGCATTCATAATATTGGTGATTTGAAAGCAGGAGAAAGAAATTGGTAGATACTTGAACTAATGATAAAGAGCAGTTTGTGAATATATCAGGGGACATAATGTTATCTGAAACAAAACAGCCTGAATTAATGACTATGGGAGAAAGTTCTGGTTAGAAAACCCAGGTTGGGAAATGAGAAAGTGGAATGCTTTTCAGGTGTTGTCTCTGGAGCTTCTGACACTTAGGTGTCAGCTACAAAGACAGTTAAATTCTGTTCAGAAAAATGGTTCATGTAGACAAAAGCTTGGCAAAACTATGTAACATTTTGCAAAAATACCTACTGATTTCCACGTAGCAACGTTTTTCTCCACAAAAGTGAAAATTTTGTCACACTGATCCAAAGGGAGGCAATCCAGAACATCCCCCAAAAGCACAAAAGGTGTTGATGCAGTGCAGATACCTATGAGGAACAGGGAGTCTTTTATTCAACAAATTTGAATTGAAACTCACAAAGAAAAGAGATCCATTACACTTGCGGGACACTTTATTTAAAAAAAAGAAGAAGAAAAAAGTTCTTCTGAGTTCCTACAAACCCTAACAGAAAGCTTGGGCTAAAATGTGAATTTTCATTAAAGCTATTTCTACACATACTCAAATGAGATTTGCAAAAGTTTTGCACCAACATAAAACAAATACTTAAAAAAATTCCCTGTTCTAATGACCTCAAAGTCTGAAACAATGCCACATCTTTTTGCAGACTATAAGTGAACTCTTTCAGGCTTCTAAAGCAACAGTTAGTTGCACTACACACACCCATGAAGCCTGAGAGCCTTTCCAAGCACCACTAAAATAGTGCTCCAAGTCCATCCACCCATGCTCTGTAGGCAGTGCCTGCATTCTTCATATCACAGTTCTTGTTATCCTACAGCTCATAAAACATACATGTAGTTGATCTATACTTACTAAAACAAATGATTTTTGATGAATAATGTGAACAAATAAACAAAAGGGAGAGCTCAAAAGCCACTGCAGAAGAGATCAGCACACTGATTTCTGACACAAAAAACTGTTATAGAAACAGATTCAAGTATCTAAAAAACAGCCATGTACTGACAGGAGATGAGCACAGGTTTCCAGGAGATATTATTTCTGGCTCTGTCAAGTCATTTTACCTCTCTGCCTCAGTGGTCTCATCTCTGAAATTATGATGGAAAACTTCTAATCATTTTAGAGTGCTGGACAAAGACAGAAAATGCTAATCATGCTGCAACCAAACCCACTCATCTTTCTTTATTAAAAAAAAAAAAAAGATTTCAACACAAATATCACACATATATCCACATTTAATTATGTTATACTTAATTTCTCTTCTGCAACAAACCCAAGCTTACTAATCACTAGCATAAGAGCCACGTATCACCAAAGGTAACTGCTGTAGATGACTTACAGAAATCAAGATTTTAAAATTCCCTTAAAACTGCCAACAAATTTGAAAGAGACATGCTTACCTTCTGTGACTCCATTAATAGCAAGAGAAATAATTGCCAGGAGATTTTCACACGGAGCTTTGTTTATCTAAACAAAGAAAAGAGTGCTGAAATTTTCTAGTCTGATCTATATGTATCTAACAAAATTAAAATTCTTGTTTCCAAGTAGGCATATTTAAAACAAATATTGACATTCAACTTTCCAAAACAATCTATGAAATTTGACCTGTCAGTTAACTAAAGTAAGTTTTTATGGAGTATGAAACCTTTCCTGACTGCTTCCAGCCACTAAGGACCCAAAAGCACAGAGAGTCATTTACCTCTGAAAATTAATATCCCACATTCAGACTTCATTCAAGTGTTATTTGAATACATTATTTGACTCCTTTCATCATTTTTCTCAGCTGACAAGGCAGCTCTATTACATAACAGTAACAAATCACAAAATACAAATCACAAAAGTTTTCATTTGAAGAGGCAATAAAGATCTCCTAGTTCAAACCCCCCTGCCAGGGGCAGGGACACCTTTTACTAGACCAGCTTGCTCAAAACCCCATCCAACCTGACCACGATCACTTCCAGGGATGGGGTGTCCACAACATCTCTGGGCAACTTGTTCCAGTGCCTCACCACCCTCACAGTGAAGAATTTCTTTCTGATATCTATTCTAAACCTACCCTTGCCACCCACTCTTAAAATACAGTTATAGAACAATGTATAGTTATGAGTTAGAATTTTAAGATGTGGCAGACTTTCATAAGCATTACAAAGAACTGCTGGAAAAGGCTCAGTCAACAGCTCTCACTATAGTGATGTCTGTAAAATATGAGATTCTACCAATCTCCTTGAATCGTCTGCATTTAATCTCAATTACCTATTACAAAGTTCCTGTTTTTAAAAATGTTTTCTTACAGTAAAGTTGCTGTTACATTAATATATTAGCCTTCAAATAGAAGTTTGAGGTTCAACAAGAGATAAGCTTCAGCAGTTTAAAGTACTTACTATTTCTTCTTCTACAACAACTCTAAAAGCTTGATCCAAAGTACACTTCTTTTCATTTTCACTGCAAATGCAAACATTCCACCTCAGTTAGTAACAACCCTCAACACAAGATTACTAAAAGTTATCTGAACAGCCACTTTTTAAAAAAAACAAGTGGTCTCCACTTACCTCCCAGGAACCTGGTTAAATGCATTCAACAACGGCTTGATGCTTTTGTTAATCAGAGCCTCTCTGGTGGACGTCTACCAAAATGCAAAGAAAAAAAAGATACACCACCAGTGGAGAGAAATACTAAGGAATCTCTGTGCCACACACCATGTGTCAGTTTACAGAGAGAACTTTGTAACAAGAAGGGCAAATAAGATGCACCTAGGAAATTAGGCACCTGAGCTAGCAGAGCATCACACCTCAAACCTGGGCTAACAGTGTGGTGAAAATACAGCATTTCTAAGTGATACACAGAGGAACACATTGTGATCAACACTGCATCTATCATTGTCTCACGTGCCACACTCACAGGTTCAGGTGGTTATGGTGGTTTGGAATACAAATCAGAATATTCTGACTCGGAAGAGACCCACGAGGATCATCGAGTCCAACCCCTGGCCCTGCACGGACAGCCCCAAGAATCGCATCGTGTGCCTGAGAGCCTCTCTGTGTTCACGGGAGTTAAACAGTTCCTCCTAATTTTCTATCACCTGCAAACTTGCGTAAGATCCCTGCAAGTCCCGCGTTTACGAATTTGTTGAAAACCACATGACTCGTGCTAAGAAGATGGTCTAAAAATCCCTATTTCCTGTTACAAAATCGATCTCATGGATCGAGTGCTTGTGCCCCGACCACTTCTGTGCTAGTCCGACCCTCTCGTCTGACAACCTGGGTCGCAAAGGCCGGGATCCAGAGGCCTGAGGAGACACAGCTCCCCAGCTCTGGCCAAGGAAAAGCATCCCGCAGCAAAGGTGCAGAGGGGACTAATGCAATACGTTCGGACGTTTTGCTGCGGGGGGCGCGCCATACTTTCATTGTCTTTTACATTGGTTTTCGCTAAGCTGGAGGCTGATCCTCCCCTTGGCCGAGCCGGCGCGCAGCCCGTCCTCACTCCCACACGGCCGCACCTCGGCCGCGCCGAGCGCTCCATAAAGGGCACAGCCGGGGCACAGCCCCGCCCCGCAGCTCCCCGCGCGGCCGGCCCGCGCCCGAGCGGCGGGGACGGAGGAGAGGCTGGAGGGACGGAGGGAAGGCGGGAGGGAGGCGGGGGAGGCTCACCGTGAAGCGGAGGCGCGCCTCGGGCAGGCTGAAGAGCGGCGGCGACATGTTCGCGGCAGGGCGGCGCTGGCGGCGCGGCGCGCGCCGATGACGCCATGGCTCCCGCCCGCCCTCCCGGCGGGGCGAGGGAGGAGCGCCGCGCCCGCGGGGTTTGGCGGCGGGACAGCCGGGGAATCGCCGAGCAATCGCCGAGCAATCGCCGAGCAATCGCCGAGCAATCACCGAGCAATCACCGAGCCGCGGGGTGGGTTCGCTCGGGAAACACCGCCGGGATCGGCGAGTCCGACCGTTAACACAGCACTGCCAGGCCCAGCGCTAAAGCACGGCCCCAAGGGCCGCATGCGCACGCTTTGGGAACGCTTCCAGGGTGGTGACTCCACCGCTTGCCTGGACAACCTGTTCCAATGCTTGATAATCCTTTCGGTGAGGCGGTTGTGCCTGATATCCAACCTAAACCACCCCTGGCACAGCTTGAGGCCATTTGCTCTTGTCCTGTCGCTTGTTGCCTGGGAGAAGAGGCTGAACCCCACCTGGCCACAGCCTCTTCTCAGGTGTTGTAGAGAGTGATGAGGTCTTCCCTTGATGTCCAGGTGTTACAAGGATAAATTACTTGTCAATAGAATTGCGTTGTTAAAGTTTAGGACTTGACATGTTTTAATGATCTCAGACATGCAGAGTTTAACAAAGCTTAGGGAGAAGGATGTGCCACTGACAGTGATGTCAAAAGGATTTTTTGCTATTTCTTTTTATACCTTTTACACAGTTCTGTGTATCCACAAGTATTAGCATGCATACTTGTACTTCTCTATGTCTGATAACTCAGCATAATGCCAAGGTCCTGTAGAGCTAGGAGACCAAACATCCTACTATCTTGAGGAGCCATGGCTCCCCTCAGTAGAACATGTTCTGTAAACTTATTGGCCCCCGGGGGAGATTAGGTCTATAAGTTGTGTGCGTGAGTGGGGTGGGGGGATACAGCAGAAGAACAGAAAAAAAAGAAGGATACAGAAGGAGAAGAAGAAAAGAAGAGAAGGAGACGAGAAGAAGGGAGAAGAGCATGCATGCATGGTGGGCTTCATGACGTGATGTATCAGAACAGGATCCTATTAAAATAATGAGGTAAATGACCCTCGACACTCTAACCTCCAACCATGTCTAGTGTTCATTCCTGAAACCAGGAAAAAAGGCATCAATAGTGGACACAAAAGAATGCAGAATTTACAGGCCACCAGAACATTTGGCAGAACTGAGATAAGGATGGAATTAACAAAGCCAACTCAGCAACTGTGCTTGAGCTGGGTAAAAGGTAACTCTGACAGGAATATTGTGACCACCGACTCATAGACCGTCAACTCAAGAAACCCACCGACTCAAGAGAAGGCCTGACCATAAGGACTAATTAGCATGAAAATTGAGGGAGTTATTTAACCAATAGAAGATAGAATACAAATTAATAAGAGAACTATGTAACTTGTAGCCAATGAACATTAATGCCTTTGTTTGCTAAAATGTATAAATAGTGAAACATTTTGGTAGTCAGCATGCTGGCTTTGTGGATTTGCCACATAGCATTCCCTCTCTGCTCATGACTGTAAAGAAATCAAATACCTCCACTCAGTGTGTGGATTGACCTCTTGAATATTGGGTGAAAGAACCTATTTTGAACAACACCCTGAGCCTCCTTGTCTCTAGGCTAAGCAACCCCAGCTCCCTTAGCCTCTCCTCATCAGACTGGTGTCCACACCATTCACTTTTTTTTCTGATAAGCAACCCTAGACCACAGTCTGCCATCATTTTCAAAGTATCACTGGAGTAAGAATGATTAAGTAAGAATGATTAGGGATTTTTATATTGTCCGGAAAATCACCTCAGCACTCACAATTTACAGGTTGAGCAATATCCTGTGGATACCTCCTGAGCAACAGAAATATTTCCAGGACAAATTACACGTCTCATGATCATAGAATCAGAATCATAACATTGTTTGGATTAGAAGGGACCTTGGTGTCTGGCCAAAAGCTCAGGTACTGCCAAACTCTTGTTCATAGGTGGGGAAAAGCTCAAACATCCAATATCCTGTTCATATGGGAAGAGGCAAGAAATATTAAAATTAAATGTATTGTCATTATTAAATGCAAATATTAAAAATAGCGCATAAAAGGATAGATGGGAGTATGTGGTTGTTTTGGGGTTTTTTTGTGTGGTGTGGCTGTAGTTAGCTTTTTGTACCGGGAGAGGGAAATGTTTGCCCAGAAAAGGAAGATGCAGCGTGAGAGGCAGCTTGACCCGCGCTTGGGTGGCTGGTTTCAGACGCTGCCCCGCTGATGGGGAGGTGGTGACACCCTACCAGCCCAGAGTTTGTCACCTCATCTGTAACTGAAACCATTGTTTGACGCTGCCTAAAAAATGTGGGCTATGCCAGAGCCATACTCATTCATTTCAAATCATGGGGAAAGTGTCTTCATAACATTGAAAATAGGCTTCACATGATCTGTCTTTTTGAATGAGTCACCTGCATGTGCTGTGAGACTTCCTGAATGTTGTTCATTCAGGCTTGGGAGAAAGTTTACCTTTTTTTCCCCTCCACTATTTCTCATCTTTTATTTTAATAAATTAAATAATATTATCAGCTGAATAAGGGCCATTCTAAATATAATTTGAGATTATTCTAGCCCCCATCTCTTGCTGTAAGAAAAAGAACCAAAGAAGAACTCTCTGTATTGGTTATTAAAAAAAGCTTTAAACTTGAAAAAGATGGTAGAAAGCAAAAGTAGAAGTGCTCTAAGGAGATACTGTTAAAGGAAATGGGGGGGTTTTTTTACCATATTCCTTAAGCAAACACTAATGTTTTATATGAACAGAGAGGACTGCCAACATGCTGGAAAAAACACTACAGTATATTTGTTAATGAGTACAACATAACTGAAAACTTTTTTTCTTGGGGTAGGAACATATAAAGAAGAACAATGTTACCACTGTGATTTAATAGTGATTTACAGCCACCTCTTGTTCAATACTGAATTTTTCCTGTTTAGAATGGTGTTTGTTACTTTCTCGTGGATTTCATGCAGAGTGGGGATCAACACTGGGCTTTTAGTGCTTGCGTTAGGTTGTGGACAAATGAAGCTACAGTGCCTGAAGAAGTTCTCACCCCAGCAGCTGCTGTGCGCCCTGGGCAGAGACCGCCCCTTCAACAGCGCTGTCAGCAGCGTGGCACTGCTGCTTGCCACGTGGTGCTGTCACCGTGCAACATCTGGCAACATCGCTTAAAGCCATCCTCATCACGTCCTTAACAGAGATGGATGGAAAACTGTGCTCTGGGCTGGCAGACAAAAAACTGGTTTTGGGGATCAGAAGCTCGGTCAGAGGAGTAGTGCTGCATGCCTGTAGATTAAAATGCCACTATTATCCTCGATATGAAGAGGAGTCACTGTCCTGAATTAGCTAGCAGCATGTTAGGAAAAGCTGTCTTCTAGTATGTGCTAGGTGGGAAGCTAAGGGGGGGGGGAAGCAGTAAATGTTAGTTTTTCTTAAAGTATTGTAAGCAAAGTAATTTTTCAGTCCAGATTTAAATGCTATCACCAGCTGAAAGCTCAGCTGGATGAAAGCAATGAACAGCAACAGTATCTCAGGACATCTCTGTACTCAGAGGTCAGCTGATAGAACAGATGTTCTATCATCTTATGTCAAGAGGCTGTGTAGTTGGAATTACAAAAAACTTCACCCAGATGCTGTCTTTTGGAATAAAATCCTGTTCCAAGACCAAACTGAGTTTCCATTTTAATTTCTGTTACCATTCCTACAGAAGGACGTGTTTGGAGACTCTGAAGCCTCCCATCTCTGATAGCACTAGGGCTTAGTGCTTTGTTCTCTCTCCTTCATTTCCCACCCTTGTGCTAAAGTGCTTTTCTTCTCAACCCACTTCCTTCCCCACCACCTCGCACACCCTCCCTCCAGTGTAGAAGTACAGGCATGAAAGCTGGATAAATTGCCTTAGTAGCCTGGTTTAAATAGCTTACCTGCTATTTCCAAACCAGTCATGAGAAGTTGCACAAGGCAGTTTTATCCTTTAAACATTGATGAATACAAGGTGTCCTACCTTAGGCGCTTAATTTTAAGGTGGCATCCTGCCAGCCACTGTAGCTTGTTACTGACTGTGAGATACAATTAATAACGTGTGGACTGATGAAGGAGAAGCTAGAATAACCCCTCAGGAAAACTTAAATAACATTTTTATAAAGTGAATAATAGAGAATCTTTCCGCATTTTATTAGTGTATTACACTTTTCACCAGAACTTACATATAATTTTATGTTTGTTAAATCTCATGATGATATTCTGATGCATTTAATACTTTCAGGGTTTCCTCTCGATTTATTGAATAAATTGCTGGGGAATATATACCATGTGATCCCATTCTCTCATACCAGTTACAGCAGAAATGTTTCACTGATCTATTTCGTGGCATTTTTCAAATAATTTGGTAAGAGTGCCTAGAAAGGGTTCATTTGCCTGGATTCACCTAGAAGACTGCTTCACATGTGAATCTGAGGATGACTGATTTTGCTACACCTTACCTTTTATCTGGGAAATGGGATTTGCTAGCACAGTACTCCTGGAATACTGCCACTCTGCATGTAGATGGAAATACGCTCACAAATGGCAATGGTTGTCAAATGGCCCACTAAGAATTTTAATGACCAAGACCAGGGATTTGACCTCAAAACCTTGCAAAATTGTTTGCCATATATTGTTTGTTTTATTCCAGTGCAGACAATGTGTCATTTTTTTTCCCAAAATAATTTACTAGAATTTTTATCTGTGTGCTACTAATACTGTGGAAATCTGACTGTTTTCAAAAGCAAGGTGTCACACATCTGGCCGCTATTCACAAAAATCATGCTGTCAACAGCTCTTCCCCTCACGTAGCAATATTTTTTGGATTCTAACCTAAAAATACTACTGTGATTTCAGCAGAGAACTTGGATTAGTTGGATGTTTTTTACCTAGAATTTCCTTACAACATACCTCTCATTTTGAGCATACTCTGACATGGAACCCCTTTAATTTAATTCATGAGTGCTTTATAATGTCAAACTTATTTAAGAATGCAGGAAGGCATCTTCTCAACCACATGCCTGTGTTTCTATACCACAGGTGCCTGGGGTTACTTTCATATCTGCCAGTGGTATGAATTCTGAAGTATGTTGTTGTTTTGTGATTATGCTACTGAAAAATGATACCTTTTTTGCGGATTCAGTTCCTGTGGATTGCACTACTGAAGCTCATTCCTTCTCCTTGTAATCTTCTTTTTGACCTTCCTTGTCAATATTCAGGAAAAATACAGCTCTGCCCCAAAGAACTTTTAGTTCAAACGTACATGTAAAAAACCTTACAAAAGTCAGTGGAAGAGGTAGGAAAGTAATTCTGATCATAAGCTTTTAAGAACAAACTTTGCTTTCAGGATAAATCTGAAATGAGAGAGCAAAGATAGTCAGCAATCCAGATTTGGGGTAATAAGGAAGAAATCAAGAAAGTGAGAATAAGAAGACAAGAAAGTGAGAATCCCAGAAGGACATTGGTGAAAAGAGTGGGTGTGACGATCCACTCTTAAGGGGAAGGAAGTGGGAGTAAGATGTAAGAAGGGGTCAGAGTCATGAAGAGCTGGAGGATGAGCTTGATCTCAATGGAGAGGGAGAGAAGGAACCCTTGGAGGAATAAAAGAACTTAAGCAGGGAGAGCCCATCTTAGCTCAAATGTTCAGCTTTCTTTGCCCTAAAGTGGAAGAAATCCACCATACTGCACGTGTTTTTAATTTGGATACCCAATAGTTATCTGCGTGGGGCTTGGTTAATGAGGAAAAGATCCCAAACCAGTGTTTAGTCCAGTGCAAATAACCTCTTACTGTCACAGGCATAGACAAGAGGAAAAGAAGGAATCAACTCTTGTAGTTCAAGCTGCAGAGATACAATCAGGAAAAGCCCTGCTGAGGCTGTGTAGCAGGAATTTATCCAAAAATCTCCCCAAACAAGGCAAACTATCTGAGTAAAGTTTTTGTATCAGAATTTGTTGCTCTGTCAGCTGCTGTATCTCTTCTGTACTTCAGCACAGGGCATAATTTACAAGAGGGGATCCTCTAATGTAGTTGCTGCATGATAACTAAGTGCTGCTCTCACATGCCAGTCCTCCTCAAAACAGAGTGAAGAAAAGAAAGAATGGGAAAATATTTTAAAAACTGTAGTGAAATTCAATATAATATCTTAAAATACATAAGGCCTACAGCTAACAATTTTATTAAGGTACTTGAAAAAACCCCAAAAAGCACAGGGAGGACCAGTGGGGAACTAGCAAACTGTACATGTCACATATCCCAGCCCACTTTAGGAATATGTTCCTTTCTGCTGTATCTGTGTTTGGGTGTTGTTTTGGGTTGGTTTTTTTTTAACACTGCAAAACCCATAAGTTCTCCACACCGAAATGGAAGTTTGTAAAGTACCTTGCTCTTTGTGGACCTGTGTTTCACCTCAGTCTGCTGCCCTCCAAATGTCATTCTAGATTGTCCGTGCGTGGGGGTTTTGTGTCCCCCTCTCAGACAGATTGTGGCTGGAAACCGCCAGCTTACGGCAACTGATGGCATTCTTTAAGAGCCATCTGAAGACAAAGTGGAAAAATCCAGCCATGTCCATATGTAAATTCTAACTAAGGCATGTGTCATTGATAAACTTTGCTATTGGGGCTCTCTGTTATACTTTATTTATATCAACTTAAAGCCTGAAAGAATGTCGCTTTGGCTGCCTTTCAAAACCTGAGAACTGAGCATATGTGGATTCATTGAAAGGGAAATTAGTCACTCTTATTGCTTTAGAGAAACCAATCACTCTAAAATCCCTGCAACATCAATATGCCTCCCCATGATATAAATGCCCCAGAGGTTTTCTTGTTTTGAACATTTTATTAGTGCAAATATCTAACTACTAGAACACAGTTTACCTACTGAAGTATGGAAGAGCATTTGGAAGTATAGCTTGTTCAATCAAAACATTTGAACAGACTTGGAATCAGCAGACTGTTTACATTTTTGTCTGTTATCTCCAAGTGCTCACTGCTATTAGAAGCCGTCTTTTTCCAGGCAGCCTTGCCTCTCATACAGTATTGGAGAAAGCTCATGAAGAGATCCAGTGTCCTTTAACACTGCAATTTGTAGCAAACCTAAAGCTGTTTACCCTTGCTCTCACGTGCACATTCATCCATACCTTCACCAAGGTGAGCTGTTTCTCTAGGTGCAAGAAGACAGTGCAGGCCCAGGAGATCAAATGTTATTGCCATGGTGCAACCCACTATGGTGATGAAACCAAACTCCTTTCCAAGGGCTCCTCATATCCTATGTGACCATAACATGTGGCGAGCAGTTTCTGAGATTCTGTTATGGAAAGTCCTCTCTAGTCTCCCAACAGGAGAATCAGCCTAAGTGACAACAAAGGAACAAATAGAATGCTAATACCTGCGATGGCAAAATGGCATTGGTTGACAGCAGACCCTCTTAGGGTCTGAGACTGCTAAAAAGATGTCCCTAGTCATCACTGGGCAGAGTGGTAAGGCTGTTTTCTTCTTGGGTCCCTCCTAGACGAAGAGCCTTGAAGCTAAGCCCTTGAACATCACTCCTACAAAAGATGTGGGAATGGCAGGCTCAGATGCATTGAGATGAAAGGTGAAGAGTAGAAGACCTACCAATTTGTATTCAATTTTGTATCTCATAGATAGCTCTGTTCCTTCAGTAAGGCCCAGATCCCAGTCATGTGTGGAACTAGGTGAGGAGCCCAGCCTTCATAAACACATCTGATAAAATAAAGGGGTGACTCAGGATTTAGGTGAGAGAGTGACACTGTGGTGGTCTGTTGTTGTTTCAGAGACTCTAGGACAACTATGCTTATCTCTTAGGCACTCAGTTAAGTACCATAAATTAGGTGGGATGGATCTCAGTAACAGAAATGACTTAATCATCTCCCCTATTGTGCTGTGTTCTGGCAAGTGGAGCAGAGCAGCGTACGCAGAATGATGGCACACACCCACCCTTCAGCAGGCTGCAGCCTAGGAGTAATGGCTAAATTGACTTGCTCCAGATAATCTCAGATCTGTTGCTTTTCCAGATGACTGCTGACCTTAGATGCTTCTTACAAAACTGAAGAAAAATTTGATCAACCTTCTCACTTTTTCTGGGACTTGGTTATAGTCCTGAGACAGAGAACCATGAAACCTGATTGCAAACTGCATGTATCAAGAGACACATCTAACACTCTAGTACCTGCAATGTCACTGTGATTCCTCTCCTTAGTTAGCTGGTTCCTCAGACTCTCACAAGTCTGGATTCTTTGCATATTCACAATCATTATATTAACAGTTTCAGTTTCCTCGCAACATTTGGTATTGAATTCTTCATAATGAGACTTAAATTCTCTAACTATTCTAATAGTTTGGCATAGTTACTGCCACTGGACTTTTTATTGTTGAGGAATTTCACAATTATGTAATTCGAGCAAGAGTGTTTGTATGGCATCAAAAGAAACTCTGAGCCCCTGAGCTATGGTTTTGGATTTTAAACCAGTTTTTGGAGCTTGTGGTCAGAGCTGTAACAGCAACAGATGTGTAAAAACATTTCAGGAACAAGGTTTCACCAGGTCACTGTTAATAATACAGTCTGCTAGCATATATTTGAAGCATGCAGGTAGCTCCAAAGAAAAATTCCTAGACAAGTTCCTGTACTTTGCTGAACCTGGGATCTGGGCAAACAGCTGAAGGAGAGCATTTGCTACCACACGAGAAAGTTCCCCTGGCTTTTGGGGGAAGAAGTTGAAGTGGGGGACACAAACAGAAGTAGCTTCACTTTTTTCACTTTCCCTTGACTGTAAGTGCCAATTTAAATGACATTGTGGTATATTTTCTCCTTGTTTTCCAGTTGTTTTACACTCCTTCATAGCAGGTGGGAGAAAAAAATGAGAACTCCTTACATGGAGAAATATGTGCGAAGAGTTGCCTAACACACAAAGTCAGTCCACTAAACAAAAAGGAAAAATATATTTCCCCCTGAATTTTTTAGAGTAGGATTAGTAATCTGAGGTGCCCCTGTACTTCATAGAAGTAGGGATGCTCAGATAACAGTGTGGTTTCTAACCCGAAGATAAAATACTGAAATGACAAAATATAACACCTGACTACAGCTTTCTATCAATCACATATTTTCTTGTTATATGTAACTCACCTACTTAAGTTTCACATGTAAATTACTTCCCTGGGTTACCCAAGGGAACAGTAATAATTTTCCAAAGTATTCACCTGAAGGTTCCTAAGATTATTCAGGTATCTATTAGACTCTAGAGAGACTAAATATAGCCACATGGAGCCATTCTTTAAAATCCAGGGCTGGAAGAGTAATTTCTGTTTCAACAGCAAGCAGCAGAATCATTTTCTTGGTGAAGCTGTGGATCTAAAAATGTTTTAAAACCTCAGTGGCTTCTTCACATGAGAAAAGTGTAAATCAGAGAAAGAGTTGTTGCAAGGAAAGGCCATCCAAAGTAGAGCAAGCAGTACACACAAATCTTATCCCAGCTTTTTGAGCTGGGAGCATTTGGCAAAGGGGAAATTGAGAGGTGCTGGTGGTGGGATCAATCTTCCTGGAGTAGTGGTGATACTGTTTGCAGCCAGTCAATGTTGGTACATCTCACTACTTCTGTTCTCACAGGTAGAGGCTGGTAGACTCAATGTTAGTTCTGCAGTATATATGGCAACAATGCAAGTTCATGTTTTTCTCTACAGATATAGCACAATATTTTTGCTGCTTTTACAAAAAGAGGGATAGGGTCAACCTCAAAGAGTCCTGTTCTTAAATCCTACCCCCTAAATTTTGTCTGCCCACTGAGTATAGGTCCTTCATTCATTGCCTTATGTAAGGAGAAGCAGTAATTGTTTTGGTCAGCTGCTCTCTGTTTTGTAACTGAAGCAGAGTGGTTTGCCTTAGTCAGTTACAAATACCTTGTGAACTAGTGCATTTTTCTGTGTGTTTATATTTCTACTCCATCTTTCAGCCAACTTTCTTAAAATATTTTGCAGGTGTTTCTGTGGGAATACTCACAAAACCTTTATTTGGCTGAAAAAATTCATCAGCATCTGTAGTGAATAGTGAGAGAAACTGGGGTGAAGAGTCTTTTAGACATTGATCAATGGGACCAGTGATCTGTTTAAAGCCAAGCAAAAATTTAAGTGATTTACCACACCAGGCCTTTAGATCTTTGCCAAATGTCATCAAGAAAATTGATGGTAGTACCCATATCTCCTACAGCTCTGCCAGGCTCAGACTTTAATTATTATAGCAAACTACTGTTTTATTAGTAGAAAAAAATATGACAAGCTTGGAAGAAAAATGAACTGGTTTTATGACAGACTGCTACACATAGAAATCTTGTGTGACAGCAGCAGGACTGAATCTGGTTGACTCCCCTGCAGAAAGGACTCTATAGACTGTGTTTGCAGAGAATCTGTGAATAGAGCGATGGACATCTGCTGGGTAAATCCTCTGTTGTCAGGCTACAGAGTTTTTAAAACACAAGGCAAATTTCACCTGATTTCCTGAAAGGTGAAAAGCATTGGGACACCTCTAACTTCTGTTGCCTAAACCACAGTGGCATTCAGTAATTCCCTATTAGGCATGAAATGGTCTATTTTAAAACTCACAACCATGGTATGAGCACTACTAGGAGAAACTGCTGCTCCATTAAATTTAAATGCTGAAGTTAAGTGTTATACTCACCGCAATGCTCTCTAAGTTTTTTTCTTCTCTCTCTGGTTGGCATGTAAATGACATAATTTGCTCTGATATATTAGTTGCAAGATTAGAAGGCAACTTGGAAATCCTTTAGCTGATGTTTCTATTAATATATTTTTCAAGTGCACACACTTCATATTCTAGAATTTCATGTTTATGCCATTATAGTCATCATTATATGAACCACACTAAATCAGGTCCATGTTGTGTGTGGTGCTGGGTGGTGTTAGTGGTGTGTTTGGTGAGCACTCATTGCTGTCACCTAATGATGCCACAGGTACTGGGTTCTGTGAGGTGGCTGAGATGTTCACACAGCGTGGCATATCTGACACAGCCTGAGACCATACACTTGTGGGAGAAGATGGCCCTGAGCAGTAAAGCACCTAGGAGTAAATGCTTGAATAAATCCCTTCTTCCTGTTGTTTCTTTCTCAGACAGCAATCTCTTTTGAACAGAAGCAGTGGGTCTGATTCTGTCCTCCCACAGGTATTATACTTTGTGTCCTCTCAGATGTGTCATCTTGTGTGAAGGAGAAGTGTGTGGTGTGCACTGCCTTCCAATACCCGACAGTCCTGGTCACACTGACAATAAATCACAATAAATACTATATTTTCCTTAAGCCCTACATATCACATATTTTAGCTAATCATCAAAGAATTAACTTGTTCTAGGTTTGGTGTATTTTCTGTTTTTGTTTTTATTTTCCCAGCAGAACTTGAGATTCTTAATCTGATTTCTTCAACTTCTTTTTAGTATGCTCAAAAATTAGGGCTGAGCCTTGCAAGGTGATGCATGTACATTGGAAAATAGCTGCTCCAGCATTATCTGGGGTCTTTGAGCATGGGAACACCTCTGGCTGCAGCGTCAGTGGTGGAGGGGGAGCGCTGCCTACAACAACTGTGGTGCAAGAGCTGTGTACTTCTCAAATGGTGATTAAACTGTCAAAACAAGGCTTGCCTGGGCTCTGGGAAGCTTGTTCTTGGCTCTCCAATCTGGAAGGACTGCTATTCCTCATCCCATACCCATGGCGTGAGTAGCCCAGAGCATGGCCAGAGTGCTGTGGGAGTCAGTTTCAGGTGGGTTTGTGCAGCCTCTTACACGGTGTGCACTCATTTTCACTGTCTCTCTGTGCTTGGAAAGAGTACAGTATTCCTGGCTCTTTTTCCTGGTTTTGCAGCCATATATTCATACAAGGTTTTTACCCTGGCTGGTGTGATCACAAAGGAAATAGTGCAGTAGCCCCTCAAATTGAGAGAAAAGAGCAAATCAAAACACATCAGTTTCTTGAGCCAGAGTCTGAACTACTACAGGGTTGGGAAAAATTCCATGCACGTGATTTTGCTGCAAGTTAAAATAAAGGGAAGGGAAATGAAAAAATATATCACCATGTCCTTTAAAAATGTATACCTACAGAGTTGAAGCAACCACAAGTGATGCTGTACAGATGATTTTTCTCTTGCCAGGGAGAAGTGCAGTGAGGCCAGAGTCTTTTAATCTGTCACATGTATAACTGAAGATCTACAGTTGGAATCAGACTTGAAAATGTAAATGGCTTTTCAATTGCAGAGTCTGGTCTGTCATAATGGCTTTCATTCAAAGCTTTGTCTGGGTAGAACAACAGCTGTTCTGCCTGTGGTTTTTCTTGTTTTATTTTATTTTTAGAATTTTCTCATATGTAAGATGCCACAAGATGGACACAGACTGGGAAACCTCGTGGTGATGTCTGAAATAAATAAAGTGCTCTCCTTCTCCACAGAGAGAGTTAATTCAGCTAGTGAAAAGTCCTGACCCGGACTTTTGACCACCTTCCCACTCCTGACATGGCTAATGTGGATAAAACGGTATGCAGAGATCCAGTCTGCCTTTGAAATTAGTTTTTTTCCATTAAATCAACAGCTGGTGACTCCTAAGAGTCCCCAACTTTTGCATCTTAAAGTTAAAAACTGGGGAAAATCAGTGGTTGGTCATTTAAAAATGCTACCTTTAAAGCAAGTTCAAGGGTATTTGGAATTGAAGTGTCTCTGGTGTTGAAATTCAACAACCCACTGCTTTTAAAAACTAAATTACTTCCTTCTTGTATCCTCTTTTTCAGCATCTGTACATTTCTGCAGCTGTTTGTTTATTAAAGATCAATGTTTGACTTCATAAAGGGCACCTGTTCAGATGTCAATACCAATGAGAATTTAGTATAGAAACAGGAGCTGCGAGTCCAAATACTGCTGTGGTTGTATTTTCCACTGCAGACAGTGTTTTGTTGCTTGGAGACCTACTGTATGTTCTTGCTTTTGTTCTTTCTTCCAAAGTTGGGTTTTGTACTTCTAATATAGATGGAAAACTAAAAAATATTCTGTGTTTCAAAACTTGTGTAGGAGGAAAAGGACATGTAGGAAAAACCAACCAACCACCAAAACAAAAACCTCAACCCAACTCCCAGAAGACCTGGAGCCACCAGGAATTTTTGTTGTGCTGGGAAAGTATTACATGACTTCAGGCACCAACTGAATGGCATGCCTCTCTTGCAAGCCAGGGATGTGTTCTTTTCACAGCCGAGAATGGGAATTATGAGAACCAAGACACTGCCCTGTTATATTGTTTCTGAGAAGAGAGCTCCTCTGTGGTTGATCTTACTAGAAACCACGATGAGGACATCAGGGTTCATTATCCTCCTCAATCATTCTCCATATTTTTCTCTTCTATTCCCTAGCTGTCCCTCTCTCTTTTTCTCTGTTCCCCTTCTGTCATCAGCTCTTCTCTCTTTACCTTTTCTCTTTCTTATCTCCTACAGTTTCTTTGAAACACAGCAGGAAAGCAGGGGTGTCCCAGCCTATCAGAAGATGGACCAGTGACAAGGCTGTGTCTGTAGTTAAGTTTGCTTCTAGAAGCAGATAGCATGAAGCTGTCTGTTGTTTAGCTATCAGTTCGTGCTGTTCTCACAGGCAAAAATCCAGGAACATTATTTGCATGCTACAGTGGAATACTGCAATGCCAAGGATACTTTGACGGATTTCCACTTCCAGGCTTTTATTTTGACATAAAAAACCATAGTAGACAAAAATACATTGTTGCCATTCAGAAAAATAATTCATCATCTGTTTTATATGAGTGCGGGTAATAGAGATGGAATTAAAGAAATGTCATCCTTGCAATATGCCCAGACTTCTCAATGAGAGGGATTCCTGAACAAAAGTTTTCCAAAGTCACATTTCAGACTTGCAACTTCCATCAGCGGGACCTCTGGCAGGGCTGGCAGGAGCATGACTGCAAATATGGGGGTTTGGAAGCAATCATTAGAGCCTGGAATCACACTGATGCCTGAGCTGTGGATTTGTGCCTTGGCAGGACAGATAGAAAAAGTAGAGGTCACATGCTAATCTCTGAATTGGAGATTTTCATCTCTTGAACATCAAGGACCTAAGGACAACCTGAATTTAGATTCTGCTCTGGTGTAAACCCAGAATAAGTGTGCTTAAGCTCATATATACAGACTGATTTTTCAAATGCCTTATAAAATGTGTTCCTGCCTTATAAGAAGCCAAGCACTTGTAACATACTCTAATTCAGCGAGAAACCACCCTTTCTACCCATTTTGTTGCTCTCTGTACTCTTGTAACACTAACAAAAAAGAGTATGGAAACTTCCACCATTCAACAAGATGCCCAGAGTGTCCTCAGATAATCCCTTCTGGGGCTGGACCGTGGGATCAGAGCCAGGCTCTGTCATCAGGGCTCCCCAGCTGGTCAGAGGGATGTGTTTGTTCCCAACCACCCCTTGCTGTGTCTCAGGATGAACGGCTCCACACTGACCACTACAATTACTTGACAGTCCCAGGGGAGATGCTATTTAAGCTAAAGGACTGCACTGGAACCAGAACAAATGTGTCTAAACTGGACATAATTGCATTCACACAGGTTATTAAAAGAAGATTCCTAATAAAGTTTTTGAAGAGCAGCCAAAATTATTAAAGGGACAAAGCAATCCCTAATTATTTTTAAATTATAAGTTGGTATGTTTTTGGGAAGACTTGTTGAACTGCAGAGGAACCAAAGGTCTCAGCAGTCATTAAACCTTCTTGTTTCTGATCAAGGGGTCTCTTGGTAATTTAGTGTCAGGTGTTGACTCTTGCCCGCACAGGACATTGCTCTGCTCTGCTGCTGTTCCTCTGCTGTGATCACACTGAGCTCTGCCCTCCAAAACAGCAGCAGAAATGGCTGCCCCCCATATGCAGGGTGTTGAGGGAAGGACACCCTTTTGTTTAATTTAGCATTGAAAATCCCACTTCCCTCACTGAGATGTATGAAAAATAATTTGCTCTATGCCAATGCTGTTTTCACTGGAAAAAGTCACTTCTAAAAATCACCTCCCTGATAAACAAAAACAAAATCACCAAAACAAGACATTAAAATGAATCATATTCTTGAAAATCTCCTTTTTCTTCCAGTCACAAAATGGGGTCCAATATTTACATGCCTCTGGGAAGTTCTCTGGGTAAGACAATCATCATGGCATGCAAGGACTTCTCCAAAAAGAGCATTATTTGCCTAGTAATTTGCTTTTATTGTTTTGGTCTAAAAAACCCCAAAACATCTCCACACAAACTTTGTAGTGTTACACTGAGTTTATTTTGAAAAAGAAATCAAAGAATGTTTTTTTCATCTCTGAGCCAGATGGGAAGAAAAAACAAACGTATTCCACCATATGAAAGAAAACAGATGAGAACTTTCAAAAAAATTTTTAGCCAAGCTTTTTTTCTTTTTTTTTTTTTCACTAAACAGCATGGAAAAAATGTGGTGGAGATGGTGAATGAACAAACAGGCTCTGGTTTTAGGCAGGCCTGGTTTCTGGGGAGCAAGGGTTCTGTCTGTAAGGCAGTGTGCTATCCCATTTATAGATGCCCAAGCTATCTCTGAGTGTGGGTAAGCACTGGGAACTTCCTCCTCCCGCTCCTGCCCAAGCCCTGGGGAGACTGGGGTGTTCCAGCTGGGGGGAGTGCCAGGCATGTGCAGCCATCCCAGCCTCTCACCTGTGTGAGCCCGACACCTGCACAGGGCTTGCTCCAGGGACAGCGGGGCATTCATGGAGGAGCCAATATTTCTGGGGTGCACAGACACTGCAGAAGTGAGTGGGGAAAAACAAAGCAAGTCTGGAGGCTGGGGCTGGGGACTTTTTGTTCCCTTTGGATGCTACAGATATGTGAGACAGCACTGAGGAAAAGTGGTTTTGTTTTCTCACATGTGGGTCGACACCTTTCCCCTCCTCCCGGCAAAGCAGTTTCTTCCCACAGGCAGTGGCTGCCCTCCCACCAGCTCCTCGCCTTGCCAGTCATCAGTCACCAGTTCCTGCTACTTGCTAAAAAGCAGAGTAGCTACTTGTCAGGGACAGAAAATTAAAAGAGGAGGTCAGCCATCTGAGAGAGAGAGGAATAGCAAGACCACATCAGCCATTATGAACAGACAATTTAAGCCATCATAATGGCTAATGTGGGGACTGATGCTACTCCATTCAGGACAACCCTCACCTGGGGGCCCATTTGAGGTGTTTGGTGTGTTAGGACAGTAAGCAGCAAAGGACTTCAGCTGTTCTTAAAGGTCTTGTTCAGATATGACCTTCAAAATCCTGTTCCTAGCCCCTATGTGCTGCAAGAAAAAGGCACTAAAACTGCAATTATGGGATAAGATAGCCCCAGTCATGCTTAGAACTACGATGGTGTAAGTGAAAAGGAAGGCTTTAATGGAAAAAACTTCATCAGTTTGATTTTTAATACCTATGAATGTTCTGGCTCCACATCTCTCTGATCTCCACATCCCTCTTGGTTGCACACACATGCACAGAGTGAATAACATTTATTTCCATGTCTCCACTTAGTGATTCCTTTATTGGAACATTTGCCAGTATTAATCATAGACAACAAAGGAAATGAGAGTTGAGATTTTTAAGCTCTAATCAGCTGAAGGCATTTCCAAATAAATTAATGAAACAAGTCAGAAATGACATTAAGAAATCCAGAACTGAATGTAAATAACAATGACTTTGTACCTTCTTTGCCTTTCCCTCTTTTTCTTCCAACAGTCCCAGTGCTTGCCAGGGTATATGAACTTGCATTTAATTTTATGTAAAACAAGAATGATGATGGGATTTTGTGTTCAGTATGACAAGTTACAATACTCGTGCATAAGAAGGAAAGCCAAAACTCAAGCTAGGACAAAATAATTTGCTGTCACTTAAAACTTTCCATACAACCTGCATTACTACTCAAACCATACAGAAAGATTTCATGGGGATGTTTTTCCATTAAAGAGTGGCAGATCTGATTTTCATGACAATTTCTTGGCCCATTCTGGTGTCCTGCTTGCATTCCTGCCAATCTGTCCTTTCTGTGACAGGTTCCTGTCTTAACACCCTCTTGGTCCTCTCAGTGATTTCAATCCTTGTTGCCATTGGATATCTCTGTTTCCTTCCTGCAGGAATACTAGGTCAAAAGGATGGTCTGTCTCAGCACGCCTGGCTGCTCAGGCCATATTTTAAGGATGACTGGACATGTCAGGCACGCAACTGCAGCATCCCTCTCCATCCAGTTTTGTCTAACAGCTGCGGTGTTTGATTCAAGTGTGTGAACAGAGGGTGTGTGCTCAGTCACGTTTCATTTCTCAGTGTCCTCAGCTTATCATTCCTCTGACTGGAGGACACTACATAACTCTTGGATAATCTGATCTTGTGTATGTACCATCACTGCTGTTGCTGAAGGAAGAGAAGGATGGAATTTGGGCAAGGAAGCAATACAGCTTGCACTTAGACAGAGGTTTCTCATTCACTTCTTTTGGTGACAGAAGACTGTTACATCAATAAAAACCATGAAAAATGTAATTTAATGTGGTAGATGCTCAAAATGGGCTTATTTCACCTAAATAATCCAACATTCAAAACAAAGGTAGCAGTGCTTCCACTTCAGTGTGGCTCTGCAAGGCTCCACTCACCAGGGTTCGTGAGGCTCTCTGGGCATGCAAAATACTGGTTTTGTACCTCATTATCCAAAAAGAGCAGTTTAACATTATCTCCTCAGACATTGTGTAAATATATATGTAAACACTACAGCATGTGTCTACATGAAACTCCTAGGTACAGCATGAGAGTGCATGGCAGAATCAAGTTGTATTCAAAACCTTATGAAAAGCCAAAAGCAAAGTCTCACAAAATCCAGACTGTCTGAAGACAAGTCCTGCCTCTATGATGGTGACACATGGTTTCTGCAGCTGTAATATACAGACCTTTCACTTTTAATTAAGCACATGCATTTTTCCTGTTGTTCCTGTCTCATATCTAATTTGTACCCGCAGGACAGATTCCCAAATGTAACATTTTGTGTATTTTGGAAGAAAATTATAATTGAAATTTAAAACACTGGAGGGAGTGTGAGATGTAGGGAAACAGCAGTCTTTAGTCTGGTCTTAGGAGCAATATTTGAAAATCTGAAGTACAAAATCTTGTCTCTTTCCAACAGAGCTGGAGTATTTCAACAAACTTATCTGCATTCAGCCAAGGTAAATGGCAGGTCAGTTGGCAATGGAAAAACAGTTCTCCTTCCCAAGAAGGCAAAACACATGCCAACAAGCATGTGGTCATGAAGACTATAAAAACTGGAAACAAATACCAAGGTTTCTGCTAATTTTTTTAATTCCTGATAAGCAACATGGCTGCCGAGACAACGGCTCATGGGACTGTGGAGGAAACTGGCTGGGTAATGACATCATCTCTTTCTGCTTTGCAGCATATTTTATTTTCTACTTTGTTTGGGAGAGAAGTACTGGTCCAAGAAAACAGAGAGATCAATTTACAAAGCACTTTGGAGAAGTGCAAGTTTATTAGACTTTTCTGAGTATGGCATGTTTTTCTCACCAAATCTTGAAATCTATCTTAAAAACAAAGATATTTCAGTGTGTGCAGCTTCTCTGTTTCTCTTTTCATAAAGTCTCTAACCTGGGCTTGACCTGCAGTATGTATGGCACCTGTTGGGGTAGAATTCCTTACGAGAAGGGAGAAAGAATGAAAACATTTTGAAATCATTCTTAAAAATTGGAGATTTACTTCCATAACATTTTCTCCTGAGTGGAAGGAATGTAGGATGGCAGTCTGGCAGGCAGGCAAGCGGGCAGATTGGAAAGAAGGAAGGCAGGGGCAGAAAAGGAAGGAAGGCAGGCAGGCAGGCAGGAGTGAAGGAAGGCAGGAAAAGCTTTTATTAAAATGGTCTTTCCATAGTACCCCGATGAAACACTGGCTGTGATCAGAGCTATACTGAGTATCTAGTCCTTAGTCAACTTAATTGTTACACATGCAGACTAGACTGCATATAGTAAGGAAAACACTATCTAAAATCTGCTTTAAAAGTTATTGAACCAGAACAAATCATCTGGGAAAGTAAAAATATTTCTAACTGGAAAAATATTTCTCTATAGCTGAGTTAGGCCTGACAGCAAACCTTAATGAATTATTAGTACCTTTATTGTTTTCTTTGGCCCCTGTGCACTATATTTGTAAAAAAAAAAGTCAGTAAAAAAGAGAACAATTGTAAAAAGCAAATATTTTGTACAAAAATACAAAGTTTTAAAAGCTCTTAAAAGTATATTCCATATTATTGATAAGAGTTGGACTATATATATATATTTATATAAAATCTATATATTCGTGTATCTGTATAATTTTCCTACATTTGGGATTTTAGCAAATGAAGCAACTGTTTACACAGTTGTTTTTTATGTTTTTCTATATGAGTGACCAACAGTCTTACTCAGATTGATAGAATGTCTTTTCCTCAGAAGACACAAGTTGCTTATGGACATGGTTACTGGTTGGGAAGAAAATCTAAAACAGAATTAGTCCAACAGTATTTCCTGATGCTGTGGGTCAAAAGGCCTTAAATAATTACAGGATACTGGAGAAGAGTTACTGCTGAATTCCTTGATGCTTTAAAATCAGTTTTCAGTGCTTGCTTTTTTCTTTTTTCATTTTTTTTTTCAATTTTGGAAGTCAGTGTTGCTCTCTCCCAGGATTTCCTTCTTCTTTACGTAAATTTCCTTAATACGAAGGTATCTGTAAAGTCACAGCCTATTACACTCCAAGTATTTGCCCTACAGTATGAGAGAAAAAAAGAAAGAGAAAAAAAATCCTGTAAAAAGCCTGAGAAGATTAAACAAATTTCCAAAAAGAAAACTTACAGAGATCAGGGTACATAAAAAAATTTGAGCAGACTTATATTCAGATCCTGTAAGTCCTGAAGGATAAATATTTGTAAACCTTGAAGTTTTCTTAAAATAACAAATGTATGTAGAAAACCAGGGTAAATTATATTGTTACTTACGCACGGTCCTTCACTCTGGACATCCAAACAGAATTATACACAGAAAGCTTGTTCAGCACTTTGTTTTGTCTTAGGGGGCAATGGATGGGATGTAATTTTGGCTCTAGCTGACATTTATGTCTGCCTTCACTGAAATTCAACCGACAAGTTTCCAACTGGAGCAGCCAGGCGCTCTTGGCAAAGCAATGTTTAAACAGGTTGTATGGAGGAGATAACGTTTCAGGCAGAGCCCCACCATGAACACAAACACCAGCTTTGACCATGTTCTGTGATGATGGGGCCGGGCTCTAAGCAGCCATGGGAACCACCTGCCCTCTGCTCCTGCAGAAATGCCTGTGTCAACAGAAAGAGATGCCCTGTGGCAAACACCTGGCTGACTGCTGGGCCACACTGGCAGTTTATGAGTCCTTCATTCCAACTGCAACAGATGAGATGCTTATGGCCTGTGGACCCAGCTTCTCAGTCCCATGGGACATTTCCTGGCAGCAATCGGAATTTTAAGATCTCCTTAGCAGTCACCAAGTGCCTCCTATTGCACAAACTTTCAAAACAGAGTCTTTTTGGTTTTTGAAGGCTGGTCCCTGAGCTACCCTAAGGCCAGTTTTCCCTGTTGTGTGGCCACTGAGCCTAAAAAGACAGCTTCCAGTGTGGGCAGGATCTGGACCACGTGCCAAATCATGCCCAAAATTTTAGGCCTGTGTAAAGCCTACAGGAGATGGTCAAGATGCAGAGAATGCCATGGCTATAGCCGGCTTCGAGGCTGCTTTTTCCAAGTGCAATAAATCCAGCACTTGCATCTGGATCTGAGTAGAAGTGTTTCACATGTGATTCCCCCCTTCCTCAACAAGGCACTGCCATAGCATTTAGCCAAGATCTCACCTCCAGCTTCAGGACATTTACTATGGGCAAGATGAAATAATCAAACCAAGGGCCTTGCTTACCTTTGTCCATGTCTTTTTCACAAATGAAATTGTTAATATCTTCACAGTAGAAGTCATTCCAGAGCCCAGCATAGATCAATCCGGCGCAATCCTCCCCTGGCCCATGCCCGTGACTCCAGTTATCAGGCTGCCCGGTTTTCCAGTTTCTTTGCACCAAAAAGCAAGAGATATGATTGCACAACACAGCACACATGGTAGGTTTTCACCACAAGAAATTAACGAAAACATCATGAGATCTGTTCTGAACGGGAAATACACATTGAAACAAACAATACATGACTCTTGCTGAAAATGGAAAACAGATGTATTACAGAGAAGGGAATCTATTCAGCCTCGGGCTGCCAAAACTCAGACACCTAAATTTAGACCAGTGAACTTTATTTTAGTTTCTGAGTGCACATGCACACACATTGGGAGTGCTCCATTCTCCATGTGCATTGCTCCAAGCCTGCAAAACCTGCACACCGCATTCCTGCTGGCAGATGGGACTGAAAAGAGCCCATTGGCTCAAAGGTACTGCCAAGATGGCAACAGCCTGCCCTTGCTCACTGCAAAGGCACTCAGTCCTCTGACTGCACCAAAGGTGGGCATCTTGGGAGGAACAGCAAAGATCCGTGTGTTTTAGGGACATATGCTCAGGGAACTCTTTTGACTTTTAAGGAATGCACATAGTATTTAACAGGCATCTTTTGAGATCATTAGCTTTGGTGGCGAAATTGAACACAGCAAGTAAAAAATCTTGCAACAAGTGTTTCCTCATCCTGTTTTTGTTTAATGAGTGAGAAGCACTTCCAAACTCAAGACTTAAAAGCTCTACTTTCCAGAAGAAACAGGTTGTTGAAGGGAGCTTGTGATTGCTGGCTGACATGGTCCATGCTCAGCTAAAAAACATGCCTGCCGGACACAGTGTCCAAGCAGGCACCTGGGAGAACACACAGCTTTCCAGAAGTAATGAAATACTCCAAAAATCTGTAACCAACAGCTCTGAGGTTACAACAGTGCACCTAAAACCACGGTGTACTGGAAATCTACTAAAAGCAGTGCCTGAAGTGGGAATCAGTCACAGTGCTGCCATAAAGAGGAAGAAAGATGAAAACGGGAAAGGAGAAAAAAGGGAAAATATTACGGCTCATTAGAAATGAATCTGACTTTTTCCATGTTTTTCATCTAAATGAACACCAATGAGATCACAGCTAATCATTTCGTAACATCTGACTGACTGTGTAGCCTGTTTTTCTGAAGCACAGCAGGCTCAGCTCTATAAACTCTAGTCTATTCCTCAGTATTAAAAATTTGGGTGGTTTGCAATCTGTTCCATTTAGGACAAATTAGGTGTAGTCCTAGGATTCCTGGAGAGCTGCCAATTCAGTTCTCAGCTGGCCAAAGCATAGACACACTCATTTCATGCATTTTCCTTATGTTTAATACTTTCCACTCGGATTTGGGCTTTATCTAAAGACTGGTCATTTTTTATCAGAATGAGTACTCTATTTATAGCCAGTTGTAATGCAAATAAGGAAAATTCAAACCAAAACAGTAAAACTGTCTGTGCTTTCCATCTCAACTTCGTAATAAAAGTCAGGAGCAAACATTTTGGCAAGAAACACTGCACTGCATAGTTATGTGATTCTTTCATTCAACATTCAGTTTTCTTCCTGGCAAGGAAAAGAATCCTTGTGCATGGAGAAGAGAGAGAGAAAAAAACCTAGCACCCTCAGTAACAAATTAAATTATTGGCATCTACAAGCATCTGGATCTATTGGATAATTTCTAGATGCTGCTTTTAGAAGCGTCAGCAAGAGTGGTAGCATTGCTTTTTATTTACGTACGTGTAAACTGGTAAGGATCCATCCAGCCATCTCCATTCATTTTCCTTCTCTGAATCCGTTAGTCCAATCCAGAAGCTGCCTTTCCCAAAAATCTGCCTTTTTATCCATTGCTGTGAAAGAAAGATCTTAGTCCATAAAAAGGACAACAGTCTTTGGAGCCAATAAACTACACTGGTTTCATAAGCCTCTTGTTATCAGAATAGGGAGGGCCAGAGAAATTTTTGTAAGCTGAAGATATGTTTCAGGAGTTGGCCTTGGGACCCCTTGCCCAGACTAGAATCCCTTGCAGTGTTTGCAATGTGGTAGAGAGAGCTAGGCATGAAAATTAGGTTGACATAAAGTCACAGCTAACATCTTATAAATACATATTGAAAAAACCCCAAAGAGTAAGCAATTGTATCTTGACATCCCCACTGCCATGTTGAACAGTATTAAAAGTATAGTTAGATTTACAGATAGATTAAAAATACTTTTGGATCACACTAGTCCTAGGCTGCATGTATTAAATCAGATAATTTAAAATTAAATTATATTCACTGCTGCAAAAAATACTTTGATAATTCACAAGACATAATGGATTCCATCTTTAAAGGTTCAAAACTCCTACAATTCTCAGCAGCTTTTCTGACTGCTCTGTTCTCACCACTTTCAGGGTTAGCATCAGCTCTGCTCACACTGCCCTTCACCACATGGAGAAGCTGCTGATCAGGCAGAGGGTAGACAAAATTCTGATGAGTCAATCAATGTGTTTACTTTACTATATGACTTCATGATGCTCTCAGCTTCCCACTATTGTGTGGTTTCTACATGTTAAACAACTTCAAACTCCTTCCTTGAAAAACAGAAAGAGAAGGTAATTACCTGCTCCTCTTTGTTGTTGATGATAACCAAGCGTGATTCTTTCTCTTCACAGAATAACTTTGCCTCTTCAAAAATTTCTCTTTCAATTGAAAAGTAGTAGCACTTTTCTGTATAGTTCTTCCAATGGGGAGAACAACCTGTGATGTGAATTTTTTACGTTAAGCCTGCTATTGGTAACTCAATGGGCCAGTAAAAGGGCCAGTAATAAATGGAGGAACCCATACCCATCTACAGCATGCAGTGTGTTGATGGCTTACCATTAGCCTCGGGTACGGACGTCAGTTCACTCTGTAGTGCCATTGGCATCCCTGGACCCGGTGGCCCTGGTGGGCCAGGTGGGCCCTTTGGACCGGGCAGCCCAGGGACTCCCGGTAGTCCAGGCAGTCCTCGTGGTCCTGGCACCCCTGGTTCTCCCACAGTTCCTTGCAGGCCTTGAAATCCTGGTGGGCCTTGAGGCCCTGGTGGACCATCCTTCCCTGGTGGACCTGGTGGCCCTGGGTCTCCGCTTGGTCCAGGCAGACCTGTCTTGCCAGGAGAACCTCTCTGACCTTTGGAGCCAGGCGATCCTCTTGACCCTTTCCCTCCTTTTTCTCCTGGTGGTCCGGCTGGCCCAGGTGGGCCTTTCTCACCTGCAGGTCCTGGTGGTCCAGTCTCACCTTTCTCTCCTTTTTGTCCTTTTAGGCCAGCGGGCCCAAGAGGACCTTGAGGGCCTCTGTCACCTTTAGGTCCCCTTGGACCAGGAGGGCCTGAAACAATGTAAGCATGCAAAGTGGGGATATGGACAGAAAACAAAACACCCACTTGGGGTCCTTGTTTAATACAATTTAGACCAGCAACACTGGATATTTAACAAGGTAGAAACTGGGCTAACAGCTGCTTTCATCAGTGCTTGTAACAGTGCAACTGCTTTACAGGTCCTATATACTATTGCTTTTTCCTTGACCTCTACAAAATACAGGATACAGAAAATACTCTGATACACCCAGTCATGTGAACTGAACAGTGACACTGTGCCCCAGGTGACCCGCCAAGGTGCCAGTCCCTGCAAGACACCATGCTGTTGATGCACTAGTCCTGTGTGTTGGTGGTCTCGTTGCCTCATTCTGCCACCTTCCCCTTCTACTCTCATCTCTCTGCTCTTAGACCCAGGACTTTTTCTCCCGATTCTGTTTGATGGTCTGTCAATAATGGGATGTCAAAAAGAGACAAAATGATGGATAGTGAGCAAAAGGCCAACTGTGGGAAAGACCAGAAGCTGCAAATTGGCAAGGTCTAACAAGACAGGGAACAATAACCCATGACAGGAAATGGTAACTATGACAGCAATAAACAACAAAACATTTTGGGATTCTGTTCATGGATGAGCAAATCCCTTGTCAATACCTTCCCAACCCCGGAACCAATCCACATAATTCAAACTCCTCCAGAGATAGATTTCCAAGCTGGAATCATTTAGGCCTGATTGAAATGAGAATGGTTAAGTTTACTGACATGTAATCTTGGCTTTAATGCAGCCTTAGTTTATTTGGAGCAATGGATTTATATTTTTGATTAGAGTTTTAGGCCTGACTGGTTCACATCAGATTGGAAATATGAGTGTTCTTTTCATTTGGGATAATATTTGGCTGGGAGAAACCTCCTAAACCTGATGCTATTTATTTCTGGAGAAAATAAAATATCCCAGTATTAAAAACTAAGCAAAGTAGGATGTTTTCTGGCAGACTAACAACTGGCTTAAAGTGAAATAGCAACTTGTTTTTCAGTAAGGGTGGACCTTTCTGGGAATAGTCCAACATATATTTTTTAGCCATTTCCTCCTTAGTGGGGATTGGTTTCTTGAGGTTCCACACCTTCACTCGCTTATTTTAGAAACTAAATCAAAAGCAGATCCAGTCAGTCAGACAGACAGAACAAAATTTTGCTAAGTCAGAACCTTCTTTCATAACATCCCCATTTTAGCTATGTAAAAAAGGCATAGAAAAATTAGTAAGGAAAATTCAAGCTACACGAACATTTCCAAAGTTTAAGATTAGATAATGGAAAACCCCAGGACTCTGTACCAGCATGCACTAACTTCCACAGAACTAAAGAAGTAATGCAAACAGGAATTCAGCGCACACACATCATTACGGAAGCTGCATACCTTGTAGGATAGTGAAGTTCTTGATGAGCTGGCCATGTTTGGAATCTACCAGCTTCATTTCTTCCATGATTACTGACAAATTGGCAACTTCAACATCTAACCTTGACCTCATCAAATCCTGTTGCACCTTGAGAGATGCAGAGTCTATGCGAATATTGGCTAGCGTGCTGTTTATGAAAATCAGCTCATCTGAGTGTTTACTTAAGGTGTCCGTACAAGTTGCCCTGACCTCATTGAGATTGCTCGTCAGTGTCCGTAGGTGATGAGCAGTGTAGCTGATGTTGCTGATGATATTGACTATATCGGTTTCAAAGACCTGGAACCTTTCTTCTAGATGGCTGAACCTGGCAGCAGTTCTGTTTTCATAACCTTTATGCTGTTCCTGGAGATCCTTTAGACTTTGTTCGTTGGCTTGGGCAAGCGTTGTGATGTTCTCTATCTGCCCACTGAAGGAGCTGAGCTGATTGTTCATGTCTTCAAGTGTATCGTTGTTGGCTTTTGCCATTGCTGAGTTGTTGGCAGCCAAAATCTGTAAATTTTGTACTTTCTCCTTAAGCCAGTCATTGTCCTTCCGGGCCTGAAGGACAACTTGCTGCAGATTTTGAAAGTCATTCTTGATTCTTAGAATAGCCAAGCTTGTATCTTCCATTGACTTCTGTAGGACACTGATAAGATTTCTTTGCTGTATTTGAGTCAGGTTTAAGTTGTTCAGGTTCATGATGACCACATTATGAGAATGCACTTGGCTTTGCAGGTTTGTTTGTATATTACTTGTGTCTTGTTGAAGATTGTTGATATAGCCAGTATATGCCTGAAGAGTCTTATTGACACTGATGATCATGAAAGAGTTACTATCTAAGGCACTTTTCAATTGGTTCTGTCTATCATCTAATACATTTCCAGACTCTTGCAGCTTCTCCAGTGTATCTTTGTTTCTGGTAGTTTTCTCTGCAATGTCATGAAGCTGCTGACGAAGAGCCAGAATGTCAGATCTGAAGCTGGACAGTTCAGTATTAGTATTCAAGGCTTTTTGTCCAGCTTGGTCATCTATTGTACAGGAAAAAAAAAATGGGAAGGCTTTAGGGCTTTTTTAAACACAGTATAAAACAGCACAGTGTATTTTAAGAACAGTAAAGTTGTCAAAACTATTCAACAGGACTTCTCTGCTAACTATTCCAGGAAAGAGAAAACCACTAAGCAAGGTTCTGCCACTAGACAGAGAAAAAAAGCAAAGGAGAATTGATGAAGACCTTGTGTCTTGCTGAGGAGAATGAATCAGTGATACTGTCATCACAAATGGCAAAAACTACAGTTAGAAACTGGTGATTATATGCAGTCAAGTAATGCTGTGTTCTGAATGAAAACTGGATGGGAAACAATTCAGAACATTAAACAGGTATCAGCAAGTGTAGGTTTTGAAGTTACAACTGGATTTTGTTGAAAGCTCAGAAGTTTATTTTATCTGCTCATGTTTTCTTTCTTCTCTTCATCACAAGTGGAATACTTCCATTGTGATTTAGTATATATAGTTCCAATTTTTAAAATCTTAGGTTTCGTTTTTAACTAAGTTCTAATATTTATTTTAAAGCAATCTGGGTTAGAGAAAAAGGCTTTGCAGCAGGCTACTTCAGATATGTCAAGATATGATTTGTTTCTGGTTTTCTCTCTAATATATTACTATTGCGTTTAATGACATTTATTTTGTCATTATTGTTTCCTCATGTTCTGAGTTTGAGGAAGACAAAACCTTTAATCTTTCAGGAATATCTCTGCTCATGCTTAAATGGCCCTATGGAATACTTCTGGAAGCTTGTCTGAGTATGATAAAGTATTTGAGACTGCATAGCCTATCATTCAGGACATAGAAACCAAGGAAATAACCAGTCAACACTTGCTTTCAGGGAAGATTCCCTTGCTTGACCTCAATCACTTCACTATCCTGCTCACAGTCCATATATTTTTGTCCTCATCTAAGTGTAGCTATATTTATGAATTACACAGCCTGAAGTCCATAATTTCAGATGATGCCAAGAGAGAGCAGTATGGTTTTCATAAATTACAGTGAATACAGCTGTGTATGGTGCTTTTGTCTGGTGTGATTGAATGAGTCATGATGGCAAACATCAAATGGTGGCTTGTAAGATTTCAGCCCGAAGTGTTTATGGAGTCTTCTGCGGATGGACATCTTCCTGAGCACAGTTCCTCTCCCTGCCACTTGTCTCACTCCCAGATCTTCTCAGCTCTGACTATGTTTACCTCTTGGCAATAGCTCAAATTATACTGTGTCCCTCACACAGCTCTGACAACTGCCAGGTCCACATGCAGCTAATCCCTGAAGGCCTGTCTTTCATTCACCACACACTGTTATCCTTCTGGCCCTACAGCAGTTCTCTTACCTTTATGTCCCCTACTCAAACTGCTCCAGAACCTTCCTAACTTCCTCCATGGCAAGTCCACTTCAATGGGAACTGATGATCCTGAGTATCTCACTGAACATCCATCCAGCAGCATGTAAAAGTGTGTGGGCATGAATGGAGCAAAGGTGCTCCAAATTGTGAAAATTTAATCAGCACAATATAATAACCCAAACAGAATCCAAAAGGTTGTACATGCTTTAAAGTCTAACACTTACTTCTATAGGTGTGTCAGTAAGAGAACATCACACTGAATTACCCCATGTATTTGAGCTAAATGCAGTGTGCAAAAACTTTAGAAGCCAGCTCTTTTTTGGGGGAAAAATGTTGTTAAAATTTATAATCAAGCTGCAAGCAAGTAATTTTTCCTAGAAATGCACATCTCAATATATGGTTTATGAAGCTAAACAAAATTTATTTCAAGAAGCACATGCATGTATGTGTGGATTAATACTTACACAATAATCATATAAACTATAAATCTATGTATAGAAGAAAGGTAAAAATGTACACTTAGAGAGTAGAATCTTTATCCATGACTTTTTTTTTCACATCTTCCTGCAAACTGAGAACTTCGATAGCACTTGGGGGACCTGAACTCATAACAATCTTATGCCTCATAATCCCTGAGATGATCAAGAAACATTTTATGGAAGTAATCCGCTTGCCTCAGACATAAGAATTTTGAATAGCTGATTATTTGTGTACCTTGTAAAATGGCCTTCAGTTTTGAATCTTAATTACTAAAACAGGATCAAGATGACTGGGTGACAGATTCTCATTTTATGTAGAATCTCTTCTGCTGTGCAACAGATTCTGCTGTTTTACATCTCTACCTCAGAGAAGAGTCTCTCCTGAGGACAACATTTAAGTGTCTGTTTGTTTAAATATAAATGCTTTCAGAGTGAGTTCTGTGGGTTCTGTAAATTTTGAAGTATTCTTAATATGCTTTCCTAAGTAGAGCTGATCGGAACTATTTTTAAGAACTTTCCCAAGTACTTGAGAAGCTGGAATAGAAGTGCTATATCTTGTCATAGGCAGATATTTTTCAGACAAATTTCCTGCCTCTATCTGCCAGGAGAACACCCCAGATTCATAATACAAAGGGGCTTTGCTTCTGTGTAGATTACCTAATTTCTTCAGATCACTCTCCACTTCTGTGAGCTTTTCTGTGTATCTTCTGTGGGATGTTTCCAGGCCACCTGTCACATTGTCCATTTTTTCTACAACTAGGGGAAACAGAACAGTATATTATGGAAAGAAGAAAAGGGAAATGATGAAAAAGAAAAGGGAAATGATGAAAAAGGGAAGTGATGAAAAATGACTAGTAAACAATAATGCAAACAAAACCCCACCCCACGACCACCAAACAGTAAAAAAAGAAAACACCTTAAAATGGTCTTGCTTTCCATTACACTCTGCTGTTGCTCTATGAAATGCTGGAAGGATGAGCTTCTGTTTGCTGATGGACCCAGAATTCTTCCACTTCTTCAGTCTGCCAACAGTCCCTACATATTTTTTTTTTGCCCATGAGCAGTCTCTCTCCTGAATGAGGAAATCCCTCTTTGTGGGTTTTCCTCACAAACAAAGTCCTTTTTTTTAATAGTATTTCCATGCTTCAAGCACCATGCTGTATGGCAAACTGATTGCTAAAGGCTCAGATGTGTGAAAGAAGATTTCCTTTAATTTTGCTATGAGCCATTTCTCCTTAAAAAGAACTTTTTTTTCTTGTGTCTTTTCATCATTAAAAGTTGCCACCTGGGCAGCAAACTGAGGACTGAGTAATTACTAAGTGTTTGGGGGGGTTTAAACATATTGATAATGGTACAGATCACTCAAACAATCTTGCAAAAATTCTGCATCAATAAGATTGAAAGGATGGTCATTCAGGAAGTGCAGATTTATGACTGATGTGCCCCTAATTTTGTAATGTCTAAGTACTTTTCTTGTCACTGAGATATTCAATTATTTGGTGAAATTAATATTGGAATGGAAAAAGCAGAGCAACAAATAAACAGCCCGGGGTGGCTTCCAGTGGCAAAAATGTGAAATGCTTGCAAGGCTAGAGGCAGCCTACAGCTTTCACACCAAACCCTGTCTAATTGCCTTTTGCATTCAAGTCACAACCAGGGCTAGAAATTGCTTCTCATCATGAGATTATTTAGTCCTTTTGCTACACTGGGAGCAGAATGGGACTGTAACAACCCTGGGAGAGGCTGCATGAGTTATCGTGCCAGCTTCCTCTTCCAAACAGAAGAAATAAAGTGTTTCCCATTTCTTGAGATTCTGTAAACCTGTGTGAGGTAGGGGGTACCACTAACTCTTTCTCTCTGTGAAATGATCTACAGCTAGGAAAGAGTCTCATAGAAGTTGTTGCACTGTAAAGATTTGGGTTCTCACAAGAAGTGAAATGTAAGGATCTTTTGCTGCTTATGAGCACACATGACTCCCAGATCTCTAAAGAGTAGTCCATCACGTGCTCCTTCTTTATTAACTTCTGCCTTTGTTTTTCTAATTCTGGGTACCACCATTACACAGTAGGCTTTTACTGCTTCCCCAAAACCCACACGAAAAAAAACCAGACCAAGACTATGTGATGCAATGGCACTGAGGTGAATGGAGTTAGAGTAGAGGAGAAGCCTCAGGGTCTTCAGAGTGACCAGACACCCTTTGGTGAATTACCTGCCTGCTCCTTCTAGGCTGCTAATAAGCCAGTAAAACAGAGACTTCACTGTGTGTGCGAAGTCAGTCAGAGGGTGGCTTTCTGTATTTGAGATGATGACAGATTTCTTGCTAAACACTAGACGCAGGCTACAATAATGGCTTTGCTTTTTCAGAGGGACAGTTGCTCAATACCTTCTGTTTCAGAAAGCACTTTTTCCTGCCCATTATAGCACTAATTTTTCACTGGTTTTTCTGCCCATTAAAGTTGTCAAAATGCTGTACGCCATTTTTCCTAAATGAAACCAGAATTAATTCTCTGTTTGTTCTGCCCAGCTGTCTTCCAGGATGGAGCCCAGATCAGCAAAGGTCCTTCAGCTACTTCTGACACCCCACTGATGCATGTATACACCTATGCATCACATGCAGTGAGCATGAGAACCATACATGGCTTTTCCTCCTGGCTCTATGGAGATTTTTGTTCAGTCTGTGGTATCCTCCTTTGTCTACAAATAAGTCACTGTGAAGGGCATGGCTCACTCTGGGCACTTACAGGGCCCTTACGAAATCATCTGTATTAAAAAGCAGGCCTAATTCAAGTGTTTCTGCTGAGCCTGTGCCTTGACTAGCAATGCCATATCACCTAGAGCTCTTGTTAATTCAAATTTAGTGTAATATTTAACTGTTTTTCCCAGTTATGTAACACACTTGGAGTTGGCAAATGAGTATATATTATTAGTAATTAAAAGAAAAATGTAATTTCTTCCTTTTCCTGTCCAAATGAATGCCAGTTTGTACTTCAGATTCGAAGTTTGTAAAACTGAACTGTCATATAACAAGTACATTTTCGTGATTGAATGAAATCTAACACTGGAAACTTGGGTTAAAATATAACCCTGAAGAGTCCAAAGCACATGAAAACAGTAGGAATCCTATCAATAAGTAGTTGTCTGGCAGTTGGATGAGACTGAAGTAATTATACAATAGCATATGGCATTTTCATTGCTCAAAGTGAAAAAATAAAAAAACTCAAACCACCCCACACTAAAAAGAAGCTGCTACGTAGCTATGAACAGCCTTTGTGGGGAACACCCCAAAAATCTGATGAAGTAGGGCTTTAATTAGAAGCCCTACGGGTATTACTGATGATTGGCCATGATATGTGGGGAAAGCAATGCCTGGGCTGTGTCTGAAAGATCACTAATGAGCATTGTTAAAAGGTCTTTCAGTCCCCAGCAGCTTCTCTTCTACAGAAAGTAACAGCTTTTAATTCCAGTGTGTAACTGAATGCCAGACAGTGATCAGCAGGGCTGACACAAGCTGGAAGGACTGTCTGCATCTAAGCCCTCATTTAGAGGGGCTGGAAAGAGGAGGCTGATTTCAAATACCTGAGGTATTGATTTTTGTCTATTTGATACTAAACTGGCAATGACTTACCCCAGTTAACTGAAGTGCAGAATTAGCTATAATAGGCAAACAATTTCTTTTATTTTAATTCTGTTTCCTCTGAGAGGGCAAGTCAGTCCTGATGTATGAAGGGTAGGGAGAGGCCAGAGCCAAGTTCAAACCACCCAACTCCAGCAGCAGAAACAGATCTCCGCAAACGTGACTGCAGGGTTAGCTCACGGGCTAAGCTGCCATCCCATAGATAAACCAATGTATGCATTTGCTTTATAGAGGGGTGGGATATTAGCCTCCATGGTCAAACAAATCATGGGTCTGGGGAACTGGATTCCCTGCCCAAACTCCTTCCCAAAGCAGGTTGTAGCTTATTGTCTTTTGTTGCTACTGCCCTGCAAGTGGAAAGGATGAACTAGGCAGAGAATGAGTAGAGAGAGGACAATGTTAGGTTTTGTTGCCCTTTATGTCAAAAGAGGTCATGTGGACTGACGTCCTGTTATTGGGAATGTCTTTCCTTCCCCGGTAGTAGCTCCCACCACCATCTCTGGATGGAGCTTTCAGTGGTGAGCAAGTGGAATACTCTCAGAAGTGAAAGCCTCTAGTGAGTGCCTCAGGCTTGAACAGCCACTTTCCACCTCCTTCCCAAGAAGGCAAAACAGGCAGACCAGCTGTAATATCCCTCACAAAAGGCCACCCTGCTGCTCCCAACAATTTGCCTGCTCTTAAAAAGGCAAAGCTGTGTATGTCTTAAACTTGTTTTTGGGTATCTTCACCTGATTTCACAGCTTGGTCACTCTACATTGTCATCTCAATTTCTGACAAGGTCACAGTGGGAAATGTGGTGAAGATCCTCTAAAGAAAGCCAAAATTTCAAGTAGTTGCTGACCAGAACAGTGAGGATTGTCTGCATCTAAGCCACTATAATGAAATGTGCCATCTCACTAGGATGTGTTGGTCCCAGGTAATGGTAGGTAAACTATGTCTGGGAGACAGATAAAAGACATGACAGATAAAAAGTAGATGAAAGTCATGGTGGGCATTATTCAAGAAACTTAAAAACAAGGACTGACTAGAGAATAAAAACTACCAGAAATTCAAGCTGCAAGCATTCCTTTACTGGAACGAGTCACAGGAAGATCATTTATCTTCAATAGACTAATCTGACACTGGCTGGTGCCTGAAAAATTATAACTTTGTCTTTTTCATTTAATTTAATTTAATAAAGTATGTGAAAAAAATTACAGATTGCTTTATTAGTCTTTTAAACAATAATTTGTCTTCTCAAAGCAGAAGAATAGAAAACCTGCCTTGTTATTCCTTTATGTTTTCTTTCCTTGTTATTCATTCATGTTTTGGTTTCAGGTTTCTCCAACACACTATGTAATTTTTACCACTAGTTTGGAGGTTTGTTCTGTGTTGACTTTGCCTCCCATTGAGTTACTTTTTTGCCTGCCATATTTAATCCACTGATTAGTAGTTTCAATGTTTTAAATCACAAAGGATATCTAAGTGCGATGTAGGAAATGAAAGTTTTAAAAGTAGTTTTGGGCTTTATAAACGTAAGTGTGGGAGGCAAATTTAATGGAAACTTAGCTAAGAGACTGAAAGAATCCCTGATGCCAGCAGAATTCCTTCTTTCAGTGTTTTATTGCAGTAAAAAGACAAGCCAAACTCTGCTATAGAGAGGAGAGTTCAAGAACTCTATACTTTTATTCTGAGTTTTGTTCTTCCTTTAAGGCCTAATTTCTTCCCAACAATCAAAAATATTGCAGTAATTCATTTGAATATGTACTGTCAGCTGGGGTTTTATCTCACTTATGTTTTCCCTGCAAATTAGCACATAGGCACCATGAAAACAAAGCTCTTAAAGAGCAGGCACAAAGGGCAGAATTAATGCCTGACATATGAGCATTTGATGTTTGATGTTACAGGAGGAATACCTTGAATTCCACAAGACTTTCGTCTCTTTGTGTCTTTCCCTTGGCATTCAAGGTTGCAGTCACCAAGCTGGTGAGCGGTGGAGCAATGATCACCAAAATACCTTTGTGTGTATGTGAGCAAGATATGTGTTATCCACCTTCCTACAATCCTTTTTACATTTATTTGTGGAAGAGGAAATTTTTTTTCCCTTGCCCTGGATAGCTGTGATTTGGAACTGTTGTGACAGGAAGACTCATCCCTGGTGAGTGACTTCTCATTCAAAGAAGGAAGTTTAGAAATGAGTGAAGCAAAGATTGAGCCTCAAGACAAGAGCAAAACCTGGGGAAAAGATGATGTTAGAGGCACCCAAGACAGAAGCTTGAAAACTAGATTGAAATGAGGAAGAGAAACCCATTCTCTCAAAGTCTTGCACAGTTTCCTTATTGCTACTGCTTCCTCCACACACACAGTCATTTGCTGAAGCAAGATAGTGGGCAGTAGTCCCTCCAACTTGATACCCTGCTTCTGATGCTGAGTGAGGGCTGAGTCTTCTGGTAAGCACCAGAACTGACAGCCTTATATAAAACTCTTGAGGGAAATTCTGCTAAATCCCAGTCGTTTAGTGGCTGGGTTAAGTCTGAAAAGACCCCATTGTCATCTGATGTAAGCAGATCTCTGCAGATTTTTATCTGCTAAAGGCCTCCCTTAATCCATATGACCAAATGATCTTATAGATCAAAAACAAGTTTTTGAATCCTGGAAGGTTTTTTGTCCCTCAAAATCTGACTACCAGAGACCAGTTACTTCAGGACATGTATTCACATAGATGTACCGCATTTTTGTTTACATTTGATGTAAATTTGCCACATTCTGTCTGCTTTATCATGAAACAGGATTACCTAAGTCTCTCTATCTATTCCTCAAATTCTCTCTTCTCCCTGGGTAAATCTTCCATCTAAACCAAACAGTTTTAATTTTCTCCCACTCAAAATTGTGCCAAATCCTCTTAAATAATTACTTATCCTTTCTATTTCTACAATTTCCTTTTCTTTCCCTGGCAGAGGACCAGAGGTGATGTCAGCTCTGCTACGAGTGCAGCTGTTGGCAGCACAGGATGCACTGCATGCTAATCACATGAATATTTACCCAGCTCCTTGGAGGGGTTTTGAAGCTATACAGAGAGCCATACTCAGACAGGTAGTTTAGAGCTAGTTTGGTTTTCTCAGCAACAAGCTGTGATGTCCTGTTATAATGCTCACAACAATGTTGTTAACTTTCTTTTTCTTACCAGAAATCCACACCTTATTTATTTAACTTATTATAGCTGTAACTGCACAATAAGCAGGTATTTACATTAAAACATTTCTAAAAATGCCTAAATGGCTACAGTTAATTAGTGATAAGAATTTATGGGAATTTTAAGCCATGTTTTCCAATGTGCCCAACCAGTGACTTGCACAAACGGAATTCTCTCCATTACTGGGTTGCTCAACTACCACAGTCCTCGAAATTACTCTTAAAAGCATCTAATTGTCTTTGTTCATCACAATTATTGTGGATAGTCAATACAGTGGCACCTCCTGGTTTAATTTTTCTTCTTCCACATATTTCAAATTAATATTGATACTATGCTTTGTTCCTGTGATAAATATTATATTAATAAGATATTCCTGGGTTTTGCACGTTACATAGCTTCGAGTCTTCCAGTACTCTTTCTTGTTGGAGGAATGATCATTTTGTTTTAACTTTTCTTTAAAATGTCTAACCTAGCTTCAGAATTTCATAGTTATTTGAAAGTGAAATTCTAAGGTTGCAGTTTGTTGCTATGTATGTACAAAACCCCAACATTGCCCCAAGTATTGATATTTAAGCTAAAATGTGACGAATTGCCTGGCTAGCTAATAAGTGACAATGCACTTGGATGCTTATCTGAAAGTGAAATGTCTCAATGCATACATACCTTTGTATCCCAGAATGGCTACTGTGATAGTTAACAGGGCACATAAAATATATAATAAGATGATGGAGAACTTCAGTGCCCAGTTATTTTTACACTTGGTACATTGACTTCCCTCCTGAATACCTGCAAAAGAAGATTTAAAGAAATTTAAAACAATGGAAAAGAACACCTTGCTGGGTTTATCTCCCCATGTCCTTTCCTCTGTTTTCTAAAGAGCAAATTATTTATGTAAGCAGATGATGTTTACATATGGGGTACCTATTTGCCTATGCTGCCAGGATAACCCTCACAGGGGTTAAAACATCAGCTCATTGAAACAATCACTTTGGGATTTTAGCATGTGTAAGAGAAGTAGGTTCTGCTTCACTGGAAAATCTGTGGCTTTCCTGAGAGATGGCTACTTTCTGATTGTGCTAACAAAACTATGGTGAGCTCTGGAAATAAAAGCTTTATTAGCATCTCCTCTGTCAGGCATCACACTGCAGCAACTCTTTCTTAGCATTTGGTATCCCTGTGGGGGCAATAGGACACAATAAATGCTCTGGCAGAAGGAAAACACAGAAATAAAATAGCATGAAAACCTGGTAGGAATACTAGTTCTGCTTTGTAACAATTACCACAGATAGTTACCATGCAAACACTTTCTTTCCATAATAAGAGAGACTTTTTGCATATTTTTGGTGGGTTCTGGAGAACACTATATCCACAGAAAAGAAGGGATGCCTTACTGATGGAGCTGTTGGTACATCCACAGAAAAAATGCTGATGAATTTGTCTTTGTGGACAAGCTTAAGAAAAAGGGCTTCAAGCCGACGAGAGAAAACAGAGCCTTACTATTTTATATTTGAGCTTTTTTGCAGAATGGCTTGATATCTTTGAGTCTATTAGGGAAGCAATTTTCCTCTTTTGTGCTCCTTGGGACCAGCTCAAGAGCATTGGAAGCATTGATTATTAATCAGAAGCACAAATGTGTAAAAACCTGAAAACTGGACCACTGTGCTAGAACAAATGGGAGGGATTTATCCGTCTTTCCAAGGTGCATTAAGCAGGCCAGGATTAATGTAACTTTCTGTGTCTGTCAGAAAATGCATTTCTTTGATATTTCACTCTATTTGTGTACTATTAGGGGAGTCCCACAGGAAAGCTTTAAGCTCTAATAAATTCTATGTACCAGATTACTTAACTAATCAAAACTTACTCTGTAGCTTTTTATGAGTAACTTATATTTCCCCCGAGGACTAACGCACAGATGATTTTACTTTTCCAAACTCATGACCTTCTGCAGAGTAGTTTTTTATTTTTCATTTTTTTAAGAGAAAAGCATGGGCCACTTCCCCTGTGTTCTCGGAGGATGGGCGACCAACATAATGAGTTAAGTCAACTGCATTTTTCTCTCCAATAACATTTTTCAATGACTTCCTTTAAACCTAAGGTACTTGAAGGAGGAAGGATTACCATATTGGAGCAGCTCAGGAAGAGGATTTAGACAAAGTTTATTTGACAAGGCATTTTCTTCAATTTTCTCTGCACGTACACTTGCTGGGTCTAAGGCAGAAATGCATCCTTTGCAGGTCTTTTCCACATTATATTATCACATGTTTTTTCTAAACTTTTCAGGTGTGACATCACATTCTGTTGCCATGTGATGAAAGTGATGTCGTAGATTTGGGTTCCTTGGCGTTTAGGCATAAGACCAGTTGGGAACATCTAGTTCTTTTTCCAGGAACATTATGGCAAAAAAAGAAAAAAGGCTTGTAAGCATAAACTCAAGAACATAAATTCCAGAGGGTAAAGGCTTCTCTTCTGCCTGTGAGGTGGGAAGGAAAGGAGCTGGCACAGAGACAGGCAGTTGCATAGCCCATTTATTGGGGACTTGGATTTGGAAGGGTGGTAACTCCTGCACCACAAAAGAAAAGGTGAAGGATCCCTAACTCAGTAGTCAGGTTTGCTTATGGATCCTGATGCATGGGCTGGCTTGCTTTCTTTGGTTTACAGTCTCAAGGAGTTTGCGGTGAGGAAGCTCCAATTGGTGAAAAAACAGGAAAGGTTTTCTAAAGGTTTGCAATAGGTATTCAGAGACTGAAATTATTTCACAGTGGGAACTCAATGGTATCTGGAGCACCATTTTGCTGGTCTTAGCTGGTACTAATGGGCTCACTGAGCCCCTGTTCCCTAAATGCAAGGTTCCTTCCCTGAAGGGTTTAAAATTCAGATTCCAATTTGGTTGTCTTTGACAGTCCCACATATCCAAAAACAAGCTCGGGGCAAAACTCACATCACATTCACTTTCTACACACACAGATAACAGAAAGCTTTATCCTCCTTATTTTAAAGTTAATTGAAGCAGGCCTAGATCCTTATCTGGGAAGAATGATGGACTGCAGAGGTACAAAACACAGAGAAAGGCAGAAGTAAAAACACTGCCTTTGGCAGAAATTGCATGAAGAAAAGTTTCACTTGATAACTGTGTCATATTAAGATTACTCATTTTATGACATGACCTGCTTTCTGTCACTGTACTCTGGCTTCCTGGGTAGTATAACGAGCTGAAACTTCCCTGATGTCACTGGATGTATTGCAGTTCAGCATCAAGCATCATGTATGTTCCAGTTCTTCATAGGGATCTAGTTTCACTCGTCTCAGCCCTCTCTACCTCTGGTTCAATAAAACAGCACTTCGGCTTTTCGGAACTTTTAGTTTCAGTGTATTTCAAACTGACATCAGAACAGCACCCCAACAAAAGCCAGACCTTTCCACGCTTTAACAGTCCAGCATGGTTGGTATCAATAACACAGGCACATCATACTAAAACGATCATACAGGCTGGAGTGATTCCATTAACTGAGCTGGCCTGGAACTGTGCATTGCATTCCTTGCTGGGGCTTTCTGCCTGTCAGCCTAAAACTACATTTGATTGCCAATGAACCCCTGCTACCCTCAATTAACATGAGCTGGGTCCAGGGCTGGAGTGAAAAGCCAACGAGCTCTAACAGGCTCCTTTGTTTTCTTTTACCTAGGATGCAGTAAAGTCTTTCAGAGCAATTAAATTTGCTCTTTATTGTAAATATGTAGTGCTTAACTCTGCTGCTAGTAACACCTGATCTTTGTTTACTAAACATACAAAAACTATTACAAAAATACCAAAGATAAAGGTACCCCTTGAAGAAAAGGTTTGGAAGACTCATTTTGATGTCTTTCTGAGCAGTTAAATACATCAGGCTATGTGCAAAGGTAAAAGCCAGGAATGCAACCCTCTCTGTACAGGGATGAACTACAGTATAATCAGGGATCCCCAACCTCCCCAGCACACACCCTGACTTCAACTCGCCCTGTTATTCTTCCCCACTACCTCACTTAAGAATCATGCCCAAATAAGATTGTTCTGATATAGGAGATGCATTTAGTCCATGGTGTGAGGACACATTTTTATTGAAAGGTTGTTCTGAAAAGATGTGGTAAGTGAAACATTAAGCAACAACAAAAGGGAGACAATTAAAAATGCTTACTGTGATTACACAAAACCCAGCAAGCTGGCATAAAATCATGCAGGTTTACCACAAAAGCTGAGAGCTGAGGCTTGAAAGAGCCCAGGCTCAGGCTTTAATTTGACAGAACTTCCCCAGTTTTATCCACTAGACTGCCTGCTGTCATGGCTTACACAAAATGCAGTGTTCTTCCAGGAGATATATCGCATCTCATCTAGAAAGCTGTAGACTAAATGGACAGGGAAAGACCCTACACACCCATCCCACTGACAGAACAAATGTAAAACCTGCAAAAGGGCGTTCTCAGCTGAACTCAGCTCTTCTCCATTTGTTAGTGACGCTCCTAGTGCAGCACACTCCTCTCTGTGTCCTGTACATGTGTTTTCAATGTTGGTCTGCTCCCAGACATTTGTCACTGACTTCCAAACTCAGGGAGCCAGGGTCACTTCCGCATGACGTGCATTTCTCACTGCCCATTTGATCAATGTTTAATAAATATCAGATGGGACACAGTGTACCTCATTTCACTGGACATATGCTTTTTTCCATTCCTTTCCCTGACTTATTTTAATAAGAGCTCTCGTTTTTCTGCCTCACTGTTGGGAAGACATCTGGCCAAACAGACAGCAACCTAGTACAAAGAGATCCTGCTGGCTCACATGCTTTGGGGACCCCCTTCTCTGCAAACCAAAATGGTCACAAAAAATATGCAAGTGAGACATCCCCCTGTTACCAGGCTTTGTAGTATTTGTTTTTATAGCATTGCATTCCAGTGACTGAAGACTTTGTTCTCACGCAGGGGGTATACATCTGCAGATTCCTTTTGGGCTCCAAGAGGTTTTGCTGAAGGAGGGTCTCGGTTTTTTGGTTTTTGTTTGTTTGGGGGATTTTTGTTGTTGTTGTTGTTGTTCTATTCCATGGTTTTAATGGGAGATGAAATATCTTTGCTCTTCATAACCACCTTACAAGACACCTCAACTGTATTACACTTCAGGAGCCCATCTTTGAACACTGGAATATGACATGCACACACTTTTTTCAGAATAATTCTCTTAGAAGTATTTGCCTCTGTGTTCTTTTCTTGACTCTGGCAGCAAGATCATAGGTGGCCTAATAATATTTCTGCTAGCAAATCAATTTTGACAAAGATGCAACGTTTCCTTCATAACCCTGACAAGAAATGTACTGATAAGATAAAGAAATGTAGTGCAGGAAACAAAAATACATTAGTTTGAAGGGGTTTTCCCCAGGGTGATTCACTGAAAAGAGATAACATCCCTTGAATTTCAGAAGGAAGACTGCAAGCCTAATTTGCAGCCTTCAAATGATTGTTTTGTCAAAGCTAATGTTTTCAAAACAGTAGTAGATCTAATACCTATATTTAAAGGGACCTGAACAAACGGTATACATCTAATTCAAGCCTCCTACCCTGGAAGGTGTGCCTGCCCATGGCAGGGAGGCAGAAACTACATGATCTTTGAGTTCCCTTCCAATATGAACAATTCTATGAATCAACGTGTAACTAGGAGTCACATAATGAGAGGTAATTAACCATGCAGAGTTGCAACACGCTCCCAGTAGTGTCTATCTCACTGGCAAAAGTAGGTGATCCCATGAGGAATCCATCTCTAGGTTTAAATATCTAAATGCTTTGAATAACCTGGCTGTAAGTGCTTAAATTCAGGCACCCAAGTGTAAAATGGTAGTTGTTTACTAATATGCATGACTAGCAATTATGAAAGTAAGTTTATCTCATAGGAGAGAGAGGATTTTAAGATTCAGGCATGTAAGTGTTTTCATATATACATACACTTGTGACAGCACAGAAACCTCTTTCTCATGAGAAAAATCTATCTGTTTATGGTAAACAAGATAAGGTGTTCAGAGCTCCTTTGGAACAGGCGGGAATGCCTGTGGCCAACCAGCCCCAGGGGGCGGAGGGCTGTGGCCACTCCCAGTAAGTGTTCATTTTGTATATAAAGCTGCATTTAAATAAATAATTCCCTTTTCTCAGCAATCCCTCTTGTGTACCTCGTTTCGACATCGGCTCAACAGCGACATACACACAAACATATATTTATGTTCAAATATATGGAAATATATATATATATATGTATATACTTTTTAGAGAGGAACTTTGGTAATGACAAAACCCCAGCATATTATATTAGCACACTCTAAGAAAAAGCAGGCAACAGCACAACAAAATTCACAGTGAGATTTTTGTCTTCTCTTCTATATTGTGTCACAGGTTATTAACCTACCCCTCATGAAAACAATTCCCATGATCCTTCATGAATGGTTTTGTTGCAGTGAGCAAAACTGATGATTCGATGGTTCCATATGCTAACCTGCTTCAGAAAGCAATTGTTCTTTATAGTGGTCACAAATGGCAAAGATTGAGACTGGTGCATGCCTTTTTAAATTATTGTTTTGAGATAAAACTAATTTCTTCAGTTTAGAGTCTATTCTCACACTGTCAAAGCTATAATCTGAACTACACATAAATAGATGCCCTACATATATCCTAGCTAATGTGTAAAGGTCCACACCTCCTCCCATTCCACAGTCTTGGCAAGCCCTGTCTCCACAATGGCAATGGTCCTGCTCACCCAAGTAGTGCAGTGCTGGCTTGTGGGCAGGTGGATTGCAACAGCCTGCTTAACTTAATTGTCAGATTTTTACAATGCCATTGGAAAAAAGTATTTAGCACAAACATGCTGTCATTTGTTCCGGAATTCGCTAGTTTTGCTTCTGGTTTTGTAATCAAATAGGGATAAATGCAAGCTGTGCTTGCTTTGAAAAAGTTTCTGGTTATTTATTAGGAAGCAATTAAAGCAGCTAAACTCGAAATCTAAGCATTGAGTATGTACTCCCCTAAACTTTGCCAGTTTTCCTATGCCAGGTGGAAAATCATGAAGCATGGCAGCAAGACACAGGCTGAAACAGCCACTCTATATTTCAAGTAAACACTGCAAGACACAGAGCTTCTTTCTTCATAAATTAATAAATAAATGGACCCAACCCAAACCATTCCATCTCCACAGGTTTCTACAGTGTTCAGCATAATCTGATTGCCCTGCTACACAGCTGGCAGCAAATAACCTCTGGAGAGGAGAAAACAAACTTCAGTCTGAGAATTTGTGCCTTGCAAGGCTGAGCAACCCTTACTAGGGCCAGTGGCACCAGTTCCTGTGATTTTGTCCTGAGTCTTCCATTCAAGATTTCTTATTCACCTGGTCCTCCTTTCTTTCCAAGTGAAAGGTTGGGGCAATCCCTGGTATCAGTATAGGCTGGGGCATGAACAGATCAAGAGCAGCCCTGCCAAGAAGGACTTGGGAGTGGTGGTGTACAAAAAGCTGGACATGGGCTGGCAATGTGCTCTTGCAGCCCAGGAAGCCAAACACATCCTGGGCTGCATCAAAAGCAGCATGGCCAGCAGTGGAGGGAGGTGATTTTGTCCCTCTATTGTGCTCTGGTGAGACCCCACCTGTGTACAGTTCTGGGGTCCCCAGCACAGGAAAGGCATGGACCTGTTGGAGTGGGTCAAGAGGAGGGACATGAAGATGATCAGAGGGATTGGAACACCTCTCCTATGAAGACAGGATAGGAGAGTTGGGACTGTTCAGTCTGGAGAAGGCTCTAAAGAAACTTTATTGTGTCCTTTCAATACTTAAAAGGGGTTGATAAGAAAGACGGGAACAAACTTTTTGGCAGGGCCTCTTGTGATAGGACAACAGGAAATGGCTTTAAACCAAAAGAGGGCAGATTCAGATTAGATACAAGAATGAAGATTTTTACAATTAGTGTGGTGAAATACTGAAACAGGTTGCTCATAGCGGTGGTAGATGTTTCATCCTTGGAAACAATCAAGGTTCAAGCTGAACAGGGCTCTGAGCAAACTGATCTTGATGAAGTTGTCCCTGCTCATTGAAGAGCATTCAGACTAGATGACCAATTTTAAAGGTCCCTTCAAACACAAATTGTTTTATGATTCTCGCAGCTATGTAATTATGTGGGACTTTCAGCTTGCATTCTAGGAGAACAGCATATTCCTAGACTCCTAAAAAATAAAAGTGGGCAGGAGTTGTTCCTTAAGGCTTAAGAAAATAGAAGACTCCACCATTTACAGGACTTTCATAATCCCACCTCTACAGAGCAACTCTCAACACTGAGGGGACAATGCTGGGGCTGTCAGGGCTCACCCTGTCCCTCACCCCCTGAAGTGGAAGGGGTGCATTTTGTCCCAAAAGCCCAGGATATTTCAGTAAACATGAGGGATTTCCTTTGCTGGGACACCTTGGGAAAACCCAGCCCTTGATGATCTGCACACTGCAGCCCAAAGCTCTGCACACAGGGGCCATCAAGCAAATTCTCCTCCACACACCAGATTGAGTCTGTTGGAGGCAGCGGCCACTTCCCATAAATCAGAATCCCACATCTGACATAATAAAGAGCCTCAGAGGGCCAACACTATTATCTCTGGAAAGCTTTCAGCCTAAGAAATACTTTATTCTATGTAATGTACACAAACCCTTTCATTAAAGGAGGGGAGAACCCTCATTTTCAGCCTGACCATCATCTCTCACTTATTTATATAACCCAGCCAGCATTTTCTCTCTAGCTTTGTTCTTCTTTGCAGCAGTCCAGAGAATCACGATGAATTGTCAGAAATCCTAATTATGCACTTCAACAACCACCACCATTTAATTATATAGTATTACCAAACAATGTCCTACTGTGATTAAACACTAAATATTTTAATTGAAAGGATACAAAAAGCCCAACCACAACACAGGCTAAGCAAAGACTGCTGAGTATCTGAACTGTATGTTAAGCAAATATTACGAACAGAGCAGAAGAACCAGTGTGGCAAATTTTATGAAAAATCATGGATTTGCAACCGCTTAAGGTCCAGCCATAACAATGCGGTGAGAATATCACACCAGCAGAGGGTTCAGCATCCCATATTAGATTAAAAGACAAACTCAAACCAGAACAAACCTCAGGAAGTGCTGGTGCTTTTAAATAACTGTCTGGAATAAGAGAGATGTGTCTGTCCTAAGTTACTGAAAATCAAGCAAGGGATCACTCAGTGCATGTCTCTAGAACTAAACTCAAAAATCTAATTAGGCTGTTCAAAAGATGAGAGAAAAACTAGAATAGTTAAAAGAAGATAGAAATTATGTATGAATTAAAGACCTGTTCAATGGCAGGCAAGACAGCCATGATATATGACAGCAACGAACCTCTCTCAAACTCTGTCTCAGCAGAGAAGAATTTAGACGGACTTGCAAGAAGAAATAAAGCCAGATCTATAGGGAGATCATAGCCAGATATTTGGTTTGTGAAACAGCTTTCTAAGACAACCTGAAGACATTCCATTCAATGATTTAAATGAAACCAGAGGTAACTAAGCATTAGTAAAGTCACGGAAGGATCTGTCCCTGAGAATTGTGCCAGATGGCAAAATAAGGCCATTTTTGCCAAAGTCCAGGCCTTCCATTCTGAAATAAATATGCTTCCTAATGAAATATAGATCCTAATTAAGATTATATAATTTGATGACTAATGTACGTGATTTTTAATCTTAATTCAATTTACATTCGACTGAAAGGATGAGAAAAGGTAACACATCCAAAATGTGTATTTTCACTAACATTCTCTAATTTGGTAACACAGTATTTAGTGACCCTAATAATGGTGTTAACTGGTAGGCAGAAAAAGTAGCTAACTCCATGCTTTGTGGCTTTTGAGATACATTTCTTGAAGAAGGCAACACGATCCCCTCCATTGCTGCATTGCTGTGAGCGTGGACGATGCCAGTACCCACGGCAGTGACACCTGTGCTGCAGGGCCACTCGCCAAGGACATGATGAAGCCATCCAGAGCACAGGTGCAAAAACGATGCTCTTCACAGCAAGCTTTCACCTGTTTTACCAGCTTCTGCAACTTTTAACATTAAGGGCAATGTTAAAAACATCGGATCACTGTTTTAAAGAGCAAGGAACAATGGAAACTCCAGCCATGCACAACAAAGCAACATTTCTGTATCCACTGATGTTGCCACAAATGCTATTCCAGTTAACTACAGAAATGAAATTTTTTTATGTGCCTTCACAAGTTAAATGGAAATATTTGGCAGCCATCTGTTCCATGTAAGTTTCTGTGCACACATGCACCCCTGACATGGCTGAGGCAGGTCGTTCATTTAAGAGCATTGTAAAATACCATGTGTCACAGCAAAGTGTGCTCTTAAACTCTTTGTAGCTCATACAAATCTAAACCAATTTTCACTCAGTAGTCAGAAGCACAGTTGGCACGCCCTTCTCATCAGGATTTTTTCTCTCTTCTACTACCTAGTGGAGTGGAACAAAATAGAGTTTCAACCATATCTGACAACATAAAAACTGTATTTACCTTTTTTTTGTTAGGGAAAAATACAGATATATTTTTCATGAGGTTTAAAAAAAAAAACCAACCTGCCTGAGACTGAACAAATATACCCAACTTCATGCAGAAAATCAAACCTGCAGATGTATCTGTAACTACAGGTTTTGTTACGTTCCAGCTGAAATGCTGCAAAAAATGCTGGTATTAACAGAATTGAAAAAAATTAATCAAGATTTGACACCTCAAATTAATATATAGACCTTTATACACCCTTTTCTGGATTTAGTGGTAATGCTCCTGTTGCCTTCATTAAGAACTACTCTAATATAAAAATTACCACTTTTCCAACTGAAAAGTCTCTCTTAGGACATTATTTGGAATTTAAAAGACTAATGTGCACAAAAAATAGAGGTGAAAGTGTTTCTATCCATGCTGGGTACTTAGCGGTTACATAGACCTCTTATTAGGAAGGTGACCCCAAAAATGAAGAAAGTCGCAAGGAAAAATGCAGTAGGACCTCAAAAAAAAGTGAGTTCAGAAAACAGTAGGTATAAAGAAGCCTGCACTACTCTTTTGATTATGCAAATTGCCACTTCTGATTAGGCTTTCCCCTGTGATATCAAGAGTGCTTGGCTGAGATACCAATACCGAACTGAGAAGACAGGATCCCCATAGGCACTGCAGTGAACATAGCTCAGTCACAAATCCTCTGGCTGTAAATTCATTCCTAATCTCCTGAGGCTACATGTTCAACTACAGGAGAGAAATTATGTCTAGGTATAAACATTGCTCCTCTGGAAGTGTGCTGCCTTACTCCCCTCAGCTGAATTGAGACTTGGCATTAAATCACCTCCAAAGGAGAGGAGTTGTCAGGGCCTGGATTTATTTTTCACCTCACTGCCCTTCTAAAACCACTTTCTAAAGGTAGGGCTTTTTCCACAGAAATACTGCAGGCTTGATGGCAGATACAATAAATCCTGTTTCCGTGCTCCAACCTAAAAACCTCCCCTCTGCCTTCTTTTCCAGAATCTTATCTTTTCAAAGTGGAAGTTTCCCTCTGTGAAGTTGGATCATGACCCAATGCAGCTCCCATCTTTCAGTCTTCTCATTCTGTTCTCCCCTTTTCCCTGTCTCCTGTCTCCTTGTGTCCTGTAGCATCTCTGACTCCTGAGGTCTCCCTAACTCTGGCTCATTCACACCTCACTAGCATCCAATTTCCTGGATAAAAAGCAGACTTAGAATGAATTCTTCAGGCAACCAGAACATTTTTTTCAAACACTCGTGCCAATGCGTAATGACTGTGCAAAGTAAGGAGCAAACATCTCTGATAAATGGATTTTTTCCACCAAATACCATCACATTTCTGGGATTTTTTCCTGCTTATTCATCCTAGAGAGGAAATTTTTATTCCGTAAATTACTACAAGAAGTTTCCTGTACAGTGGTGGCAGTGTGGTTGGTGAACGCAATTCATGTTTACCCTCCTAAAAAAACAATAAGCAAATTTGCACTGTCTTGACAAATGCTGGGAAATGATGAATTAAATCTGCTTGTTAAAAGTGAGGAAAAGCCAGAAGGACATCCAGAGCACTGCAGTCACAAAGATAAGGAATTAGCCAACAATTAGACAACAAACATATTACCTGCCTACGTAGCACCTACCCCACTGCCTTCCTAATGTCAATGCAATCACTGTGTTAAGTAGGTGAAAACTCTACTGCAATTATGAAAATACAGAAGCTGACAAATCCATTAAATGTGAAAACATTTGCTACACTTTCAACAGCAACAACAATGGTAATAGTAACAATTCCTGGAAAAATAATTATCTTCCTGAAACATATATTCCTTGCTATAATCCTTTTCTTGATAGCTTATGAAATCATGGAAAAGCAAATCTTTGCAAAATACTTTTTAATATAGCCTGGGAGTTTTGGGGTCTCTGTTTTCAGAGCATTATAAAGAGAAGGTAGTTGCCATGAGGTCAAGGTCTCCTGAGATTCCACATCTGTAGATGGAGGACTAGGAATCTCAGAATCACAGAATCATTTTGGTTGGAAAAGACCTCCAAGTTCATTGAGTCCAGCCTTTGACCCACCTCCACTTTGTCAACTACACCGTGGCACTGAGTGCCACATCCAGTTGTTTCTTGAAGACCTCCAGGGATGGTGACTCCACCACCTCCCTTGGTAGTCCATTCCAATACTTGACAACCCTTTCGGTGAAGAAATTCCTCCTGATGTCCAGCCTGAACCTCCCCTGGCAGGTGACATAGCTTGAGGCTATGTCCTCTTGTCCTCTCACTTGTTACCTGGGAGAAGAGACCAACCCCCGCCTGGCTACAGCCTCCTTTCAGGTGGTTATAGAGAGCAATAAGGTCACACTTGAGCCTCCTTTTCTCCAGGCTAACAACTCCGGCTCCCTCAGCCATGCCTCATAGGACTTAAAAGACTTTTAAGTCTGATTTAAAGTCTGACTTAAGACTTAAGTACGACTTACTAGTCTTTATCTGGTAAGACTCAAGACTTACCATGCATTTCAGGCTCATTGCTACAAGCTTTATCAGGGGATTGAGGCTGACAGTGAAAGGCTTAAATTGAACAAAATAATTTTCTTCCCGAGAGGACTAAATAAAAAACTTAGAACTTTTCACTATAAAATGTCTGTCTGTGCTTTAATGGAACGACAATCCCAAGGCATTTTAATCAAGAGGCAGAAGGCACAATATAAATCTGTAATGACAAGTGGGAATTTGTAAGTTTTAATTCAGACAAAAAATTGTAAAGGAAACCTTGGTTGGTTTTTTTCCCCCCTAGTTAACACATAAATATGTTATTAAAAGTTCTTGTGAAAGGTACAACCCTATGCAATAAAAAAACCCCAAACCCAAATATTAGCTTGTGTTTCAGTGAAAGCAATCCCAAGGTAATTGAAAATTTGGAGGACAACTATTCAGGGAAGAGGGAAGAAGGAAACTGAGTGAACTCAAACAGTCAAGACATCTAAACCAATTTTGAAAAATTATTCTGCCTGAAGTTAATGTCAAAGACTTTTGAACTGCAAACCTACTTACCTGCTTTAGAACTTTCTCACTGGTTTCCAGTATTCTTCTACACTTGCAACTTTATCACACCTTTAACTTTTTGAAGAAGTTCTCAAATAATGGCTGTAATAATCAGTGTCCTTGTTTTGACATGATATACCACTAAAAATACAAGGACAATGGTTCCTTTCTGTACTTTCTGTAGAAAGTGGCAAGAACTTAGAAAGGTAATAGAATTGACCACATTTGTGTCAAACCTGAATTTACTTTTCCATTCTTTTTTTTTTTCTTTTGCCAAATACCAAGTTTTATTGGTCCTTGAAGGAAAAAAAAAGAGACTGAAACAAATCTGGGGTCAATATTTGACTTTAGGTTCAATATATCTTGCCTTTTCACTCTCAAAGAAGTCAATCTCTGCTGTTATTTATGCCATACTCTGCAGCTGCTCTTTTGAACTCCAACAGAGAAATACATCACACCCTTTACTCACAGCCTTTCCAACTAAGTGTGGAGACACTGTAATTTATTTGTTCAAAGCAAGTGTCAAATGTTTTTAGCACTAAACTGCACTAAACACTCTTGTTCCTTATCACAATTTCAGTTACACAAGTGCAACCTCTCTGGCTTCCACAGACTTACATGCAATTTACATCAGTGCAGGTGTATTACTCAGCCAGGGAACTGGAAAATGTTTTTTATTCCATGTCAAGCTAAAAGCATAAAACAGAAGAGCAGGTGAAGCAGCCAAACTGGCAGCTCAGTGGAAACTTTTTATTTAAAAAATTAACACACCGCACTATAACCTATTTAAGGAAAATCCAATAAAATACAAAATAACTCTTCCTTGTGTCTTTGGAATCCACAGGCACTTAGTCCCTGTAGTGCTCTCAGGTTTATAACTAATAGACTGAAAAATAATTTTCACATATTAAGAGTAAAAATATTTTCTGAAAATTCTGTTTTTCAGCAGTTTTATTTGACTTAGTACATTTATTTCTTGGCTGGTTCCTTGTATGGTAAGTTTCAGTCCAGTACAAATTTTTTCCATGGCTGAACTATATACTCCTGAAAAGCAGAGCTGGAAATGTTGAAAACCATAAACTATAGCTAAAGGCACACATCACAAATAGAATCATGAAAAGCAGAGTTCTCAGTGTGAGCAGAACCTTCTTTTTCAACGAAATATGCACTTTGTTTGTTAAGCACACTTCATACCTCTTCATACTCTGAATCTTACACCAGCCTGCAAAAGGAAGAAATGTTTGAACACATAAGCTGCAGCCTTTTCATGTAAGAGACTAAGAGTTTTCACTACTTTTCATGGTCTTCTTGTTCTGCACTTCTTTCCCAATCCACAAGAAGTGCTAGTATTTTGTTTGCTCATTTGAACAATGCATCACTCTCTTTAAAAAGCTCAGACAAGACTTCCTTTAATGCTGTGAAAACTAAGAGTCTCAAAAATATTTTAAAGGAGAATTAATGTATTCAGTTTCTTCATAACGTACTATATGAATACTATTTTTTACTGGTGAGGTCAATGTCTGTAAATTTTTAGATGAACTGTGTTGTGCAGTTGTGCACGACCCTAAAATAGATTAATCTGCTTGATAAATGTCCTGGTAGTTCTTGTGCCGAAGGATGAGAGAAGATACGGCCAGCAAAATGTGTTACACTCCTGTAGAAATTGTAAGGGTAGTATAATTTGTTATGCAGGTTCTTCTCTCTTCCACTCCTTGTTTTGCCGAGTGTTTTGTTAAAGAAATTGAAATGCACTTACAGATATTTCCTCTAAGTGTTCTGCCAAGGTGCATGAGCAAACTCAGGTCAAGGTTCTGTATGTGGACAGAAGCCAGAGGACAGAAGAGCACTTAATTTTTAATTATTATTTCATTAGTTAGTAAACTGCTTAGCTGCTCTATAATATTTTAGATTATCTGAAAATGGCATACAGCTTTGCGGGAAATCCTTTTTTGGCCTCTCTCAGCTGCAGACACAAACCTTATAGGCTTCCCAAGGGAACACAAAACTGAGTGCATAACTAAGCATAATGATGAGTACAGGGCAGCCATTCAAGCAAGCTGAGTCACAGGATGAACTGGGACCACATACAGGAAAGTGAATATCAGGGTATCTAAAAGTATGGTGGAAACAAAATCACAAACCCTGTGTGCCGTTCGTGGAGAGCAGTGGCTCCAAAAAAGATAACAAGTGGGGTGACAAGAAGACTACCAAAGCGTTCCCACCATGATGTTAAGGACGAAAGGGCAGAGCCAGCTTCTTGGCTTGCTGCAGTGGGCTGGCAGCTGGACCAGCCTTGGGCATTGCAGCACTGGTGAGAACTCAGCTCAACACAGGGACTGGAAAAGCCCAACTCACTGCAGTGGCTTCCAGCCTCCTCATGCTGGAGACAGTACTTGGAGGCTGGACAGCCTTGGGCCAGATCAGGGCCAGGCCAATCAACCAAAGACTGAGAGGTCTCTTGGAGATAGTGACCAAGGGCAGCTCCTGATGGGATCAGAAGTCTTGAGGGTCACTGGCTGCAAGGTAGCACGTACAGGAGGGAGCTGCTATTGAGCTAATGACTCTAATGTCCCTAGTGGGGAGGTTGCAAGTCACACCACGTGTTTCCACCACTGTGAGTCTTACCAGGAATCCGGGGTGTACAGTGAGAGGCTTAAACTGAGCCAAATGCTTTTCATACTTGGAAGAAAACAGTAATTAAAAGAAAATCAGAAGACTTGGCTGCAGACGTGGGTGCTTTAATGGAGCACTGTCACTAAAGGGCACTTTTATTAAGAGGTAGGAGTAACATAACATTCCTGGCTACAAGTTGGAGGTAGAAGCTCTTCTTGGAAAGAAAGCAAAAATTGAAGCAGTGGGGGTGATTACAACTGGAACAAATTACCATCACAGGGGATTCCCTGTACTTTAATGCCTTTAGATCAAGCCTGACTCCTAATTTAAAAGATATGCTTTAGCCAAAAACAAAGTCTTTGGACTTTGTACAGGAGTAACTAGATAGAATTGCACAGCCTATCACACACAAGAGGTCAGAGTAGTTAAGTGCTTTGGCTCTAATCCCTACAGATGGAAATATGTGTGTCTCTGCTCTGGCCTGCTGCACAGAAAATATATGTCTCTAGGGGAAATTCACAGTGATGACAAGATGCCTCACTACCCCTGCGTCTTTCAGATCTAACTGAGCTCAGAATTAAAATGGAGTGAGCAAATAACCCTCCCAGATGTTTTATGGCACTGGGTGAAGACAGTGGATGATAAGGTTCACTGTATGTTGGAACACGAGAGGGTCTGTTTTTTTCCTATTAAAGCAGGTAATAAGTCTGTTCAAGAAACAAAATAAAGTGAATCGAAAGCAAAAAGGCTGAAGGCTAATTAAAAGCCTACTTCTGTTAATGTAGGGAGAGAAAGTACTCAGGGATAGTTCATTATGTTGAATCATGGCCCTCTAATAGTGCCAGAAAATGCTAAGAGCTTTGGTGATAACAGTTATCTTTGATCTGGTTTGTTAAACAAGACTGCTGTGTTGTTGCTTTTCCCAAGAGTGGGCACAGATATCCGCCCTGGGAGGCAAAAACCAAGTAAAATACATGTCTCTTATATAGGGGTGAAAGCACACATTACTCATCTTGATCCCTTTTTGTTTTTTTTTAATTTTCTTTAGAGCTGGTTCTTCCACTCTGCAGGACTTTCTTCAGAACTGTCAGTGAAATTCTGAAGGAAAATGGCAAACTCTTTTTGCCAAAGTGCAACTTTTTCCTTGAAGAGCATAGAGAGTATGGGAAAGTGTGAGGGAAGAACAGTATTTCAGTCAATTCATACAGCTTGGGAAAACATAATCATACTAAATTTTTACTATTTTTACTAGTATGATTTACTATTCAAACCAATGAAAATTTGCTGATAATGCTAGTGACTGCTAAAAATCACAGTATGGAAAGTAAGGATTTAGGCCCATGATGTGAAACAGAAGCATTATCTAGAAAACTGAAAAGGGCTAACTTGGACAGGCTCATAGAAGCTATTTACTGAAGTACTACTTAAGATGAAGCTCACTTGACATTCACAGAAAACTTCTGAGATCCAGCTGGTCCCTGCAGCTCCTATCCTGAGCGTCCTTTCTGTTGTATTTGCACCATTACTTCTAGAAATAAATTAAATGCTGTATTTTGAGACAATTTAGTTACAACCAAAAAAAAAAAAAAAAAAAGATAACAAATTATATAATAAATCAAACACTGGAAGATTGCTAGAAGTACTGAACAAGCGTGCATGAAAGCTTAAGCATTAAAACCCGTTTTCTTGCAAACTTTCCTCTACCCACATCTGCTGAGAAGGTTCCCGGCACTTGCAAGACGGCAGCGACAGAAATGGTGGGGTTTTGTCAGCTTTTCATGGCATAACGGGTAATCAACACATCAGCCTTTCACAGCCAAGAACCCTGCCTCCCTGTGAGCTGTGACTGGAATCACTCCCCGTGTTAGTCACAGCTGGGGGCGGCTTGTGCTCTGCTTCCAGGCACGACTGCCGCGCTGGCGGAAAGGGTAAGGGCGCTTTTGGGAATCTGCAGCACGGCAGGGACCCCGTGATGGAACGGGGACAGTCACCGCAGAGAATGTGTGGCCACCTTCGCTTCAGGGCACTGCTTGAGGGATGCTCACACTCACGTTGAGCTTTTCTGCAGCCTGTAGGTGTGTTACTGTTTCAGCACCTTTTTCCAGCAGGCAGCAAACTGCGGAAGGCTGAGCACCCAGACATCCCATATTACCCAGTATGACACTTACTAACAGATAAAATGCCACTGTAATACTGAGGGTGCTTCTTAAATGAACACTGTTGCATTTCAACAAGGATGCATAATACGTTGCAAAAAGGAAGACTGAGGGCCTGTGCCTTCTTAATTCATCTGAACAGTACCTGGCAATCGTAAAAAGTGAAAAAAAACCCCATTGCCTTGAATTTTCATTAAGGCTCAGTATTTGGATTCAGCGGCAGTTCCCATTGACTCACCCCGTCTTCAAGATAAGTTGCAGACTAATCTATTTTACTTTCTTAGAGCAGTGAGGCCAAATTACCTTTGTACTTGCTCCGGTGGAGCCTCACAGAGTTAATGTCATCACACAGATAAAACTCAGCCCAAAATTTGGTGTGCTGACTGATGTCCATTCCTGGATTTTCCACCCTTTTTCAAAGGAAAGAGAACAGCCCCTCCTTCAGCCATGTGTGGAAACTAGCAAAGAAAACATTCAAAAATTTATATTTTTACTTAGCTTGATCAAGACTCTTTAGTGAGTGCACATTTATTTTAACAGAATTTGCTTAGCAGCTATTACAGACAAACTCAGCTCTAAAAGACTATTACCATGAATTAAGACAATTTTCTGTGGTGGAAATTCACCTCATAAATCAAGTCTGGTATTCATATGGCAGCACAGATGCGCCAACTCAACTTGCAGCTGTAGGCACTCAGAAAGCAGCAGAATTCATCTCTAAATCTACAATTGTTTGATGACAAAATGAATATATTATGACTTTCAAGTCAACAGATTATTGGAAGATGTTTTCCAATACAGAATTTCAGGATATCTAGTACAAAATACCACTGCTGGTAAAAATGAGGAGACAGTGGAAATGAAAGGGTTTTCCTAGTTCTGCCTGCGTTGCAGTTTTTCAAATATATGTTCCTCTGCCTCCAACATGCTGGTCAGCAGGACAAGAATTTCTTCAGTATTGACACACCATTCAACTCTATGTTAAATATGGAAAAGAGTTGGTTTTGCCCCACAGGAATGTAAAGCACGTCCAGGTCCAGGGGAGTTACTAAATAAACAGTCTACATTTCAAAATTACCTGGGAACTCCTGCTGAAATTGGGACCATTCATCAAAGAGACAGTTTAACATTAAATACCTGGGTAGGAGGTTAACTGAAGTTGCTGGTGGTTCACTTATCTGAAATTTGGTCTATTATTATTACATAGCCAAAGTCCCTATTTTGAAGACTCTAGACTAATCCCACTTACTTACTTATTTTTGTTATTCAAAAAGTGGCTGAGATCCTGATTTTGGCTGACCAGACAGAGTAAAACCAAAAGAAGTTTAACCCCTACGTGTTTGGGATGAACATGGAACTCACAAGAAAAAAAAATTCTGTGATTCAGTGACCGCAGAAAACAGAAGATTTATTTTCTATAATTATGACATTTTTTCCCAACTGAAAATTCTTTATTCACAATTTTTTCCCTCAGATTTAGATTTTTAGCATAATCCAATTTTCAGATCTAAAATATGGCATATTGGCCATTCTGTTAAGCTTGATGGTGAAATTTTCACTATACTATTTTGTATTTACACCTTTGTCTTTAAATACAGACTGCCAGTCATGGTGTCCACCTTAAATTGCACAGAAACAAAATTTGACTCCCATCAGGCAGTAGTTTGAAATATATGGTCCCTCCAGTGCTGAGATACACTGAGCAAAGTCTTAAATGCAGGTTTTCCACAGAATTTGCTGCCTTCCTGAGCAATTTTTTTTACTTCTGAACCAAAATTTCAACTCTTACATCAATGTGAATCCAGGATAAGTTCAGTGTAGTAACTCTAGATCTAAATTGGTACAAGTGAAAACAGAACAGCGCTGGAATATAATACTGCAATTGAAATGCTACCTGTTGAAATAGACTGTAGAAGCCATGCCCAATATCTCTGGTTTTGTTGTTGTAATATATTTTGTGGGATATCCAAAAGCACTTCAAAAAAGGGGCCACCAATTCAGAACCAGGACTGTGTTAAAACTCAGCTTATATCTTCCCAGGACCCCACCTTTCTGTAGCCCTTCCTGGTTCCCTGTCAAGGCAGTGCTTCCAGGAACACCCTTGGAAACTCTGAAAATATGCAATATAAAGCCTGGGCTGTGGGGAATAATATCATTAGGAGAAATTAATGCAAAATAGCGTCTTTTTGCAAATTCACCATGCACAGCTGGAATATCTCCTGTACATAAAATTCCTGCTTTATGAAAGTGGTATATGAGGAAAATCTAGAAGCTCTTTTAACAGTTTTAGGAAGTGATCTGCATTCAGAACATCTCATAATTAACACCACATCATTTACCCAAGTGAGGCTGAAGAATAATGTGATTCTGGCTCACATGCCTCCATCCTGACTTAGCTTCCCTGCTACTCCTGTCCCAGGCCTCTCTTGTAATTCAGCTAGTCAGCTTGGTAGACACCAGACACTTAGGAACCAGGCTGGAATAAATTAGCCCTCTGAAACCAATTTGAATTTTAGCCATATGAGGTAAAAACTGCGTGACTCGTGTTATGCAGTAACTCACTATTCAGTTATCTCTAGTCTTCTCCACAAATCCCTATCTCCCCCCCTCCCCCCAAACACCCTGAGAGCTTTGCAGGTCTCTGACACTTTACCTGCAGTGTCTATCACACACTGAAGTTTCCCTGGATGAACACATACACAGCTAGGTATTACACAGTTCCTGCTGGTATCCCACCTGCTCAGCAGTTCCAGCTGTCCCTATGAAAGCTTGTGCAATGTGAGGTGAAAACTGCCAGAGAGCCTTCCTATAGGCACTTACAATAAAGTGTTAATTTTCCATGTAATTTCAAAGGGGTGCATATCAACAGTTCATTCCTTGCTGGTTTATAAATACATCTCAGATTTATAACTCAGGCTGAAGCTGTCAGTAAGTCTTACAGGTTCTTTCTTTAAAAATCTCTACAGTTGGCTTTCCCTACGTTTTTATGAGTGAAATTTTCGACCCTAGGTTGGCCTTCCCTAAACTCAATGATTAAAATCCCTTTGCCACTGGATTCCTCACATTTTTTTCTGACCTCTTCCACAAGAGCTCCAAGGCAGCTGCTACCTTCCTTTCCCCCATGACTCCCTCACATTTCCTGCATCCCTTTGCTATGTCCTGCTTCCCCATCTCCACAACACACACATAGGTCTGTCAGTAACTCCAGATGTCCTGTGGAGTCATTCTCCCCTAATGTCTCTCTTCTCACACCCTGGCCTTCCCCTCCCTCCTTTCACTTGTAAAACTTCTGATGCACAAGGGAATCTCTCCATCTCTCACCAGCCAAGCAGCACCTGGTCCTTGTGCAAAGAGCTCCAGATCTGCTCCATCACATTCTTCTCCCTCTGACTCCCCTGCAGAAGTTCCTAGTGGATTCAAGATTCAGTGGCAGCATTGCACATGAGTCTGCCACCTGGTTGCCTTATGGGTCAGCTCATGTCACATACACCCCTGTCCTTAACCTGGAAGCAATTCTGGACAGTAACTGTACTGAATAAGTTACTGTTTGAATAGTGTGGCCAAAAGTGTATTATAAATGACTTGGTGAGTATAGTATTTATAGCTCCTTTGCCTGGAGTCTGGCAGTGAGGGCTTTTGAAACCCTACAGAACAAAGTTTCTTAAAAACTCACCCCTCTCAACTTCCTCGTCTCTCAATCCCTGAAAAAGCAGGAGATACAGTTAATCCACCCATTTTCATGGCAATACCACTTCAACAAAGGCTCAGAAGAGTATCTGCCTTCCCCACATAACATCGTGTCGTGTAAGGAGGCTCTGACAGAAACAGATGTAGACTGTATATCAAAAGGAGGTTACCGCCATGCTGATAAACTCGTTATCTGAAGGCTGCAGTTGTCAGAAGTTTTGTACAGACTGCAAGTCCATCTGGCTATTGAACGAGGACACATCAGAGAGGCACCGAGCCAGAAACAGCCTGACATGAAACCTGTATTCAGCACAACATCCTTGCAAATGGCAACATAATCTCCAAAACGATGCATGAGGATATGGAGAGTATGTCTGTACAGCATAAAATATCTGGCAGTTGTGGTGGGTTCACTAGTCTGTGGTTCATGGCTGAAAATCCCACCAGAGGACACAAACTTTGGAGAATACAGAGGAGTCAGAACTACAAAGTAGCTAATTGTGAGCCAATTGACTTTGCTCATCCAATACTGTCTTCTTTAAAAATATTGCCAACTAAATATAAAAGGCAAGAGCCCAGTCATGTAGGAGGGATAGGTCACTGTGTTTCAGCAAGCAGGGAAAGCAGTGTGGGTAACCACCAGAGCCTGACAGTAGGAAACCCTGTAACTGAGGAGAGAGTAAATGAGGAGAGAGTAAATGCAATGGCTAAGTCTGTAAGCAAAATTAGAGATGTGGTATAACTGTGTCTGATGATGATACTGGAATAGTTTATGGTGTTTCTGCATCCACTCATTGAACAAGTGAAATGCAGTAATGAATTGGACAGTACAGATGAAAGGATGACAAAAACTTTCCGTAAATGAGGGGTTAAAGAAAACTGAGAAAAGTAATTTTACCGAGTTTATCAAAGACAAAGCTAAGCTGACTTACTCATGTTTTGTTCATAAATGAAACCCCTTCTGACAATACATTGCTTTCAAATAAACAAAGACATGATAAAAACCAATATGGTGGACACTGAAGTTAAACATATTCCAAGTAGACACCAGCTGGTAATTCATATAAGAGATGATGATTAACAATGGGAAACAGTGAAAAAGACATAAAAGGGATTTTTCTGCTGCATGAAATGTTAAAATTAGGCTGGATGTCTTTTAATAAGATACGCCTTAGCTACAGCAAAAAAAATTAATTATGGGCATTGTTCAGCAATTCTACTGTTTGTATTTTGTAAAAGGTCACGTTTCATGATCATAATGGTCCCTTCTAAATGTAAAGTTATGAGCCTATGCATTTTTAAAGCATTTTACACTCTTGAAAACCAGTAATAGCACCAGACTATATGACTATAAAAAGGAGTTTTGATGGACAGGCTGAAGAGGGTATCTTGCAACAGCCAGTAACCAGCTGCTTGTGCTTATGGAAATCAATTCAACAGCAAAGAGCAAACATATTGATGCCCCATGGATAACTTAGTGAGTACACAGAGGCTGCATAGGCATGTGCATCACCAGGATGCACCTTCAGCTAGGGAACTCATGTCACAGGAGGAACAAGTGCATTTCTGTTGGGAAATCTGGGACATAGCAGAAACTGAAGAGGAGCACCAGACACATATGGCAACTGATGAGCCCTACTATGGTTTGGTGATTTCTTTTCATTTCTCTCCCTCTCTGGCCCCTCAAGGAAGGGTGGGGAGAAACTTTTCCTCTTCTTTTGCTGTTTCAGGAAAAAAAAGTATTGTGAGGCATAAGGGTCAGTAATTTAAAAGGAAATTCCTAAACAACCTACAGAAACACCGCTTTTAAAAAAAATCCATCCCCACAACTATTCCAACATGTTTCAAAGAAGTCACTGTGGATTAATGATGTCTGCAACCACTTTTCTTACCAAATAGTTCACTCTCTCCTTGAACACTGAAACAGCTTTCACCTCACATCTCAGTTTGCTGTGAACTCTTGTAATTAAGGAAGGAATATTAACATGGTCTTTGGCTTTTTAAATAATACAAAGAGATGCATTCTTTATATTACTCCACTTGTACAGTATTAGCAAAACTCCAAACCTCCCTGAGAAAGAATGGATGACCTGACTGGGGAGACTGACACATTTCCTTTGATGCCTCGCAAATGCACCATCCTACTGCTTGTGTATCACTGTTGATAATGTGAAACACAGGGCTGCGAGCCCGAAGTTAGCACTGACCCTGTCCCTGCACCACAGCATTACTGCACCTGTCCCACTGAGCACAGGCACATCAGCTCAGCACCTTTGTTTTGTGTCCTCCTGCCTGGTATGATGAAATACATCCTTCAACACTTAGGCACCCCTGAAATTTAAAAAAAGAAAAAGAAAAAGGACTTATCCATATGCAAGTTTTGAGAAAGCTTTTAGAAAGGCACTGGCAAAATGTAAAATGGATTTTGAAATTATACAACATCCCTAATCCTGCAAAGTAAGGTGTCACTTTTGTCTTCAGGTTTGAACTCAGAGAAAGCTTTGTCTACAGTTATCCCACTAGCCCTGACAAGAACTGGTTTAAAACAGCATTACCTTCATCAGATACAACTGAGTTTGTCCTCTGAAAATAGAAAAAGGCTTTAATGATCTTCAACTATCAGGCTTTCTGAGGACCATAAGCCAAAATCTACTTGACTTTCCCCCTCAGCCTCCCTGTCTTGAAAAGCAAACTTCACATCTGCTTGTTATCAGTAGTTATCTCACAGCATGCCTCTGAATCATTTAGAAAACTCAAAGCACATGTTTATCCCTGCTGAGGAACCAGTCATTATGATGCTATTTACAGGCCCTTGGTGACCCAGGCTCACTACATGGTGTAGAAAACTGCCAAAGATTTTGTCTCAGGGGTTCTCACTGCTGCTAGGTTTAATTACTTACCATCAGCTTTCAGCCAGGAGGCTGCACTCCCTCCTTTCAAGCTGCATTGAGGCATGCCTGTTTGAAGACATGTGGGAAAGCTAAGATAAATCAATTAGACATATGAAGCATGTTGCATGTGACTTAAAGCACGTTAAGTCCTCATGTGGTTACTCTTATTCAGAAGAATAAAAAGGCTTTCACTTTCCTGTGCAGACAACTTCAAAGCTGCACCATTTTACAATTGTAGTGTGTAGTTAAAAGCAATGAGGGAGTAGGAAGAGATGCCAACAGTCTTGGGCAAATGCATTTAAATCTGAAAATGAAAACTCTGATTGTTTAGTAATGTGGAAGGATGATTTGTCCTTTTGAGACCAAATGTGCTTCTCCCAAGACATTGTGCACACAAACACCTCCAGGGCCTTTCTGCTTAGATGGCCAGGCAAACCTTACATTTGTCTTAGCACAAGGATAAACAACTCTGTCACTACAAGATACTCAAAATAAGCCAACTTTTTTTGTGGGACATGAAGGTTGATGCAGGTCTGCACTTCCCTTGACTGTATAGAGTCAGCAGTTTTGCTCAGTATTTTCAATATTCAAGAAAACCATTTAAAGGTCTGATCCTACAGCCAGTGTCCAGTTTGCAAGTGCTTCTTACCACACCAGAGGGGAAATTCGCAACATCAAATCCAGACCTTTGCCACTCTGGAACAAAAGGCTAATAATATTGGTTCCTCCTTGTGCAAAGAGCAGAAATCTCTTCATACAATTCTTCTTAACCCTCTTGAAAATCTATGCAGGGCTAGCCGTACATGTCATTTTTCATGATTTTGAATCAAAACAGAGCCCTATGTCTTTTGCTTTTCATTGAGTAATTTCAGCAGTGAGCCACATTTTCTTTTTTTTTTTTTTTGCCTATAAGTGTTTCAGCAAGTTTTAAAAGTTCTTTCTAAAGCCTTAGCAGCACTTCAAGAAACAGAAGAATCCCAAGACCGTCTCCTCATCTCATTTTGTTAAAGAATCTTTTGAAAAGGCAACAACATCAGACAGGGGTGCTGCAGCTTTCACTGCTTTCAGAGAATGTCTCTGTGAGGGGACATACAGAGAAGTGACCTACAATTCCAAACTCCAAGTCTTACATGTGAAAACTCATCTGAAGCTACTGGCTGTGGCATATCTGTGTGATGTATCAAGCACAGACAGAGCCATCAACTGTAAATTCTGTGCAGAAGTTGTAAGGTGTCTGTCATTTTCTTAATTAAACTAAACCCAAAAACAATAATAAAAAACCCCAACCCCAAACAAAAATACTTCAGCAGACCAAGAACAGCTGAACATCACCAGTATTTCCATTCCTGCATGCGGGTAAGTATCTGCAGCTGACAACTTCAACCACACGTTCTGCAGGCTGCCTTGTTCCACGCTGTTGGGGGGATGTTTATATATCCACCCACATGCATTGTATTCTTTAATAACATAATATACAGAACTGGGAAAATTTAAAGAGAAAGCACTTGGCTACCGCTAGGTCCAAATCAAAGCTATGTCTAACCTAACTATGCCTCAATTCCTTCTGTTCCTGTCACCAAACTAGTATAAAATTTGACTAGACTTAACATTTCTGGCTTTATTTTAAGAAAGCCACAGAAACTTGGGGTTGGATTAAAAAAAAAAAAAAAGCTTCAACTGTAGTGCAATGTGACACCAGAAAAAAAAATCTAGAGGCAGGGTATACAAAATATCTGTTCTGCCCTGTAAATAGATATTAAAAACTTAGTTAACATTCCACAGTGGTTTGTGTGAATAGACTTTGAAGAAACCAAATTTGAAAGGAAAAATATGTATGCATTTATTGTGTACATCCTAGTGCCACTGGTCCAGTTCAGCAGTGTGAGGAGCCTGCTACATTACTCAGAGATGAAATGTGTATTTCAAATCTGCCTTCATTTAAGCACTGCAGTTCAGTTTTCTCTGTTTCTCCAGTTTCTGGCTCACATTTGGACTGGACTGACTCTTTTTGCTGAAGCGTAGCTTGACTTGGGATTCAACTCCAGATGTGTACATCACTGACACACAGGAGGGAAAGACAGTGATGCACTGCAAAGGGTTGTTTCTGCTGATGTTGAAGACTGCCATTCTCTTCTCACGCAAGAAGCTCATGATTTTGAGGTGACTAACCTCCTGGTTTGGTCCCCACACAGTATTTTCTTCGCTTGAAGGCTTTAGAACCTTTTGTTCAGGCCCAGGTCCTGGCATAGTTAGCCAAAGCTTTCCACTTCCATTTAATTTTTCTTCAAGATGCAATTACTGCAATGCACTCAGGCTTGGAGCTACCCCTGCAGATCAGTCAGAGGCAACAGCTGCCACACACTGTGGCATCCCACTTGCTAGGAATTGCTCACCACAGGTGACATGTCACAACAACTCTTTCAACACACGGTTCAGATTTGCATTTCTCACGTTCAAAGTTGCATTCATCTGGATTAGCAGAGATGTGGGGAAGTTGGCACCACTGTGCTAGCTTGCTTGGCCTGGAAAACCAAGGGCTTGGTTCACACAAAGATTAGGCACTTTGGGGTCCAGTGTATTTTCAAGCCATTTAAAGATGGACCTCACTGCTTTTGTCCTGTCCTTTGCCAGTTCTTTGCCCCAGGATCATCTTGGTGTTGCCTCCCGCACTGACCTCATCAGCAGGCTTCTCTGGTTCCCCTCTGCCTTCCCCCTTTGTCCCTTGCTGTATCCCTGCCACACAAGGATGAAATACAAATTAATGCTCCTACAGAGCTGGCTATCTGTGCTGTCTCATTGGACTGGGCAGGAGCCGGCAATCTGTAACTCAGGCTGTGTGTACATTGCTCACCCTGGGAAATCAGGATACAACTCAGAGAAGGCACCAGGCTGAGCAGGGTTGCAGATATTCAGTTACCACCTCAAAAGCTGGGATGTGGTTATCTGTAAGGTGTTGTGCCAGCGCCAGAGAGCCAAAGCTGAGCCACAGCTTCTCAGGGCTGTACTCTAACCTCCGGTTCACCTAACTGCAGCTCCTAATAGTAAACACCATAATGGAAAGCCTGGCATGGGTACGCAGGGATAGGGTCACTCAGACTACAAACCAACCTCTTTTGCATAAGAATGCAAGCATAACTGTTTGAATTTAGCTAGCCCTTGTTTTGATCTGGACGCAGCCTGTTTATACTGCTTAATTGTAGTAATTCCTGTGGCTTTGTTTGTTTGTTTACAACAGTACTCTGAAGTTTGGGAAAATGTTGCAAAAGTTTCAAATAGCAACCATGGCAGTCATTCTTTAACCTAATGTTTACAGTTTATAGGAGGGCTTCAACATGCATTATAATATTGCAAAACCCTAGCATGTCTTTTCATAGTTTGTCAGTATAAATCTGGGGACAATTTATGCAGTGCTGAGAAACAGCTACTTCTGGTACAGCTGTATGTTTTTGCAGACACACAAGATAAATCCCCTACTCAAAGATGATGGAAACACTACCAAGAGTTTCAAACAAGTTCACAATTAATTAACATTTACCATCATCAAAAACCTGTATAAGCAATTCTGGGGTGGGCGGGGGTGGAGGGGGGAAGATGTGGCACCATCCTCCTGATATGTCCCAACATAGTATTTGCATCAATTAAGGATTTACAGCAGTATTACTTCCTCTTTTTTTCTAAGACACAAATGGGTTTTCTGAAGATGTCCTGAGCTGAGTCCATACGCTGTATTTCTCATGCTTTAGTATACATATTCCAAAAGTGTCCCTTTTTCCAGAATTTGTCAGTCTTACCAACACATCAAGCTAAAGAATCTCAACCTTCTCATAGTCTAGTTGGAGCTAGACCTGTTCACCTCAAGAAGCAAAGGTCTTGTATCTAATTTAGCAAGAATCAATGAGACAGTTTAGGAACAGGGAGTCTGGGGAGCTCTGCGATAGGAACTCCAGTCCAGCAGAATTTGAAGAGGGTATTTTGCTTCTACATTCACTAGGTACATACACTTGAAAATTTTCCTTGCCTTCTAATGCAGGGCTTTAAAACCTACAATTCTGGTACCATGAGACTGGAACAGTTCTTGAAGTGGGACATCTTTCTTTTAACAGCAGATAAGTGCTTTGATACACACCAAACCACATGATTTTTCTAAATAACCTCCTTGTGAATTCTTTCAGGTGAGATGCTCTCTCCATACCCTTTGACCTCCTCCAGCCTAAATTCTGTATTTACACAGCATGGACAACTTTTTGCTGTGACACTGGTGACATTAATCTACTGTGCACAGTGTATTTTCTACAGGGCATAATCATTCAATTCAAGATCTCTCTTGTCTGTTACCTGGACCTGAAATTTTAACTCAGACTTGCACAGGGTTTTGCCTTGCCTCCTTTTGTTCTTTATTTTGTGGAACCTCAGTGTGTTGAGATTTGCAGCTACATGTTCTCCTTCAGTATTGAGGATTACACTGGCTTGTGGTAAAATATCCATCTTACACTTTCTTTCCTCTCTGTTCACATCTGGAGCAAGGCATGATGTCATCAGTATGGTATGTCATCTGCCTCATCTCCCCTGGTAAAAATGAGAAAATTTGCTTGATTTCAAGCATTCATTCAAGAGTCCAAATGCAACATGAAGCTGCTCGGAGTGGCCTACCCACTCTGGCTGGTCTGATTAATCTGCACTATCACATGGCTCTCTGGGAGGATTTTAACAGCCATTGCCTTGTCCTTAGGAAAAAAATAACTCATCTCATTCACAAATTCTTATTCCTCTCTGCCCTTCCCCTAGCCTCAAATCCCATTTCTGTTCCTTTAAAGGTGAATTCTTTTTTTGTTTCCCTTTCATTCCAGCAGAAAGATGGCCCCTTTTCTGTTTCAATGGGACCTGGGCCTTCCTGCCGCAGCTGCTGCCTCCTGGCCAGCAGCCGACTGCCTCATCCGAGCTCAATCTTAATGTAGTTTATTTTTCTCTGTCTTAGTTGTTTCATTCTTTGCCTTTTCTTCGGGTTGGACCTCTCTTAATCAATCTCAGTCTTAGCCCTTTTCCCTTTCAATTCAGCTTTTTTTTGCTCTGCTGGATTTGGGGTAAAGGAAACAAGGCTTCCTTAGAGTGATGTGCTTACTCTCTTTTTTCCTGATTTCCTTACCCTTCTCTTCCTCTGCCAGGGAGGTCAGGCGAGCTCTGACCTTGGGTAACAGTGCAAACTGGAACATTTGTGATTGCAACAGAAACAATTCTTTAATTAATTAAACAATCCAGAAGTTGCAGAAGGAAGCCAGCAGGGCTCTCCTGCCTGCTGGGACCTGCTACACCATGTCTTACATCTCCTTCTAGGCTGAAGTTCACTCTCACGGAATGAAGTCATGACTCTGACACATCCCTTCTTGTCAGTCAGTAGCAATACAATTCAAACATTTTTATTGATGTATATTTGTTTTTACTTCTAAAAAAAAATTAGAATTACCCCTTAAAACTCAGTTGTGTTGTTGTGAACCCTTACTTTGCTTCACGTGGCTTTTGTTTATACAGCTGAGGAGTTACCAAGTGGATGAACTTGAAATATCTGAAGAATTCTGCAAGAAATTACTATATGAAATCTTGATTGGAAAGAAGTAGTGCATATGCTTCCTCCTACGGACAGCACTAGTGCATGTACCACTGAGTCCTATGGAAACAGAATGCAGCCCTACAGTTTCCAACTGAAATGTTTTAAAACTGTATTGGCCTGAATGGCATCTGAAAATTTGTCCTACGTATAAGAGAAAGAAGTTCTCTTTAGGAGGCTTTTTCATCTGTTTAACAGATGTTCATAGAGATCGAGCCACGTTTTCTAGGAGGGTTGGGGCCACTGTACCAAGTAAATGATATAGGGAAAATATAGGACAATGTCAAAGCACTCTTTGCTTTTATGGTGGAGGGTTATCTCACCAGCTCTCAAGCATCTAAGGCAACTTTTTTAGCAATGCCAGCTGACATAAAATTTAGGGCTGACCATTCTGATATAAAAACATAATGACTGGAAATCATGAATAATCCTTGGAGAAACCCATGTCCTTATAATCACATTTCTTTAAATCCTCAAGTTTGCCATGTGGTGTTCAGTAGTCTCCTTTTATGAGTAGCCACACTTCATCATGCCATCTGCAGAAGAACATAACTGCCTTTAACAGAAGCCTCTCTTTATTTAGAGCTGCAGGGGAAACTAATTAAAGGTAACTGAAACCACAGCTGCTAAAATAATTATATGGCATCTGAACTATTTTGGAAAGCTCTCCTTGTTTCTCAGCGTCACAAAGCAGAGTAAGATTGGAAACCTACCATCACTTTAAACAACATATTTGTGGTAAATGATGTACCTAGAACTCCATAGGACACTCCCTAACACAGGCATGTGTAACATCCATGAATGTTTTATGTGTGTGTACACACAAGCACACACATACATTGTATAAATGGACCTTTTTTAGTACTCTTACTAGCTGCATATCGTCTTCAAGACTTAGCACAGAGAAAGAGGTACTGGCATTGTAAAACTGTAATAAAGAGATGCTTACATTATTTTGCAAAAAAAGCATTTTATAATCACACATGGAACTGATTGTTTGAAATTAAATACACCAAACATTATTCAACCAGTCTTCAGTGAAAAAAAAAAATTATTTCAATCATTGTCATGTAAGAAAAAGACTTGAATTTCATACATACATACACACACACACACACACACACATATATATATACACAAAGAATGGCAGTACTAAAGCTTGGAAAAAGAGTTTCAGATGAGGTTTGAATTATTCCAAACTCAGGGCTCAGTGGGGAGCTCAGATTTTACATTTGCACAGGGATGCAGGTGTCAAAAAGAAGTAAAATGAATTGACAAAAAGCACCAGCAAACGAATCTGATTGTGTAACTTGGAACTTATTCATAAGAAGTTCTTTAAAATGAAGAAAAGGAAGGAAGTGCATTTGAACTCCCTTCTACTTTAACTTGTTTCTCTCCAAATGATGTTGCTCATCATGGCGTTTCAGCCTCTTTTTAAACTGACTAATACAAGCAAGTCTGCAAAAGGCAGGCATTATCATAGAGTGATTCAATACTGGACGTGGTTTTAATTTTACAAGCACATTCTTCTAACACCCCTTCCAATGTTTATTACAGACCATACTAAATGTTTTGGGGCAATAGTGTTTCCCCAAAAAAGCCATGACAAAGTGTGAGAGTGTGGAGCACTCCTCTGAGGGTGCACACACTCCCTAGCCCTCCTAAGGTCCAGCTCCTTTGGTCTTTCCAGAGCAAAATTCTCATATCCGTCTCCATTTGTTGGCTTGTACTTCAGTTTTGAGGACAGAGAAATGTGGTGGTCTACCATAAAGTTACCAAAAAGTTTATCAAAAATAAGCTCAGTTTTGCAGATAGTCCCGCTCTTCTAAGTGACAGCCCAGCCAACATGCAAATGAAGCATTCAGCTTCACAAAACCAAAGTATTAATAGTCTGTTATTTAAAAAAAAAAAAAAATCAACAAAGTAATGATATACTTGGTGACATGTTAGTGCAAATATTACTTGGAAATAAACATGAATACCAGATATTAAATAATTTCCATACCTTGGAAACAACGTATTGTCCTGCTGGAGATGCAGAAACGAATATGAGGCCAACTGTCTTGTCAGGATATTAACTAACAGGGCAACATCCACATTCACCATCTTAAACAATATTTGGTCAGCAAACATCTATTACTAAAAGACCAAAGTACAAATCTCCAACTCAGACATTACTTTTGTGATTATATGGGGATATGAAAGATAGAAATCTATCAAAAACATAGGTAGATTCTGAATGATTAAAAAAAAAGTGCTTTGAAAAAATACTAGGCACTAAATGGATGTCAGGGATGATATATAACAAGATATACCAGAGCATCCAACAACTGGTTATGTCTTGAGTGAACTAGAAAAAGCCCCTAATGAACAATGACAGGCAAATGGTGAGGAAATATGTAAATAATGAAGCTGATTTGTTTGCCATAACAGGCATTGCATAGGCCAGTGGGTAAACCCTCAGAAGGCCTGACTGAAAGAATTCCCTCCTTCAAGCCTGCTGAAGGAAGGAGATTGTACTTAGGAACAAGCTCAGCATGAAAGCAGGAATTTCAGTTAGGGCAGCAATGACTCTTGTGTGCCCTATGAAATGTTGGGTGGCTTAAGGAAGGATTGAGACCCAGGTGTGACAATTTTCACAAAGTCATTTGCCTCATTAATTTTTTTTCATTAAAAGTTTAATTTAAGTTTTCCCATTGCTCTCTTGAACCTCACCTATTTTCCTTGACATAGTCAAGGAAAATGAGCCCAGAAGCCAGGATGCTGGCCTGGAATGGACAATGTCCTTTCACTGGCTTTTACTGGGGTTCAGAGCAAGTCATGCAGGCACACGCTGCTTAGGGCACTATACCATCTAAAAATGCAGATGCAAACCTCCTGTGACTTTAAAAAGTGCCTTAGCAACTAAATCTTGCTGAAATCAAAGAGGGACTAAAGGGCAAACAAAAAACACCACCCTGTGACTTTGAAAGCAAGCATGAATTAAAAATGCAAAATTTATTCAGGGTCCTGTAGTCAAATAGTCTGTCAAAGCAAAATGTATTCTGCGCATTTTCTTTATTTTTCCCCATAATTCTCTCTTGTTGCTACCCTAATGGACCCTGTGTGAAAGCAGGAAGCACACAGGCCTAAAAGAGGTATATGGAAGCTATAGATAGACTGCATGAGGCTGCTCTCAATTACAGCTGAGCTGGAAGGAGCACAAATGAAAACCAGACTGACAGTCTGGCTATTTTATGTCTCAATGAGATCTGAAAATTTAGATAGTTTCAAGAATATCACATACGAAGTTTGATCAATAAACGGCTCAGAGACTGAACGGTCCCAACTTGTAGTCATCTTCATTTTGACCTGATTGAAAACATCCTTTCCTGTCTTGGATGGCATGTGGGTCACATCCGTGGAAGGATATTAAGTTCACCCTGTTGGTGCCCTTTCACATCTAATGTGTTAAGAATGACCCTGACATGCCAGAAGTGTTGACTGACAGTCTCTTTCACTCAGAGGCTGGAGAGGTTATGCAAATCATGGTGTTTATGAGCTGCTACACAAGACCCGAGCCAAGTTTGGTAGAAACCACCCCTTCATTTTGCTGGTTCATGAGCCCACCCAGAGTAGTTGAAAACCTCAGACAGTGTTCCTTTCCTATGGAATGAGAAAATGCCACACTGAATTTAAAAACTAAGATTGACTTGGACTTCTGTGCCAAAATCCTTATGTTTGTTTCATTTGCCTTTTAAATGGAACAGCAGATAGTTTCCATTTTCCTTGACGCCCTTTGCAAACAGGAGAAAGGGTCTGAAGAGTGAGTTACAACCTGTGCCAGCAGAGAAGATTAAGGTTGTCAAGATACTATGATAAAAATTATGGTATTTTTACACTAGGATTTGGGATTGAAAGTATTAAAAGAAGGCTCTTACAGAGAAACTTGGAGGTTATCCTCATTTTCCTTGCTACACACTGTTCATAGCTGCCCCCCTTCACAGTACAATAATGATTAGAATAGAGAAGCTGTTGGTTTTAGTTTGGAAACCAAGCAAATATTGATAAAATACCAAGAAGATGTAGTTGAATGCATTCTCTAAATTGCTAAATGTGGAGAGAAATTTTCAGTCAGAGTGATAGCACTGAAATGAATGCATACCACTTGTGCAGAGGTAAGGACTGGCACCGCTCAGAAAATACCTAGCAGAGGACACACATTTGTTGTACAACATATCTCATCACTCAGCTCTGCGTTCTCTCCATCTCATCTCATCTCATCTCATCTCATCTCATCTCATCTCATCTCATCTCATCTCATCTCATCTCATCTCATCTCATCAGCTTTCCTTGTATTTCAGCCGCAGCCCTATCAATGCCGATCAGTGTAAAATCTCACTTCAAGTGACAGAGTGATAGCAAGCAGTCCTATTTATGTGTCACTATGTGAGACTGACATGGAAATGACTGGGCATTCTCCATGTTACCTTAGCCATGCCCACAGGCTAATGGACACACAAACTGAGGCACTGAAACAGACTCTGGCCTCAACCAAACTCAAACCCTATGAATTACAGTAGGTGGGAATGATGTTTCTAAGCATTCAGGTACCTGACAAAACAATATTTAAAGTCTTTAGAAAATCACCTACAAACAACAGATATTTTCCTGTTGAGTATCAAACTGTGAGGTTGGGATCCTGCATGTGTGGGTAAATGATTAAAACAATCAAAATAACTGAACAATTCAATTATGCAGTCAATCATACAGCTGGTTGAGTAACAAATGCATTCAGAGAGAAGTATTTCTGAATACGAAGTAAAAATATTACCAATATTTCTGAGTAAAGAATCTCTAATGACTAACTTAACCTATAAATTAATTCCATTTAAAAAGTGGGTTGGATAAGCTTGGAAGTCAAAGGAAGTAAAAGAAGTATGTAGAAGTTTGGCACTTAAGCAGACTCATAAATGGAAGACACGTGGCCTTAGATGAACAACAAACTCCCTTAATGTGCTGGTTTTCTAAAGAGAAAATAGCTGCAAGTATTTTAGATGTTTTCAGGATAGGCTGCTATGGTTAGGGTCTTCATTTCTGCAAAGTAAAAGAGAAGCAAGACATTGTCTATAAACAGCATTATGCAGATAAAGCAGATTTAGGAGTGAAAATTCCTCCTGCTATTGAACCTATTAGTGTCTTGCACACTAAGGAGAATATAATCTCAAAAAGCATAACTTCCCTGCAATGCAAAAGGTGTAAAACAGCTGGCAGGATGTGCCAGGCTTATTTGCCCCCCTGAGCTCCACACCCCACACCCTCACCCACAGGCCAGAAGCACCAATAAGCCAAATCCTGGGCCCCTCCTCATGGCATCACCTTGCACCCATGCCACACTGATGACTTCCAGGCTGGCCCTTCCCAGCACCTGGTCTGTAGCCATGGGCTTGCTGGAGGGCACAGAGTCAGTACATACTTCCTACACGTGTGCTGAGCATCACGGGCACAAGGAAGATGGGTCTTATCCAGCCAGATGAGCCGCTGGGCTAGAATGGGAATCTTGAAAACTTGGCTCTTCCCAGCTTAAATAAGAGAGCTAATAAAGAAAGCAACAGTGACTCTAATGTAGGGTAATAATTAAAGTATATTCGAATGGTGGCAAATGAAAAGGGTTGTTGAAGGTTAAAGAAGTAAAATTGTAATTTTAAGTAGCTGAGCTTCCGCTTCTTACAAAAACAAGAGAGACACTATGAGGGATGCCATATTGCACTTGGCTTCTGTCCTAAAATAATTCCACATTATAAATATTTGACGCAGCACTTAAGACTATTGCCTCCACAGGATTTAATGCAGTATAATGTAACACATCTGTTAGCTACCCACATGGCATGAAAAGAGTGAATGGGGAAGACAGGAACAAAAAGTTCAAAAACATTTTGCATACTATTACTTCTGCATTGGTGTTGATCATGCTGCATTTGTTACCTATTGAACTAGGATGACAGAAAATGTTTCACAATACCTGAACAGCACAATCTTGTCCGTTGTGTTTTTGATCTGTGAGATTGTATCAACCCTGTTCCTGCCTTTACTTTCTGTACTCCTGAAAAGTACCATTAGCAGTCATGACTTGCATGGATACTACATCTAATGTGAAAAACTGGAGTACCTGTATGAAAATGCAGCAGCATAAGACATGTAAGGTGAAGTAACTTGGAGAAATGCACCTGCTTTTTATGTCTTCAATTTAAGTACTAAAAATCTATTGTCGTCAGTTTACACTACCTGAAAAATTGTAAATTGAAGAGATGTGTTAACTAAGTTAATAAACTTTTTTGTCAACCACGTTGCAGCTAAGTGACACTTTCTTGCTCTACTTTGAAGAGTTGCAGAATTGCAATACTTTGACAGTTATCTCCTGTGTGAGCTCCTCTGCTCAGCATCCTTCCCGTTTACAGGGAAACCTTTCCTAAGGGTATCTCTCTCAGGAGAAACTCACAGAGTATCTTTCTTAAATTGTGAGTGCTATAGTCAAAGAAAAATGTTAAAAGCCACAGGTCATATTAACAAGTAAACAAACTAATGTGCAGACAAGTGTGTTTCATCACTGCAGGTCTGTCAGTCTGCTGGTAACAAACTCCACATCAGCTTTTGGTTCTCCTGATAGCAGCTTAGATTGGTTTTGGAGTGATCTGCACTGGAACAGATTGTCTAGAAAGGTTGTGGAGTCTCCCTGACCAGAGATATTCAAGAACCACATGGATGCAATCCTGTGCCATGTGCTCTAGGATGATGCTCTATGCTGTGCTGTCAGATGTGGTCCTTTCCAATCTTACCCATTCTGTAATTCTATGGAAAGAAAGCTACACTGAAAAAGTAATTACGGAACAAACCTTTGGTTTTCACATAGTTCCATAATAAAAGTGCTAATCTCTGTTGTTCCCAAACTTAACAGTTACAAAACAAAACAAAACAAAACAAAACAAACAAAAAATACCAACAAACAACAACAACAAAAAAAACCCCAAAAACCAACTAACCAAACAAAAAAAAACCCCAAGACAAATTCTTACTGTGGGACAGAGTTTAAAATCTTTCCAGAAGATGGAGTCTGTCTTCATTCACATTTTACTTTCTTCAAAGCATTTTCATGTGGTGGTAGACCCAACCAGGATTTTCAAAGCTTTAAACCAGCTTAGGTGTCCTTTGTCCATTTGAAAAGGTTAGTGTAGAGCTCCAGAGAGACCACACGTGGTCTGGGCACTGCATTATGTACCTGTGCTTCAGCACTACCTGCTTGGGGCAGCCAGAAAGCAGGAGATGGTCAGGAGACATGGTTCAGCCAGGAGCTACAACTGTGCCAGGCCCCCAGGTGCCACCAACACTGACTGACCCCTGTCTGAGGGTTCTGAGAACTCCTAATGGGTGCACTTTGGTAAGCTCAATATCTCTGTGACCATCTTTCCCCATGTCTGAACCACAACATTTTGTTTTCTCTGAAAGCTGCTGATGAAGCAAACATTAGGGTTTTTTTGGGAAATTGCTTAGGCATTTGTCAGAATATCAAAACGAGTAAATCATTTAGCAGAGAAAAACAGATCTAGGCACAGTTTTGCATACCATTATCTTGACTCCTCTACTGTATAACTTTTCATAACTGTGCCTCATCTGGGAAAAGTCACAAATCTGTTGTTTGTGGGAAGCGAGATAATTAGACACTCTAAATGACAACTTGCAAACTATAGCTAAAAGCTAACTAGACTGATAAACAGGAAGTGCAAGACTGATTCTTGCCTCTTTACCCAGAGATTCACACAGATGAAATAAATGCTTAATTCAACCCTTCTCTAGCAGCAGTTCACAAACCAGGGGTGGTTTGTGAAACCACACAGCTTGCTCATGGAGCCATGTTAAATCATAACATTTCTCAGTTTTGTTTGCCTGCAATACTCATCCCTCCCAGAAACTTGGTGTGTACTGGTTCATTCATCCACAGCTTGGAGATCCATGGGTTTCAGTCAGGTCAACTTAACGACCAGAAATGTAGCCAGTTGCTCAAAAACAATTTCCCACTCAAAAGCACAAGGGCCTGACTTATAGGCAGCCCCTTGAGCCAACAGCACCTCCTAAAAAAGCCAAGAAATCAAGGTACCAGCATCCTGAATAAAGTATTAAATTTTTTTACACCGTTAAATGTTTACATTTTCCTTAACAAATAATGCATGCATATGTACTTGGTTATGGATGAATTTTGGATTTCACACACACTGTGGGCAAACCGTGTGGTCAAAGGTTGCTAGGAGCATAAATGTGTATAGCTGTTTGTCATCATATCCTTCTGCCTCTGTAGAGGACATAATTACGAGTATATCATTCACCTCTTTTCTTTACGTTATGCATGGACCTGGCTGAGAGCAGCAGGAATGAACTCAAAACTTGGATCACGAATGTGAATGATTAGAAGAAGGATCTCAGCTAGAATATCTGATCTCCTGAGTTTGGAGGACAATTAGAGAAAAACTGAACAGCTGAAGTTTTTCTTTAATTAGCCTCCAGTTTGCAGTGTATGGAGGTTCGGAGCTTAAATAAATTCTTACATAACTCAAGGTCCTCTTTTCTTTTTCCACCAATATTACTATTTCCATTGAAAAATATTTAGGTTTTAGAAAGGAGGGAAATGTGATAGTCATTTATTGCCCCCACACTGCTAAGAAATTCCATGCTTTTATGTGCAGGAAGCATTGTGTTGATGTTGGCTTCCCCATGAGTTAAAAATCTTGTTTAAATGTTGCAGAATCTAAATGCTCTTTGAGGTTTTTCTGTGTTGTTTTATGGAAAGGCTTCTGCCTGATTATTTACAGATGCTGTCTCTGAGAAAGCCAAAAATAGTTCTTTAGTAATTCAAAATTTAAACTAGCATTTTTATTATTTTATTGTGTAACCAAGAAACTCTGCTCTGGGGTCCTCAGTTCAAAGAGGAGAACGAGCCCTTCGGCTCGCTGTTGGCATCACAAGCAGCGACATTCCGATCCAGCCAACAGCAGTGCCAAGCCTTGGCAGACCCCAGGGTCCTCTCCAGCAGAAGTGCAGCCTCCAAAGCATTTTGCAGCACAGACTCCCTAGGTTACATGACGATAAGGGACTTGCATTGTTTCAAAAGTTACTTCTCCGACAGTAGCGCAGGGTGTTTAAAGCAATTTTAGGAATTACTACAGCCCTTCAAGCCATGCTGCTTTTCCATGGCCACTGTGGCTGAGCGTCAGTAAGGGATTTTTTTCAACTGTTCATGAAGTGCTAAGATGTATCTTGAGCTTAACAAGTAAGAAAGGCCCTCAGCCAGCTCAGCAAGCAAGCATTTTATCAGACAAAACACTCCTTCAAAGTTTCTCTTCACTTCTCCAAGGCTAAGGAGAGTCCTGAACACCAACAAATAGGGGGAGTACCCTTGTCAAAGAGAAGCCAAGGAGCTTGGATCTCATCCTTGCCAGTCTAAAGACAGATTTTACTCTTTATTCTCTCAGCAACCAGGGCCAGAAGAGTTGCACTTCCCTTGCTGCCTGAAGCTATGGCTTTTCAAACCTAGGTTCAGTATACACGTGGTTGGTGGGTGGTTTCACTGATCTGGAGCCCACGTGCTAAACTACTCCCATCCCACGCATATGGCAGTCTCAGCAGTCCTGGAAAGGGACTGGGGATCAGCACAAACTAGCAATATGAGAGACAGGTGGGTTACCAGACATTACTTCTGCCTCACCCAGAACATGATTCAAAATAGCCTTCCTGACCCACGTGAACTCCTCAGCTTCTCCAAGTCCTTGAATCTTTAGATGGGTAGGAGGGAGAGTGATGTATCAAAAACTCAGCATTGCAGTAAACAAGAAGATATATTACTGTTTTCATTACAAAAGGTTCTGCATAAAATATTGTTGATAAAACATTTGCAAATGTAATTTTCTGCCTGTCAGCAGGTACTCACACCAGTTGAAAGCTGCTCCTAACTCAGTTTGCACAAACACTTGCCTACTACAATGTGGCTTTGAAACAAAACAGGAGTTGTTTGTGAACTACTACTTGTCTCAACCCACAAGTAAAGTACCACACAGATACAGGACAAAATCTGTGGGTTTACATGGTAGATTTAATTGTCTTGACTGGTCTTCAATCTGGATATCTCTCAAACAGAGGGCTTGGGAGATTTATTTCCTATAGTTTAGCTTCTTATCTGAAAATAGCATTATGGATTTTCTGAAAAAAACCCAGCAAACACCCCTCGGATGATTTCTTTACAGACTTCTTTAGTTGTACAGCATTAGAAGTTAGTTGTTCTGCAATTTCATTCAAAAAAAACAAAAAGCAAAAGAAAAGTCGTCTACACTTACTCCCTCCAGTTGAAAATTTCCTTCATCTCAGAGAGACACAGCTACCAGAGATGATTGGAGAACTTGGTACTGTGACAAATAAATTAGGTTCTTATTTACATGCAACAAAATACTATCATTTACTTTGAATGGCAGAAACCTCTTGATCACAATTAGCATTTTGAGGTGTTAACTTTTTACAAACTATAAATTTCTCCCAGATATGAAACCACTTGAGAACCAAAATCACATAGTCAAATTTGATCTAAAATTGAGTTCTCATCTTTCTTTCCTGAAACACATTGGAGCTTGCATTCCTACTGGTTCTGGCTGGATACAACTCATCTCAAGCACCGATACAACTGGCATCTGCTCGTTCTAAATGTGGAATTCTTCTGCAGGGAAGACCAGTATGATATGTCTAGTTATGTCAAGTTTCTTAGCCATAGCACAAGCTGGCCACATAGTTACTTTTCTTATCCCTTACACTTACATTTGGAAAGCCAATGTGTATGAGAGATAATTTGCACTGTGAATTGGGGTTGCATGGCCTTGCTACTTTTTATTCAATAATTTTACATGCTCCAGAAATGTCTATAAATTTTCCTAACAGTGCCATTTCTTTCCATTACTGCAATTTAAGAATCTCCCACAGTAACACTAAACTTTTAGTAAGTGTCCCAAAATTTCTGGCACTTACCTCTTCAGTTATAAATCACGTGTTCAATGTGTTTTGGATTTTATTTCCATGCTGGGGTCACGGATCTGAGATATAGCTGGATAAAGTTACCTGGGTGCGCCCCACCAGCCTTGCTTTGTCTCCAGCTCTCTCGCTTTCTCCTGAGGTCTGTGGTCTGCTGTTGTCAGAGGCAAAGAACCACACAATCTGTAAAGTGCGTTTCCTCCTTCTTACTTTTTCAGATGGAGATTATGTGAATTTTCCAGCACAACACAGGCATTCACACTAGAGCTGGAAGACCATCAGGACTTTCCTTCTGTCCCATATCAGAGTGCAAATTAATTGCTAATTGCTCTACATGTTCCTCAGAGTCACTGATCTGCCATGACCACAAGCTAATTTCTTGCCTTGGTTTCAGTCTCATCTCCTGTACCAAAAGGATGATGACACACATTTCCCTTGTTGAAAAGATCAGTGATGACTGACAAATGACTAGTGAATTCCTACTGTTGTTAAGGAAAAGATTTTCATAAAAACTCTTAATCTCTCCACACCTTGTTGATGAATATGGAGCTTATCCATGATACAATACACAAGAAACCAACATAATTGTACTGATGGAGCCCAGCTTTTCTGGAGATGATTGAACACCTGCCTGACTAGGGGAAATAAATGATCTCCCAGGTATTTCACAGAATATTCTGAGTTGGAAGGCACCTGCAAGCATCTTTGAGTTCAACTCTTAAGTGAATGGCCTGGACAATGATCAAACGTGATATTGGTGTTATTAGCATCATTCTCTATTCTACTGAGCTAATATCAGGTGGTGAATGAATTCCTTGTTTTGCTTTGCTTGTGCCCAGCTTCTGCTTTTGCTATTAAACTGTCTTTATCTCAACCCACAAGTTTTCTCACTTTTACTTTTTTGATTCTCTACCTGATTCTGCCGGTGGGGAAGTGAGAGAATGGCTGTGTGGGGGTTTAGCTGCCACCTGGGGTTAAGCCACAACCCTTACTAAAATCCAGGAAGCTTCTTTTAACAACCATATCAACAAGGAAAGCTTACACAATTGACTGAAAACTGTATCCTTTTCATCATTTTTATGGTGGAATAAAACGGCTACATTTGACCCAGTGTATTGCACTGATATCAAGAACATTAAGTGCAAAATGTACTGCTTAGCTTCTGAGGGATTTTCTCTCCCTACCTTTCAACTTATGCATTTATAGGTCTCCAAGTGCTAAGAGGAAATCTGTCCAAAATTAAGTACTTGAGCACGGTTACATTGGCAAGACTCGCACCTAACTAGAGCCTAAAAGTGATCCCTTATTAGAGCACCTCAGTGGACTGAATTTATTAGCAACCTGAGCCTGAGTGCAAACCACACACTGGATGCAAGTAAGTCAGAAAATGGGCTTGGTGCATGGTAGAGTTGGGGATTACCCAGCCTGCCTTGGACTCTACCACAGAAACTGAGCATCTCTACCCTGGATGCTGATGGTTTTGTTTACTATGTGTTTGTGTGTCCCTGCATTGCACCACAGTTACACAAGAGGACTTGCGAGTGTGGAGTCAGCCACCTGCACGATGAGGAGTTCCTGTTGGTGTCTGCTTATAGTCATCTGTCTGGCTCCTATTGTTTTGTTAGACAGCATCAGAGGATTCCTCAGCACTTCACATCCATTCCTCTGACGAAGCAGAAGTATCAGTCTAAAATATTTTCTGTCTTCTCTTATCTTGGGCATGTGCTCATTACAAACTACAAAAATCTCCTGTTCTTCTATGCCAGGCCAGGTTTTATTTGTCATTAGTCAACTCCTGTATAACCTCAGCACTTCCCTCTCATACCTGGGGAATGTTAAGCCAGAATTAACGACACATGGCTAACAGGCATCATGGCTAATATGTTATCAAGATTATATCTCCCAAAGCAGCAGTCTCTGCTGAGCATCAGTCCTTGCCTTGGTGACTCTGCCATACTCCTCCATGTAGTTCACTAATTCAGATTATGTGCAACATCTTTTGCTATTTAACACTAATAGGATTCAGCTGAACAATGCTTAATTACATCCAGGTCTCCTTCAATGGATGGCTTGTTCCCCCTGTCAATGATCTAATAAGTACTGAGACAAACCATAAAACGGCGAATGAGGTGATTGTTATGCTGTGGTGCTCATGATAACAGCTGGAACAGATCACTGGATTACTGCACCTACATGGACTTTGGGATAGCCCCTGCAAAACATTTTCAAGAATCCAGAGTTTCTCTTAGTGCCCAGGTTAACATACCTGTCCAGGTTGCTCTATCCTTCTTTCCAAATGACTGTTTCCTTTACGCCATTTACTGCATCCTGAGAAAGGAAATCTCATCATGGATTTATCCTCATGAAAACTGGGGAAGACTGGAAGTAGTTTGCAGCTCACAGTCATTCTTAAGTAATAGTTAATGGTGGATCCAGGACACCAAATTCTCTCTTATCAAAACCTACTTAGGTTGGTTAGCCATGACAGAAGACATCAATAGGCATAAAAAGCATGATACTTTTTAGATTGGTGAGATGGATCAAGTGAAAATTCCCCAGTTTGACAGAGTTGGGGTGAAATGTGTGGGGCAGCCCCAAAAGCACGGCTTCAAGGCCCTTGCTGTTGAACCCAGGCATGGGAGGTGTCAACCTGCTGCCCACCCTGTCACCACGTTGTCCTGAGCAGAAGACGGTGGACCCTAAGTCATGATGCCTGAGGTATACACTGTGCAAGTCTCTGAAGTGCTATGACCACCCCGAAAATGCTCTGGATAGAAAAGGAAATGGTGCACGCCACCCACCTGAACCCACTGGGAGTCAACCAGGGTTTAATTTACACAGAATTGGCCCATGGGCTACATAACTCAGTACCAACCCTCTGCAGGCACAGCCAAGGACAGCTTCGCTTCATTAGTGCTCAGCACTGAGCACACCCTAAACTCTACAAACCTTCCTCACAGTTCAATCCCTGATTCCCTCGGTGATTCCCTAACTCTTCTAAGTCATCCAAAAGAGTCTGGAGAGGAACACAACAGGCCAGCCAGACTCCTTCCACACTTCACCAGAAAAAGCAAAATACTCATCCTGTTTACATTACATGTTTTGGGAGCTGGGGTGCACAATGCCTCAGCCAAAACACTGCAGCTCATCGATGATTTTCAGCCAATTTCTGGACCATTCTGTAATGTGCCACAGGAGCCCTCAATAATGAAAGTGAATGTAGTCAGCATCCACCTGAAAACATCCAGCAGCCTTCTGAACAACAGTATAAACAATTCTGCATCATACAGAAGCATGAGCTGTCCAGTGTGCTTTCCTACATCCCTCCACATCACATTCAACCTAACTCAGACAAAAACATCCCTAAACTAGGCAGAGCTGATAGACTCAGCTGCCTGAATAATCCAAGGGAAAACTTTCATCAGATTCAATGGGCACCATACCTTTCTCCACTGTGACAGGATAAAGATTTAATTGCTTATCATGGATTTCTGTCAGGAAGATCTCACTTGCTCCTTCAGTTTGCTTATTTCTGCTGAAAACAGTCTAATTACATGAGACTTGGTAAACATACTACAGTGATAAAAAATGGCCCACGTCATCATTTCAGATGACAAACAGAATAAGTTAAATATCAGAAAACACAGTAACTTCATGGTTGTTTCTCATCAAAAATATGTTTTCAGCAGATTCCATCTTCCTGGCCTTTAGAGCGTTTCAGGGAGAAACAGTATCCCTGTGTTCTGGACAGGTCACACTCCTGTTTTGTCACAGCTGTGAGCACTGGTTCCATCCCTGGAATTTGTACAACCTGAACTGGTTTGTTTATATTTGCTTATAAAGAGCCCAGTTAACTCTCACAAATGCTGATGTGGAAGTACAGTGATACCACAGAAGCCTCAAACTTGCCTAACTCCTGCCAGGGACATGTTGAATTAGCTGTAATACCTTCCATGATGCTGCTGCAGCAAGGAGTCTGTCAACAAGTCCTTTTTCAGCATAGAACACTCCAGGCAAATACAGCCCTGATCTGTGTGGGACACTGAGCAGTTTTATAGCCACACCCACATCACTTGATGCTAAATCTCTGCTGAACTGAGCAGAAGAAATGGGAGTGTTACATCCCCTCCCCATCCTCCATCTCTGTGCCCCATTCTGCAAGTTTTAGAGAGGTTTTTATTATCTAAAACATAATTTGGATGTATCTAGAAACCATAATTTGAGCTTTACAACATATTTTCTTGATGATTTTTTAACCTGTGTTCATTAAACTCACATTGTATTCTGATACTCAAAGTGGAAAAAAAAAGTACCTGGAAATCTCTTAGTAAAATGTCGCTGTGTTAGTACCAGATTAAGAAGTTTATATGAGACAAAGGTGATCAACACATAAAGACCCTCCTTGGCCTGTACCAAAAGACCTAGAGGTGTTAAGATGAAACAACTAAAACACATTTTAAAAAAAACGCATTTATGAATTTGTTTGGAGAATAGTTCAACCTCATGTTTACTAGCTGGTTACAAACAGGGCTAGAAGCCCTTGCCTGTTCTCAATTATTTTTGCAGAAGGCAATATAGATGAAAATATGCTTTTATATGACAGCTAACAGATGAAGTAACTTATTTATTGCTCATAAAGACCTGAGCACTTAGTCATCCAGTGGGGAGGTCTCTCCTGGAATCATGGATGCTCCTAAAATGCTACTACTGTCTATTATTTTTACTCTTAGAATCTCAAGCCTAGAAGCCAACAGAGCAGATGTGTGAATTCCTGCTGTCACATCCTTCCCTTAGCTTGCAGGTTATTACCCTCTCTTTGCTCATCTCACCTGCTGAGACCACAAGATCTTGCACAATTCTTAGCATGAATTTTTTTTTGATGAATTTCAGATGCTATGAAATAAGTACCATGAGTAACAGCACCAGCCCATCATTTAGACACTGGAAACGGAACAATTGTTCATTGCAAGCATGAAATATTTTAGTCAGATCTTCTCAGATTTTCTGCAGATATTAAATACATAGTTTCTATAAATGGAGGGGCAGTCTGCAATATATTTTTGAGCAGGGCACTGCTGATGAAACCACAGTGAAGAATGTGACACCTTTTTTTTGGAAATCAAACCTGGTGGAAGGTTTTACTAGAATAATGTGTCTGGAATAAGGCAGTTCCATTTGAAAGATTTAATATTTACAAACACTTTCAGTTTTTTCTTTAAGGGAAGCTAAAATAAGCTGTGGATAATGTTTAGACTCTGGACAAAGCATAATGAACAAGCATCAAAACATTCTGCAAAACTGAAAAATTGCACTACTCAATTGAAATGTGTTTATTTTGAGGTAACAAAAAGAAAACACTGGACAGTATCCCTAAATAAACCACTACGATACTCCATGCATTTCTGGCTTGGGAGCCCAGCCTCCTAGTGAAAACTGAGACTAATTTATCTAATCTGTTTTTCCCATGAAGCAAAGGAACAAAATTTAAAATCACATAAGAATACAGCAGAATAGCTCAGTCACTCAGGAATTTTGAAGCTGCTCTTCAGCTGAAGATGTAAAATAAGCTGTATAAGCCTTTCCAAGATGATCCTTTCTACAATTGTCCCTTGTTGGTGGGGGAAGGTGGGTGGGAATCATATGGTACCTTTGTACAGAGCAAAAAAAAAAAAAAAAGTTGAAATACCAGAGTTTTTTCTGGGACAAAAGAGTCAAAAGTTTTTTACAAGCTCTAATATTAGAGCAATACATCAGCATTGCACTAATTTTGAAGAGGTATTTCCATATAAAAATGAACTTATATACTTGGAATTTAACACCAAGTTCAGCCCCATGCAATGCAGTCCTATTTGCAGTATGTAATCCCACATATGAAATCTAAACGAAAGAAGCATTTGATGCTTTGAAACTTCCATATCACAAATAGATGGGCCATGAACCATAGTGAAAACAGACAGAAAAAATACACTTTCTGCCCAGTCTTTCACTAAACTCCTGAATTCACTGCTAAAAGTGATTATCAGCCAGTCAGCCTCACCTCCATGCCTGGTAAGATCATAGAATTGATCAATCCTGGAAGTTATGTTTGAACATATGGAAGAGAGGTAGGTGATTAGAGACAGCCAGCATGTCTTCACCAAGGGCAAATCATGCCTGAGTAATCTAGTGGCCTTCTGTGATGGAAAGACTGCATTGGTGATCCCTCACCAATGGATATGAATGCAGACCCGCAGAGAAGGATTTGGGGAAATCAGTGCATGAAAAATCGGTTCTCCCGATTCTCCCAGTTACTCCTCTCTCGTGAAACTCATTTGGAATACTGCATCCAATTCTGTATGTCCATCCATTTTGCACAGTACAAAAAGACATGGACCTGTTGGAGCAGGTCCAGGGGAGGGCTCAAAAAGTGGTCAGAGGACTGGAGCACCTCTCCTATGAAGACAGGCTGAGAGAGCTGGAGTTGTTCAGCCTGAAGAGAAGATTCCGGGGACACCTTATAGAAGCATTCCAGTACTTGCAGAGGGCTTATAAGAAAGATGGAAAGAGACTTTTTAGTAGAGCCTACGACAGGACAAGGGGAAACAGTTTTAAACTGACAGAGGATAGATTTAGATTGGACACCAGGAAGAAATTTTTTATTATGAGGGTGGTGAGACATGGTGACAAGTTGCCCAGAGAAATTGTACATTTCTCGTTATGGGATGTGTTCAAAGTCAGGTTGGATGGGGCTTTGAGCAACCTGATCTAGTGAAAGATGTCCCTGTCCAGGACATGGAGGTTGAACTAGATCATCTTTAATGTACCTTCCAACCCAAAACATTCTTTGATTCTATGTTTCTATGATTTTAGACATCCAAAAAGGAACCCAAGCACTGAGAGAGTGAGGATCCAGTGGGGTTTTCATTACTTGGATGTTTTGTGCCATCATGGATGTAGATTTATCTTTTGAGTGCAAACTTTCTTTAAAGCATCAATTAGTGTCCATTTAAAACATTCCTCATGTATTTGATTGGTCAGTCAAGAAGAATCTCTGATTTTCATGGCTTTACAGGGAACCACAGGATTGCTTTGGTCAGGCTTTGGAAAAACAAGATCCAAGCATGTAATAAACAAAGATGAGGGTTACTGCACAGATGACAGGAATAATGCACATCAACATCTGGGTGAGACAAGTAGTATGTAAGAAGGAAGGACATGACAGTTCATTATTTAAGTGTGAAAATTGCATTTTGTGAAAGTATTTTCAAAGTAGTAGCTAATAAGAGGTGAAGACCTCTGATCCTGTTTGCTTCCTCTAGAACATGTCATAAATATATGTGCTTTGTTTACAGATAGACTGAGAGCATACAGAGCCTTCAAAACAAGACCTGAGTTGCCTGATGGGTGTCTGATGAAGATACCAGCCTATATGCCTTTATTTGTGAAGCCCCAGTGTCAAGAAAGTGAAAAATGCAAATCTCCTAGGAGAAACTGTGGTAAACAAAAAGAATTTATCAGCAGTTGCCTCTGAAAAGCTTATGCATTTACAAGCACAATTTTCCCATTTGTTACAGTACTCTCTACCACAGTTCACTGACCCCAAGTTATGCTCGAATGGCTTGATTGTAAAAAATGTGTGGTGTTTATGAGCAGAGCTTGGTAGAGGATTCACCATTTTAGTTGCATGTCATGAATAGAGGCTATTGATGATCCCAATTTGTAGGTATGCATGAATATGGAGGTGTCTTCCCACAGGTATGGTGTGGCAAGGGCATCCACAGAGCAGTGGGCATGAGGGGCTCTCTGCTATGTAGGCAGCAGGATGAGCAGTTGACATGGAATCTTCTTTGCCTCTTCTCACCAACCACTTGCAGTTCTTGCTCTGGGGTCCTGAATTTAGGCCAAAACAAATGGGGAGAAAAAAAAACCAATCCACTTTTTGGGATGGGGGATGGGGGAGATAAAGCTTCCCTAGACATTTTTTTCTTTTCGTTGGCAGGCCCTGGACACTGCTCACAGGTTTGGTATGTCAGATATGGTCCCAGCAGAGACTGCCCAGCACAGAGGCTGCAGGTGAGGCAGCTGTTTCAGCCAGGGCTGCTACCACTACAAACATGTTTCTCTTTTGCAATCTATTTGGTACTTGTCCTCATCTCACAAAACACAGACAATATTATAAAACAAACAGACAAAATCATATTATTAATATATTTTCTAAACCCAGTGATTTATTGTGACAAAAGGCCAGTGACAAAGATCCTACTTGGCCAGTCCTGTCTTCATAGTTTCTTTAATTGCAGTATCACTAGAGGAAAGTACATCACACTTCCTATTATCTTGACTTCTTACATAATAGAGGAAAACAAGCTCAGGCTCAAAATAATCCAAGAACCCCATATCAAGAAAAAAAAACAATAGAAAAATTAACATTCCACATGTTTCAAGAATGTAAACAACAATGTAATCACACAGACATGCAGAAAACTGGTGTTACTCAAACCAGGCACTGCCAATTCTCCATCTAATGAGTTGTTGAATCCTGAGACAATCAGAAACCGTTCGTGAGAGCTTAGTGAACAACGGCATTTGCTTTCCCTTCTGATTTCTCCTTATTAAAAGCTACAGGGAAATCACTGGGCTAGAAAGGCTACCTCAATTACTCTTAATTGCTGTCTATTCTGATTAGCCCAGGCCACGGTGATCCCGCAACAACCAGCACAGGACACAAAGCAGGTGCTCTGTCTCTTCCCGGTCACTCCCTCCGCCTGCAGTGGAAATGCCACTGAGGCATTGAGGAAATGGCTACAAGCTCACCATTCATGGAGGCTGGTGATACCCATGACCGCATTTTGTGTTAAAAGGAAGGCTTGGCCTTCCTGTTTTGCTCAACAGTCCTTTTTTTTTTTCTGTCTGTATGTTTTAGGCAGTGTTCCAAGTAATCTTATGAATGAAACCCCACCCCACAGAGCAAGAAGGGCGCTACTGCTTGGATGGGAGGGTGGATGTGGCTGTGGCAGCTCCTCCACAGAGCAGGCACATGTGTATGGCCCAGTGGGCCAGATTCATAAAAGCAGCAAGAAACACTTTTCCAGAATCAAGATGAGGACAGAGAACTGCCTCAAGGGAGTTGAGTGGACATTGAAGCTTTTTTGAACAAAGTAGAGGAAGTAAGATATTGCTCATTCCTGGTCCTTGCTATTTCTCCTTTGGCATATATCTGCAAGACAGTTGGGGCATAACAACCAGTAACTAACAGGGTTCCTTGACACATAAAAATAGTAAGAAAACAGAGGTGCAAAGTGGTAAACTCTGAGTTTTCAGTCTGTTTCGTACAAGGTGTTCCCCATTAAAAGATAAGAAAATATCAGAAAAAGACATGCTGGGATAATATATATTATCCAATACAGAGGAGATGGATATGGTTTCAGAACATAAATTATCATAAAATCAAGTTTAACTGTTAGCTGTTTTATCACCCAGTCATCTAGGACCACATTCAACATCTCTAGTATTTGCTAAAAATTAATAATACAGCAATGAGAATGCTGAAATGTCCATCTCAAATCAGCTTGCAGTAAAGACCAACTTACTTGTTAAGTAAAAGGAAAGAGTCTCTTAATACTATCGATCAGTGAGAAGACCCAGTACTGAACTAAACGTTATTTTTATAAGTTCCATACCAACTTGAAGCAAACTACATGGCAGGACTAACTTTACTACTGCCAAACTTTCAAACCTTCACAGTGAGGTGCAATAATTCTTTGATGCTATCCAGGTGTTAGCAAACTCTTGCTTACGCTCCTCTGACAAGTGTTAAAGGACTGCATGGCACATGCAACTACAGAGGAAACTAGTTTTGCTCACTGAGACCCTACCTCTAATTCACTAAATACAATGAAAATAAATAATGGATCGTATTGTGATTTAAAGCAATGTAGTTATTTAGGCCTTTCAGCTGGCTGCACAAGTATTGTTTAACTCTCTGCCTTCTAACAGTGGGATGACACAAACCTACCCAAATAATTTCACACTCCAACACTGTCAGGGACAACACTGCTTTAATCAGTGGAGCTGTACCTATTTGCAACAGAATTGTCTGTGACCTAAGAATGTATCTCCTGAGAGATAGTCACAAAATTCTCCACTCTCCTCAGATTTCTAAAAGACATTCAAAATTATTATGAGAAAATTATGTTACGGATAGCTTCCATGAATTTCAAAAAGAGCCTGAAGCAAGAAATCCCAGAAAAAAACCCACAATGTTTTGCCTACTGCACTACAGCTGAAATGCATAATCAGAATTTTAAGGCCTGGGAAAGCAGAATGGATAATCCCAAATCCTTGTAACAAACCATAACCTGGTGAAAATGATGGTCTGCTGTGGGTATCTCACCTGCACCAGGCAGAGCTGCAGAAAAAGTACAGATCATCCTCTTCCCAACTCTTTCACCTAAGCTTTCCCCATGCCACTGTTCAAATATTCCAAATAAGCCACTTTGACTGAAATGTCTAATTTACTGGAAATCTGCTGGCAAAATCTTATGAGTTGGCTGAAAAACAAGCAAAGTAATCTGCAAAGCTTTAAAACCAACACAGTTTTAAATGGGGATGTTTGCTGACTGCTTTTTCTCTCTCTTAGTAGTGGTCAGCTCTGGCAGCAAAATGCTTTAGAAAACATACAGCCCGTGCTAGAAAAAGATCAAAAGCAGATCAGATGTCAGTGTCAGCTCACGTCAGTCTTGCAAGAAAGAGGAAAAAACAAAGTGAGAAGATGAGTTTTTCTCTGAGTTTTTCTCTGTTTGCACACAAGGGCTCCTGGGCACAGCATAGCATCTCTGCCCAGGGGACCTGGACCCACAGTGTGAGTGGGATTGTGCTGTCCACCACCGTCCCACCCCTCTCTCCAAGAGAACTTCTCAGTCTTTATTCTGGCAGCACCAGGACTTTCCTCCCAGTGCTCCTCCTCATTGGGCTGCCAGTCCTGGAGAAGGCACAGAAGCCTGGGTGCTGGTTTGACTTGACATCGAACAGCGATAGGGTTCAGGGTGAGGGCAGCCCTGCTCACTGGCAGGCGGTGGATGCACACACAGGGCCTGGCTGTCTCTGGGAGTGGGAAGTGAAACACCCTGGATTTGGGAGCAGTGGTGGGTCATGGCACAGCTCTCCTTCCCTGCCCTCACTACACTATGTCCCATTTTATCTGTTTGCATTTGCAAGACTACACAGACTGTGCTGGGCTAAAAATGTGCAGCTAATGCTCTATTTTCTTGAAAATTGTGAAGCCTTTAAAACATTTTGGAGGTCGACATGAAAGACGAGTCCCCACCCAAGAGTCTTAAATGCCACACCCATTTTCTACGGGATTTTCCTAAAGGGCTGCATTGGGACCCATATAAAAAGCAGTGAGTTGAGTTTATAGCCCCGTATATCCCTTCTAGACAGGCACACAACGGCAGCTGACGGGGGAGCACACCCTTCGCCCCCGCCCACCTCCTCTCTTCTCTGTTCTCCGATGCTTGGGGGTGAAGGCGGCGAGCACTCACCGATTTTGGGGCAGGATTAACCTGAAAATCAGCCAGCCCCCTGCCGGGATTTTGGAGGCTGGCTGTGCTGACGTGAGGTGAGCGGCAGCAGGCCATGCCCTGCTGACTCAGCTGGCCGGGCTCGCTCAGGCTGGATGGTGGGCGAGATTGGGTTACATGGCAGAAATCATAACAAAGGCAGGAAACAGATCAGCACTCCCTGGGTTTAACACCCTCTCTGGGGACCCTGCTGGTTTCCAGACTGCAGATGGTTTTAACCCTGTCCTGAAACGTGTCTGAGTGGCATGCTCTGCTCTGGAGAAGGCAAGCCTGATACATAAAATAAAAGCAAAGCAAGGCAACAGAAGAATGGCCCCAACAGGTGCCAGTCAGAGAGGTCCAAAGGGTTTTACATTGCCTTTTACGAATGGGCACAGAAATATGGACCCTGCTGAGCGGCAGTCAAATAAGAGTAACCAGACTGCCACAACGGAGTCCCTTGGCTGAGTTTTGGGATCACTCCCTCCCTGTTGTTCCCTGCCAGCTCTGTGTGGTTTTGCTTCCTCACAGCCACAGAGCATCTCCATCACCTTGAGCCTGGATCTCCTGTTTTTGCTCTCAGTGCTGCACTTCCAGCACAGGACAGGAGGAAAACCCCATCTGACTTCATGCAGCTTTAGCAACTCCAGTGCCAAAAAACCAGTTGTGCCCTCAACTGCTTAGTTTTAGTGGCTGAGTTGATGCAGTGTGTCCATCGGAGAGAGATGTCTTTCATAAAACCAGTGAACTCTGCAAGACTGTACTTTGTTTAAAAATGCTCAAAGGAAATGATATTAACATATTACTGATTCTCTTAAGTATTGATTGATTTCAGGTGGTGTTTTTCTACTTTGTGGCAGGATGCTTTAGGAACAAGTCCTGCTTGTGAGGTGTTGCTCAGTGTGGGGGAGTAGGGAAACAAGCTATGCAATTTCTAAACTGAAGGTGTTGGGGGAAAAAGAAGACATTTCTCACAAGATCATAATGAGCACTACCTTTGGTCCCCTCCGGGAACTCTGATGTTCTGGAAACAGCAATCTTGAAAGGTGAAACATGGTCACCTGGAGGCTTTGAATCCTTTTCATATACAAATCTGATAGCAAATGGACAGACAAATGCCTGCCAAAAAAATCCTTGCTGGGAATTTGCCTGAGTGAAGGTTGCAGGACTAGGGTGATGGTATCATGGCTTCCTTCCAGCAGGACTGCCCAAGGGGCACATCTGCAAAGGGGGTAATACTCCCATAACACATCATCCTGCAAAGTTCCTGTAACCGGTGGAATAAGGAAGAGTTTCTTAATTTAGTTTCCCCTGTATTAAAAGCTTATGAAAACTATTAAAAAAAAAAAGAAAGAAAGACATAGGAGCAGACTATTATAAAAACCCAAACAAACCTCAGAACACACCCACCCTGGAAATGTCTCCCATTCACAGCTTCACTAACTATTTGCTTTTAACTCACCACAAGCCTTCCCAGAAGAGCAACTGAAAAGACATTAAACATTATTTATTTTTCTTTTTAAAATATTGTTTTAGAAACCTCCCAGAAGGGAGAAGAATAAAATAAATTATTATAGTGCCACATCAGCACAATCACCGAGCTCAGAATGAAGAAGGCTACAGTGATCTAAGTATTCCTTTGATGTAAGATGCTTTTTAATTTCACAGTCAGCTGTTCTGCTTCCTTTTACATAGGCACTTCCACTTAATGTCTTCTAAATTACCTTGAACACCCACTGGACATATACATATTTTGGTAGCTCTTTTGCTTATTTTGCGAGTTTGTTCTGGTAATTTGGTTTCATGCATGGGAAAGTTCATTCTCTGTAGTAAATGAAAGGCTTTCATAAGGGGTCTTCTTTCCATTGGAAAGACGATTAGAGGCCAATTTCTATTCAAACCAAGTGTAATAAAAAGGGCTTGTTGTGAAGAACACAGCTCTATTTCTTTTTATTAAAGCACAGAACTACTCACAGTAATCTTTTGCAAGACAACTGAGAATAAAAACAGCTTCACCATGCTGTATTTCACACAGCAGCTTGCCAAGAACACGAGTTTCTCAGGAGTCAGAGCTGCAGCAGAGGAGCAGATGTGGCTATTGCTGCAGAGGTGGGCCTCAGCCTGCACCCTCCCGTCCTGTGGGTCAGCACGCACGGTGGTAACATGCTGGGCAAAGGGGTTCGAACTCATGCTGTGCCTTCATCTGCTCCTGGCCCAGAGTCAAGGCCTGCTGAAGCAAGAGGAGACCTGTGAAGTTTATGGGGTTTATGGGGCGCCAATCGCCCTCTGACAAGGGCAGGCATTTCCTGCAGCTACCAAATTCCCTCCTGCAACCTCTCGGTCGGCTCAGCACTGAGATGAGCTTTTTACCTTCTGTGGACTACTCCTGACCTAACCCATATGGGCAGGGGGAATGATGGACAGACTTACAGCTAAACATGAAAAGGACAGGACACCTCTGCTTTACTCCTATTACCTCTTAAAAAGCAAAAACAGACCATGGCACCACGAACCAGCATCGCCACAGAGCCTGCAGTTTTCTGAACCTTGATGAACTTGAGCTCTGAACACCACACAAAGCACAGAGATCTTTCACAGATGTGGCTTCATGTGCTGCTTTGGACCTTCCAGAAAGGATGGTTCTAACCTGAGACCAGCAGAGATGGAGTAAAGGAGGGTTGAAGGACAGGTCTCTGAAAAATTATGTTTACTTCGGTTCTCTTTGATGAGGCAAGAGAAAGACAATGAAGACGTGTTTACTACTCTTCTTCCTCCTGCAGTATTTCAGCTGATTCAGACCCTCACACATACCAAACTCATTACTTTGAGCCCCCCAAATTTCCTTCTAATTTTAGCTAACCTTGATTAACTATTTAAGCAGGTATCAGTATTAAAATTGTCAATATTCTGGAAAGTTTTTTTAGCTCCTTTGTAATGAGCAGAAGAACATGATGTTCGTTTGTTTGCCTCTCCTTGAAACAGAGCTATGCTGCTGCTTTCTGCAAGGCACTTAGAATACAGAAATTTTGTGTAACACTGAAATCTGCCTATGGTCATTTTTACAAATTTGCAAAAGAGGTTAAACATGTAGTATCATTAAACAAGAAGACACCTGTTTTCTTAAGGAGACAATTATTTTGTTTGAGGCAGCCGGAAGACTTGTGACTGGAGCCTTTGAATACAGTCAGCACAAGAACCACCTCTCAGATACTTAGCTTTCTAGACCTAGGAAGCAATGTTTGGAGCACAAATTTCCAGATGGAACCCACACACAATCTAGTCATACAGGTCTGTTTTTGAAGTTGTGCTGTTGAGTAGTCCTGCATACTGAGCCAAATCCAGTTGGGATGTATTCACACAAAGAACATAGGTTTAAATAGAAACATCTGTGCATGCTAGCAGGGACATGTAGTAACTTCTGGGGACAAGTGAATTTAGCTGTGCACAGATGCTGTGCTGAAACCTTGACAGTGTGTGTTTGGCTTAATCTGGCTTCAGACTGTGCAAAGTCTTAATTAAGGACAACATCTCTCCCACTTCCAACTTGAGACTTACAAGTCAGGTTTAAAATGAAATAGCCAGTTATGTGGGGCAGTATATGCCAGATTTCCACCTGAAGCAATGAACTTCTAGAGACAAAGGAAGAAAAATATCCTTTGGCTGTACGTATTATTATTTCTTGTAACCAGACCGTCCTCTATCATATGATAAAGCAGAAATATATGTATGAAATCTTTTAGTCAATGGTTGTCACTACATACACAGTCTGAAATCATACCTTCACCCACTAACAAAACAGAAAAGGCAAGTATTTCTTCTGTCATTGAGCACTACCAAATGTAGGCTATATTGACCATAACAAGCCTGGCAAGTAAAAGCTTCCATGTCCATTCCTGAACTAATTCAAAATATAAAATTTGGTAGAGTTTTCCATCTTCCCTGACCGAGACCTTGAAAACAAGCACACAGACACTTTATGTAATGCAAATCAATAAGCATTTTCCAAATATTTAAAATTTCAGGTTTTGAAAAATATGCAGTGAAGCCCTCCCGTTAAGCAGACAATTCTGCCCTGCATCTTTGTGGCATTATGAAACAACTGCCACAGAAGAAACAAAGTCCTGCTATGCTAGGCCTGAATGTCTGCACACAACTTTAAATACAAAATCTTACAAGCCTCAGCTGGGCTGAAGCAAAGTGGATCCCTGGGTCTCAAACTCTGTCTACTACAGAAACTTCAGCTGCCTCCATTAAGAGTCACAAGCTGAATCACAAAAACACATTCATGTTTTATTTATTTAAGGCATCAATCTCTCTCTCTGGCTGAGTGGGTGGATTTTCCAGATGCATTCCTGACCGAGCTGAGAAGTATCTGCAGGACACAAACTTCTCCATGCACCCATTGCGCAACTCCTGTCCGTGCTGGCTCCGGGCGCTGAGCAAGACTCCTTCCTGCTCACGCCTCTCTCCCAACCTCTCTCCGCTTTCCAGAGTCTCAGCCCACTCACTTAACTCAGGAACAGGACAAATGGAAATTTCTTGGCTCTCAGCTGCTTCACCTAAGGTTTACCCATATACAGAAGGCTGATTCAGACTGGGTAAAATTTTAATCCAAGCTTTATTTTGGCTAATCTTTTGTAGTGCAGCACAGTGGAGTTTGAATTGGTTTTGACTTAGCAAAGCAACACACTGTTTCCTTGTTAGTGTTTGCAACAGGACAAATCACCCTAAAATACTTACCCCATTCTTCATTTGTGCTATTCGTTACACCATTCTCTCTCACAGGCTTCTTTAGGCTTTTGTAGGCTTTCCCCAGCTTTTATATACGACATAACACAGATATCTGGAGTTGACAATATTATCTATGTAGTATCTCAAAATGATCAGCATGGTGATGCTCTTGCTCAGCATGGAAATCTTTTCCTGCAGCATTGGCCTCTCCTTGCTATTGTCATTTTAAGGACAGGTGTCTTTAAAGAGGTAGTTGTCTCAGATCCCTAAAAGTAGCTGATATGACTCATACCCTAAATCCTATATTCCGATTTCATATGGAAGTCAATCTTCAGACAGGAAATTTTCTCTCTGAAAATTATCAAGAACTTTGTCAAGTACAACATCATGATGTTGCATTCAGAGTGCCACTTTTCCAGGACACTGGCCAGTCTCAGGGCTGCTGAGTATGATGGTGGAGGACAGCAGAGACATTTAGGTCTGGGTCTAGGTCCAGGTCCCACATTCAGGTCTGGGTGAAGCTGGTTAAGTTTCACGCCTTCCTTGCAGTGGCTCCACCCGGGAGCATGGGAAACCAGGCACCAACCATACACAGAGCTACAGTACAGGTTGAGGAAATTCCTAAGAAATATAAAAAAATCTAGGGTATCAAAGTAAGCAGCATATGTCAGGCATGTGTTTAATCTGTGTGTGTTGTTAGGGTCATCCAACAAAATAGCATCAAGGGACTACAGCATCCCCTTTCTCATGGAAACACCGGTGTCCCTGTGTCGCTTTCTGATGGGAAATCACTAAGAAGAAGGTACAGAAAAGCCAAAGATCAACGGGGCACATTTGAGCATTTGCAAGTGTAGAGTTAACAGCATGTAGTAAAGAGCAGAGTATAGTAGCAGCTGGCTACGAATGCAGAGTTGTGTTTGGAATAAAACTTAAGAGGAGCTCAAGAGTAATGCTGGTGCATTCTACAATCCCACGGCAGTGCTGGGAGAGTCCACTGACGGGTATTTTCAATGATTTTTTTTCCTTCCATCTCGTGATGGATTCATATCTGAAGTTTTAATTTCTGCCACAGTTTTCCTGTGTTACTCCTTTGCATGGAAACATAATGGTACCTAGTGCTGGTGCTCAGTTTCCTTCCAAGACAATAATTTCACAGGTAATTTTGCTATGAAGTTGAACAGCTCAGAATGCAGCCTAGGTTCTGGCAGCAAGCTGATGTTACCAAACATCATTATTTGTCCAGCTAGTTTACAGGGAAATAAAAACAAAATCCCCAGGTGTCACATACAGTGTAGCCAATGTTTTTCATTCCATTCGTAAATACAATGTGCTGTTCAGCCCACACACCTATTTTATAGCTCTAATGAAAAAGACAGAGCAAAATTCACACATCATGGTGACCACACTGCCTTTCAATTCACCCCTGTAAAAGACAGAGATTGCTCAAACAGGTATTGCTCCAAGCATGCGAATGTAATATATGAAGAAGCATGTCAAGAATTTTAATTGTACTAAATAGGAAAAACCCGTAACTAAGAGAAAATAGATTGCCTACATAACAACGCACAGCTGGAATGACTTTAGTCCCCACGGCACTGCTAAGAGGCCTCTTTATGGGCTTGGATTAGAAGTGCCTTTAGCCAGGCACAGCAGGACAGGTTGGAGAGGGGCAGCCTCAAACCCACAGACCTGAACGTCTCGGCTCTTTCAGCTCCTGACTAAGTTAGCACAGGACATATAGACCTGATAACTTTTTGGATCTTGCTATTACTGTCTAACACTGATGGATTTCTCAGGGCCCACCAGCTATTCTCCATCTTTATGAAGATAGGCAGTTTCAAATTTGTTTGGATATTCCATTTATCACACATGCCATTACATTGCAGGAGGCAGAAGGCACTGACAGAGGAGGAACATGCTATCGGCACAGGCGCAACTTGACAGCTCCAGAGCACGTTCCTCTGCAATGGCAATACTGCATACATGTCAGCATCCTTTATTTATTTATTGAGACTTCAGTTCCCTGCCAACTGCTCCAGTACTGGGACTACGTACTGGAAAAGAAAAGAAAGACAAAGAAACTGTACATAGGTGGTCCTTCCCCACACAGCCCCTCATGCTGGGATTGAAGCCCCAACACAAACCCAGGACCTCTGAGGGTGCTGGATTCTCTCAGCTGCTCAGGGCTCACCCCAGGGAGGGCAGGCTCGACCCCCTTCCACCTTACTGGCCATGGCAATTAAAAGGATCACTCCAAATTAAATTTCTTGGCGTAAAATGAACCGCCACACAGGCACCACCATTCAGCGGGGATTTCATACCCCAGGATGCATGCAGGCAAAATCCTCATCTGTCAGATATGGCCAGATCAGTGACATGGAAGCAACATGCCTGACTTTCCTCTGGCTTTGTGAGTATGAGTGATCCTGTGACTTTTTATTAAGCCATATGATTACACACTGCATGCATACATGCGAAAGAATGCCCCGGGAGGTATGTGGTTGTAGCACCTGAAATCCCTTACTGGTCGTTTACAAATCATAAAGAAAAGTTGACAAATTCCTAAAGCTTAGAATTAATTTTTTTTTCATAGGGGCTTAAGGTTTGTGTGGATATAGCACACCACCAGGCTGATGCCAGACATTTTTCTGGTGCTTGTTATTAGAGATGTGAACAATAACCTGGATTTACCCAGAGATGAGGACTAAAATTATTCCGTCTGTGCAGTGTTAATGAATAAATGCTATTCCTGAACTATCACAAAATTCTGAGCCATGAATTTTGATCATCTTTGAACAGTTATTTATAGGCACAAACTCCCCTGTATTTTACAGTCGTTTTCTGAAAAAGCTTTGTATCTTAAAGTTTGCATTTTTGCTGTAACCAATTCATAAGGCTTTTATCAGCTGTACGCTCCTAAAACTCCCTAGGTGTATTTTATCAAAGCTGAAGAAATAATATATAACTTCTTATAGTATAAAATACTATAAACAGTGCATGGTGAGAAAACAGTTAAATGGATCTAGTTCTGTTGCTTCCAAGCCACTCATCTGGGAAAAAAATAATATTTTACAAATATGTTTTTAAACCAGTTTTTTCCCCCCTCACATTTTTTTAGTATAGCAGATTTCATTTCTGCATGGCAGGATGATTTATCCATTCCTGGTCCAGAAATTCCTTGACTTGATTCTTACACCTGGAATCATGCTTAGGAGCTAGATTGTTGTAACTGCACAGAAGGGGTATCCTGACCCAGGCATATCTTATACATCCTACAAAAGATACCTAAAGAAGTACCTGCCTTTAGGGGGCCCCCTGGTAATTTTTATCCCTCCTTCCCTGTCAGCTCTTGACCTAAGGGGTGTGGGGAAGGCTGGGGGAGCCTTGGTGTGCACTGGATGTCCCTGGGTACATGAGAGACTGTCCCCTACCAACAGCTCGGCAGGGAAGAGGGGGAGGTGAAGGTGAGGAGTATCCTGACTCAAGATCTAGAGCATGAAGGTGACTAAGATGGGTGTTTCTATGGAGAACAGGCTCACAGTCTCCAACTCTGGCTGCATTTGCCAAGGGCAAAGGCTAATGATCTTACACAAGCTGTTTAGTCTTCCACTTATCTACAGTGTACTGGTGCTATCTTCTGATTCCTTGGGAAGCTTCTCTTCATCAGCAGGGTTTCCAGTTCATTTCTTTGAAGTCTGTTTTCTAAAATACTGCAAGTGTGCTTTGCAACAGTTCAAAGACCATCTCCTCTGCTTTCAGCTATTCCATATTGCTGTAGCGTCAAGTTATGCAATCAGTAATTTCACAGTGAAATTTATTAAATACATTAAAGACTCTATTTATTAAAGTGCAGATCTTACGTTCTTAAACATTAACGTAAAGAAACAAAATGTACAATAAATTCTATATCTATTACCTCAGAATGCCACGAGATAGGAAGATTAGATCTTCTACTTTGGAGTCCATATGATCCCTTCAATTCCCTTGCCTGTGGAGATGCCCGGAGCCTGAATCTCAGAGGAAAGAGTCAAACCCTGCCAGAAAGAGATCTCATCCTTCTGTCTACCATCTAGAAAGTAGTCTGAGTTTTCATGCCTGAGATTTAGCATCCCCAAAGTATCATATTGGAAAGGAAGTTTTGCCCTTTCCTCATTCATTCTTTCCCAAAGTGAGTTGTATGTGGGGTGGTGCAAACTAGTGACATTGATTGATGAAAGAGTTAACATTGGTGGGAATCTGGTAGAGGAAAACCAGTGGAGACGTTTAGCTTGCCATCTGGAGCAGATAACTTTAAAACAGCCTGAGAAATGGGGTTGAAGATGAAGTAACTGGGATAAGAAACGCGCTTCCTCACTTTTTCAGTGCAGCAATCTGAGGCATTGCAGCTGAGCAACTTCTGGCAGCATCCCTGCACATCTGTAGCATCCATTGAAAAGAAGTAAACAGATTCAGTGAGCTGGAAAGACTGTTTTCCTCATCCTCACTGACCCCCTGCAGCAAATCTGCCCCAAGCTCAAAGGAGAAAAAATCTGATGTGTATTTTCCTAGGAGTTGTCTGCATCTGTATTCATTGTTCTTTAATATGTTAGTGTGTTATACTTAGTATGTTTGGCTTAATATGACCAGTTAATGTTCTACTGACTAAAAAATACAGTAGCTTGACAAATTCTCAGAAATTAACTTATTTGAGAAGAAAGGACAGAATGATTCAGAAAAAGGGGAAGTGGTGCAAGACAGTGTGTATTTAATCCTCTTTTCAAAAACTTCTTCCCCAAAATGAGAACTGTTGGAGAATGCCTCTCTCCTTCCCTCCTTCTGCTGATCTCTTCCTTCCTTGAACCAAACTACAGGCTCCAGCAACAAGGCAGCTAATAATAAACTACTCAGCTGAACTCTAGGAAAGCAGCTTGGTCAAGGTTTTGCCTGCCAAATGCTGACCAACACATGTTCTCAGCTGCCAGCAGTGACTGACTGTTAAGCCACGTTTCTTACAAACCGGTTATACTTTAGCCTTCTGCCCCTCAGAGCACATTTTGCTCCAAACAAGACCTCCCAATTCCAAACAATGGAGTCAAAGGTACTTGACTCGTGATCCTCCTACTATGTCTCATGTCCACTGATCATACAGGGACTTCTCCAATCACAATATATTAACACAACAGCTCTTGCACTATGACTCCTGAAACAAAAACCCCACTGCTGTTTTAATCCCAGCCCACACCAGCAGGCTGTACAGGAACAGCACTGGTACTTCTACAGTGCCAGCCAGCAGACAAACAGGAGCTCTTTTAAAATGACCTTTCATCAAGGTTTATGTAATATAATTTGGTCCTTGCCTTGGGATTCCCCCTTATTGCCTTCTTTTACCTTTTACACAGGGCCAAGAGGGAACACCAACTGAGACAGCAGGTGCACCATTTCATACATACTGGTCAGGCAGGAGCTTGATCTATTCAGCTGCATTTTGGCCCCAAGAGCCAAGAGTGCTTCACTTGAAATGCTGACCCAGCTGTCCACTGAGTTTGGAGTCTTCAAAACATGTGCAGGTCACCTTTCTGTCTGGAGGATCCCAGTGCCAGGTGAGGAAGCAGCCAGCACTGCTGAAGGCATGAGGCTTCCACTCCCTCCAGAGGCTGCCTGGAAATGCAGCAGAGACGGTAGAGGTGGGAACACACTGAGTCAGGTTTTCTGAAGAAGGGGAAATAAACCCTTTAGGGGACACAAAAGCATGAGCACCTGCAGTCAAACAGCATGTATGCTGCTCTAGGGGTGTATGGAAACCAGGTCAGCCTAGCTCCTCCCTGAGCTGCCCCATGATGCTGAGAAAGATGAGGAGGGTATGGCAGGGAGTTTGGGCTTCAAAACAGTATGGACAAAGAAGGCTCCTTGGATTGGAACACTACTGAATTACACAGGTCTCACCAGTGCCAATGCTATGTCTTCATAATCCCATTCTCCCTTTAGTCAAGGCTCTTCTTCTGTATTGTAGATATTTGGGATACCTCCCTGACCACAGCAATGTCCTTTTCCTGAGGCATAAGGCAGTTATGGTTGGTTCCTAAGGGTGGAACTACCCTGATTCCTCCTCCTGTGGTGAGATCTCCTCCTACCACTTCCAGCCTGCGGGTCCTTTCTTCCCTCCACGCTGCCCCACCAAGCACAACAGCACAAACATTTCTGGAAATGGCCTTGCATTTCTAATGGGAGAAATAACCCACCTCGGTAGCATCACAATACCCGTGAGAAAGAAAGAAAGAAATGACAGCAAGTTAGTATGCAAAAATCCTGTTGTGTCACAACAATGCATTTACTATTGGGATAGTAAGGATAATGGAGTACCCACTCCTCGCTAAAATCTTCTGCAGTTCACTGCAATACAGTGCTGACCAGGGATAGCCAGGTAGAGCGTAACACAGATGGAACCTATTTGTGTAGCTGTTAATGAATACCAATATTTTTTACTTATTTGGAGGTGACAGAAATGAACAGTTAGCATTTCTTCCTCTTTCCCAAGATTTGTTTTGCTTTTTTGCTATTCCAGGGCTTAATCCAGACCAACAACAACAACAACAACAACAACAACAACAACAAAAAGTGAGAAAATCCCCTGTATGCAGCCTTACGGAGGACTTTCCAAGCCACAGATGCTGGCTCTGTGGTTGGCTGATCTATCCAAAATAAAGCTCAACAGCAGGGAGCAGTGGAGTAGTTCAGGGGGTAGAAAAGGTCATGCGAATGTGATCCCCACCTCCCAAACTCCACATTTCCTTATGCTGCCTCCCCCTGCTCCTTTTGGGATGGAAGAAATTTTTGACTTATTTTTCATTTTTATTTTCAGCCTGCCTTTCCTATCCACTTGCCAGCTGGGGTCATTGAAAGTGACTCTTGTTGCAGCCACTTTCCCAGGACAGAAAAAATGAGGTGAACTATTATTCTGATGGCGTATAGGTGAAAAGGCACTAGAGCTTTGATGATGAGCCCCTTTGGCTGCTCCAAGTCAGAGCTGGCACTGTGGGAGCTCAGAGGCCACCATGTCACCTTCCCCTTGCCACAGGGACAGGCATCCTCCTGCCCTGGGTAAAACTGTTGACTGCAGAGACTGAAATGTTTTCCCAACAGAAAGAGATCACAAGAGCCTTGAAAAGAGGAGCCTAGAAGGCTGCTGACCTCTATGCACAGATGTGTGGCACTGCCCTCCTCATATGAGAAAGCCATTTTGGGTGAACAAACATAAAAAAAGAGGAAAGTAGAAAAATGAAAGAAAGTCACTGACCTAATTTTAATAATTTTTGACATCAGAATGCATTAATATGATATACTTTTCCTTTGAGAGGAGTGCACAGCCTATGTCCTGGATCAACTGACGGTACAACTTCTGCAAGTCTACAGGAGATCCCATGCAACCACTCTGGGGAACACCTACAAACCCTGCTGCACATCAGTCTGGGGGCTGAAGCAATGCCCAGCTGGGCACGTAGGAGACATGGCCCCTTTTTTTTTACAGCCAGCACATTCATTTCTCTTCAGGTGTGGGCTTCAATTTCATAATGAAAGAACTATTTCGGAAGCCTTATTTTTGCCAAGAAAATAAACCAAGACTAAACATCACACCTTCCTCGGGGAGGACATTGGATGTGGATGATGGGACTATACCTGAATGTTTTGATGCTGCCAGCAAGAAAGTTTTTCATAGAAAGTGTCTGATTTACCCTAGACATTATGCAAAAGCAAGCTGAAAGACTGCTGTCACTTACCAAACCTCTTGTAGCCGAAGGACTGCACCTCCTCCTCCTCCACAAAGTCGTCTGGAGAAAGAAAAACACAGCAGCAGATTATTACTACTACCACTGGAAAAAGATGGGAAGAAGTTTTTACAGGTGCATATTCATGAATTAATGTAAGTTTAATTGATTTGTTAGGCATGCTACTGCCCTTCCCCTGTGCTGCTCCTATCCCACCTCTGTCTCCAAGTGCAGAACGCAGTTCAGAGTCTTTCCCCCAACCAGAATCTTCAGCAGAACTCCAGATTACCAACTGTGCAGATTTATCACCTGGGAGCCATCCTGAGGCCTGCTTGGCCAGCTAAGTACAGACCACAGCAGATATATCCCTCATCACAATCATGGCCAGAATTGTCACCAGTGTGCCACTTGGTCAGGCTCCCCCAGACTACAGGAGTGAGAGAGAATGGTTGTCCATCCGTCCGTCCATCCATCCATCCATCCATCCATCCATCCATCCATCCATCCATCCATCCATCCATCCATCCATCCATCCATCCATCCATCCATCCATCCATCCATCCATCCATCCATCCATCCATCCATCCATCCATCCATCCATCCATCCACCAACCACCTCCCATGCACACTACTTTGGCCTGAAAATGACAGATCTGATAAAAATGGTAAAAGGGGGAAACAATTGATAAACAGATGAGAAAAATAAAAACCAAGATGGTGAAGACTGTGAAGGGTCTAGAGGGGAATCCATATGGGGAGCAGCTGAGGTCACTTGTTTGTTCAGCCTGGGGAAGAGGAGACTGAGGGGAGACCTCATGGCAATCTACAACTTCCTTGTGAGAGGAAGTGGAGGGGCAAACAGTGATCTCTTCTCTCTGGTGAGCAGTGATAGGATCCAAGGGAATGGAAGTTGTGTAAGGGGAGGTTTAGGTTGGCTATTAGGAAAATATCAGGCTCCCCAGGGAAGCAATCACAGCACCAGCCTGCCTGAGTTCAAGAAGCATTAGAACAATGATCTCAGACACATGGTGTGATTCTTGGGTCTGGCCTGTGCAGGGACAGGAGTTGGACTTGATGATCCTTGAGGGTCCCGTCCAACTCAGGATATTCTATCATTCAATGATTCCATTATGCCTTTTGTTCTCATCTTTACAGTTAGCAAGCAGTAATACACTAAGAATCACAAATTTATTTTGTCAGAAGCTGAATTTCTCTCCACTTCCTTCTGGCAGCAAAGGAAAAGGCTGGCATCAGCAAAAGAAATACACCCATGACTTTTTTATAAAAAAAGGATATGTTTGTGTTAATGTGTTCAGCCTCCTTCTACCAAGACAACCGTTTGTTCTGCTGAGTCAGGAAAGGCAAAAGCCCTGCCTCGTCACCAGCACCAGCCTCTGCACCAACTGCTGGGAGGGCAGCACAGCCCAGGCTGTTCTTCTCCCACTTCTGTATTTCCCCGAAGGAACATTTAATGACTGGTGGAGGAAGAGCAAGCTCAAAGCAGATAAACACATGCAATGGAGTGAGAAGTCTGTGTTTAGTTAGACCTTTTTTGCCCACAGACTTACTGCACATGATTGGGCTGCTCTGCATCACGAAACAAAGCTAACTGGTGCCACAGCTAACCTGGGCCAGCACAGAGCCTTGAGGCATGAATTCAAGGGTAAAGATACAGTCTGCATCCAGGCTCAACAAAGCCTAAACGATTTGAATGCATGTCTCCAGCAGGAAGTCTGACTTGTTTCTCCTTCTGACCTGTGAAGTGCCATGCACAGAAGCCTGAAGCAGACTTTGCCTGAAGTAGCAGCAGAGTCCATGAAATGCATTATTTTGCAGAACATCACCCTTTACTCAGACAGCACTGTTGATTAAACAGCTAAAAACATATTCTTCACCAGGTAAGACATTTTGCTTACTGCCAGCAGTGTTCCTATACACATCTTAAGCTAGACCCCCAATTCAGATGTGCATTTAAGAAGTAGAAGAGCCGGTGAATGCTCTTTAAGCAAAACAAACACATCCTGGTTTTGAAGGCAGAAAGAAACCTTTAAAATACCCCAACAAAACAAACCCTCACAATTGTCCTGAATGTTATCTGAAGACAAGGCCCCCCAGCTAAACATGACAAATACTAATAAACTATAAGCAGTCAACAGCCAACTTCTCATTCCAGCAGTGAGCTACTCAGGAAAGATCTTCCCCTCTTCCACAAAAGATAAAATGCTGCACAAAATAACAGCTCCAGAGCCCTTAGCTTCCTGCCCTCTCCTGCTATCAGACTGCAACACAATTGCCTCCTTTGTTTCTCAGGAGTGTAACCTGGCTTATCCGATCCGTATCAGATGTATACAGCCAGGCCACCCTTAAATCCTGCAGCTTCATCCCACACCACATCTCCAAGACCTTCCTCCCAGTCTGACAGCCCCTTCCCTAGTTGTCTTGTTTTTCACGCTTAGACCAACAGCATTGGCTTTTACACGTATAATCACATTTTTGTTTCTTTGGCCTTTTCTGTATTTGCAACATATATATATATATATATATTTGTATACATACATTTTCTATATTTCTATACACACATATACTTTCAAAACATGCTTTTCAATATTTGCAATGCTGCATGTTATTTGTGCTAGGGATGGGTTTTTTCCTTAAGCTTTGAACACTTTATAATTATTCATTCACCTCCTAATTTTGAAGAGAAATTGTGGTATTTGAAACAAACCAGTGGAGATGGGCAAGGACAGTTATGTCAAGCAGTGACCTGTCTCCCTGCTCACTAAAATCTCAAACATCGCATAAAATGTTTTTCAATCTTTATGAGTTGATCTTGCAAGGGGCAGTCAATGTAATTTTAGGGGAAGTCTACGAAGATTATTTAACAGACAAAGCTCAATGTTCTTACAGTCACAACTGCAACTTTGTTGAAAACGTGCAAATATAATACTTTACAATATTAACTGTAATGCAACAAGTTTAAGGAAAATAAGAAATTAATAAACTACGTTTAGACTAAACATTCAGAAATTACAGCACTTTGGAAAAAGAGACTAAGATGGGTTGAAAGTCCTACCTTAAGAGTCTGTGTTTGAAATATTAAAAACTAAGTTGACATATGAGCCTATAAATTTAAATCCTAAGGCAAAGCCCTGCACCCAGCCTGCTCCTCCCATGCCTGTTGGGCAGTATTGTTCTCACTGGAGGCAGCAGAAACTTGACCCTCAGCTCCCTGTTCCAGTGTTGGAAATATTAAAATTTTGTCACAAGTTCTACAAAAATCTCAAAGCTTCCTGATATCTCTGGATCAGGAAAATACAGGAGAACCTAAGTTTTCATTGAAAAGGTAACAGCTTTTCTAATGAAAACTATGAAAATGTGATCTGTTATGAATTACAGAGGTTAAGAAAATATACACCAAGTAGGAAAGCAAATACTAAGAACACCTCCAGCACATTTTAATGACTTATACTTTTCAAAGGCAGTATTGGAAATCAGCGTGGCAGAAATTCATGAGCTTTGAGCACCAGTGGCTGATCTTAGAAATGGAAATTCTGCATTTTCACATCAGTGGTGCCCATACTTGAGGGAGGCTGCAACTGGTGTAGAAAGGGGTTTGTTTGACATTGTGAAAGCCTTAAGCTAGAAATAGTTTTCTTTAGTTTAAAACCAGTCCTTCTCAGTTACAAAGAGGACTGGAATGAAGGCAGTATTTCTGTTATATACACATACATTTATGTGCAGGCAAGGCTTATTTTCATGGGTGAAAAATATGAAGGGCAGACTCCTCCTTGGAGCAGACAATCAAGTAGAATTTGTTGTTATGTCCTGGTGACAAGAAATAACTCTTTAGTACTGGGAAGACTAGCCCTAACTTAGTTATAAGACACTCGACTGAGCTCTCAGCTGTGAACCTAAAGATAAGGAATCCAGAATAAGAAAGATGAAGAAACATGAAAAGCTGGTCTCATTCCACGGACTTCTATAGAACTCTGGCAGCAGAAAGGTCCATAAAAAAGGTGAACTTGGGGCAGAACAGAAACATATGTGAGCAACCAATTGTATTTAACCATGTAGGGGAAGGGCCACTGGAGATCTCCTTCTTTTATTGGGTTTACAAGACTCTCCTTGGATGCTAGAACAGATTGTCATGGGGAGCTTGCAGCAAACTGCTACAAATCACTCTCTGACTGTAGCTGAGCAGCAATACATCAAATATTTTAGGGAGTCAGCGCAAAGCAAGAGTTCTGGTCCAAGAAGAAAAAAAAAGCTTTGAGATATTTTGGCAGTATCCATGCCCCATTGAGTACAAATGCCAAATTCCACTTGCCCTCCAGTTATAAGCTATTACTGCAACACCTCTAGTAAATACAGTTGTAGAGTTAAATAAGTTACAGTACAATGCTTCAAGGGAGTGGGAATTATAAAAAGGCAGTTCAGCTGGGGATTAACACAGTGAACAGAGGGAATTCATTTAATCTAAAACAAATTAGGCTCTCATTTGATTAATTTGCTAGAGGCAAAGCAAATCTGTGGAGTAGAACTGTTTAATTTCTTGTTCTTGTTCTTAAATCTTAAATAAATTAATCATGGATCACTTATGAGTCACTCTGAGGTCAAGTAAGAAAGAGCTGGCCTGGAGCCAAAATGGATGCTAAATCTGCCCCTGAGACAATACAGGGCATAAAACCACAGCACCAGATCTGAGGAGCCTTTGGTGCAAGGTGATTTTAGGGAAGTTGTTTCCATTTTAGCCCCTTCCTTTGGCGGGTGTCATTGTTGGCATATGGAAGGTGTTACAAAAAGCCGCTAATGTACATGTCCAGCTGCCTCCTTTTAACAGCACACCCTGCTCAGCCATTTAAACCTAATTAACTAATGAAGCAAACAAGACGTCAGAACCATTAGAGTTGCTGGGTCATATGGTGGCTGCAGACACGTGGTATCCAGTAATTTCTAGAACACTTGTGTGCTGCAAACATGAATACAAAGTCTTTGTTTAAAGATTTAGTTTGAAGCCTTAAATAAAGAAAATACACCAATATTCTACATTGCATTTAAAAATCTGGGAAAATTCCAGGAGAGAATGAGACATCTGGGCTGAAAATTGTTATGCCAAGTTTCAGCTCAGATTTTAGAAGTTCCTTTATAACCCCCTGAAAACTCAAATTACAGTAGATTTGAACTTACCCCTAAGTAGCAGGCTGGGAACTCAGACTGTAAGATTAATTTGTAGTAAAAATGACATCCAGTGTAAGAGTTTCCTTTAAAATAAATCTCTTAAAGATTAATGGTTAGAGCCCTGCCTTTCCTACTGACTTAATGGGACAAATAGAGCTATATCCCAGTGCAACCCTGTAAAAATCACTGTTATATTATCAAGGAGAGATTTTTACTTGTACCATTTGGAAAGAAGCTGTGCCCATTAGTTGAAAATCACAATATTCCTCTCTTTAACCCCTGAATCAGCATGGATGAAGAACTCTGCTCAGAACTGGGTAACAAGTGTATCTCCTTCATGAGAGACTGCTTGCAGTGTCAAAAAACTTCTGCCTGCTCTCTCCATCTCAGCACTTTCACTGAAAGGCAGAACTCATCCACTTGTGGGGTTTCTGTAATGTTAACAACTGTTCAGGCAGACAAGAACAGCGACACCAATATCTTTCTCATATCACATTTCAAAAGCTTTTTGAGCTGCCACCAGATTTATATGCATTTCTGCTCACTATTAACTGGGTCTACATTCAAACTGCTGACCTAGAGGTGAAATGGAGCCAGCAGAAGCACAGCAAGCAGCTGTGGCCTTCAGATGTTGATGACTTCATCAGTCTAATTGGTTTCCACTGGTTTTTCATAGCTTTTATTCGGAGAGTCTCCTGCTTGTGCTAATGGGCTGCTCATTCCCCTCTCTCTTCACAGATGCTTTATTTCACTTGTCCTCTTCTTCTGACTTTCTCCACTACTTTTTCCTTATAGGCCCTTTTCATAGTCAAGTCTTTCTCTCTGCCTCTATTTTGACAAGCCCTCCCTCACAAAATCCTACCCCACACTTAAAGCACTTCCTGATTGACAGGATGCCAAGCTGACATGTCACACTAACAGTCACTGTTGTTGGCTGAGTGTGTTGTGCCTGTATTATCCACCCCTTCCTTTGTCTGGCTTGTCATACAGCAAACTCCTTTGGACAGAGATTACATGAATTCTGCACTTGCAGAGTACCTGGTCTTTAAGGCAGCCATGGCAGAGGTTCAGATGAGGCAGTCCTGGAAGAGAGCCCACCTTCCTGCATCCCAAAGCATCCTTTGGGGTGTTGTTTGAGCTTGGATTCTGGCAACAAAACTGAAGCTTTTCCTCTGCTCTGTCCTTCAGACTGCTGATTTAGGAATTTATCTGCTTATCTTAGTGACTGAAAGAGGCAATGTCCTAGATCAGAGATCCTCCCTTGGTACTATCCTATGACTTGGATGGTGTCTCTCGTCACCTAACACATGCATAAAACAAACAAAACCAATAAGCATGACAAATGGGTGCATTTTAATATCTTGGTCTTCAACTATTCCCCCACTGCTATGCCCCAAAAATGTAACCGTTTACATTAAGATCACACACAAAAGACAGAAGATTGTGAAATTCAGAGGTATAACAACCATTACTCTAGTTTTGCTTTTTAGGCACAAGATGAAGATAGTAAATAGGATGTTTTGAATGCAACTTGTTAGCCCATAAGTGCCATACAGCATCATTACCGTACTGGGATCAGAAGCAGCTGCATGGTGCAGAGGATCAACCTTAGAAGTTAAAAGTTTAAATCATATCGTATTTCAGAATAATGATTTAAGAGCAAACAGGTCTGTTCTCATTAGTGCACTGAAAAATTGTGCCTCTCTGTCTGTATGTCTGAGGGGGCAATTAACAGCAGTATTAAAATGGCATACACATTCCTAACAGCACGTGTCTCTGTTACCTCCCATAACTCATTCACTTTGTTCCCCAGTGATGTCTCAGTCTGCACCTCAAATTTATGTGCCAGAAGGGATTGCAGTTTTAGGTGGAAGTGGTCAAACTCCAAAGACAATTCATCTTAGGTTGCTCCCTCACTCGCACAGACCACACTCACATTATGAGGAGGATCAGGTTCACTTTCCATGCCTTGTAAAAAGCGTCTTTATTTTGCTTTCCAAGGGGGAGGGCTGGAAAGAGAGATTCTCTGTCCTGACACACAGAACCTCAGGATAAGGAACGTTTTGTGAAGCTGAAGATAACTGGGCATGCATCCTTTGCAGTACTGAGCTGCTTTCATCCTTGACATTTCTCCCAGCTCTCTTTATTTTACTCAGTTTTATCTCTGCAAGGCCTGATCAGCTCTATCTCTCTGCAAGATTACCTTTCTTTCCTTATCCTAGCAGGCAGAAGTGTCTGAACCTCTGGGCACAATGGTCTTTCAGTGTGGATCTAAGTAAACTGTTTAGTGATTGTGACAAAAAACCGGCTCTGTTCAGCCCTCAGCTGTAGCAAAATCAGTCTAAAATGAATCTACATTATCCAAAGTAAGAGAAGAAAGAGCCACAGGAGATTTTAAACAACTCCCTTCTTCACAGGGATAGGCTTGCCTGCACTACTCTTAGTCTTATGTGGCTGGGAAAATAGAATTGAAGCAATGATGAACAATTATAAGCTCTTACTGAAAGCGCTTCTGTCATAAATAGCTTATATGCTAATTATGCTCAATATCCTTTGCAGTTGTATGGTAATATTTCTATCTATGCAATAACAGATTTCTCTTGTAATTTCATAGCTCTGTTTTCCTCTATATTGTTAATAAGAATATCCTTTAACACATGTTTGCATCTTACTCATCCATATGTTTAAAATCCTCTGTGCTACCAACCAATTCAGGACACACACTGAATGTAAAGTAGCATTGCTCAGGATTTGTTCTGCGTTTTATCACACATTTATTATAACTGCTCGTGCCTTTGAACTTCTGCTGTAGGGTCCTGTGACATGTCCAACACACACCACTCAGACCTCCTGCATATGTTTCATGTTTATGTCACTATATTCATATAAACTCTGTTATAACTGGACTAAGGAAAGGTTACTGGATCACTCCACTTCTAATCCTTGGTTTTCAGATGCTTTCTGGCTTCTGCAAAATGCTCTGGACTGGTTTTTTTTTAAATTCTTGGTTTGAAGTTTCTATTCAGGAAAGACCTATTTGCAGATGACTGTTGATTTGATTTTGTGCACACAAAGGACAGAGAGAGAGAGAGACAGAGAGAGAGACAGACAGAGTATTTACTCCAGTGTTACAAAATTAAAACATTTATTCCTTTATTTTTTAAAATTATCAATAGCATCAAAACAGAGAAAACTACAAGACCTGTCAAGAAGGTAAACATCATACAAATAGACTATTTAATACTTTTCAAGGTAGTCAAGAAAGAACAACTGAACCTGCATGCACAGTCAGCTTTTGCTAATGTAGGCGTTACTTGCCAATTACATCCAGGCTCTAAGTCCCACAGAAGGGACAATTTTATTAATACAGGCTGATATGTTGCTTAATTGTCTGATAAAGTGTTCACTGTGTAAGGCAAACTTGGGGTAAACTGAACTGGCATATCCTGTGAGAGCTCAGTATACTCTTATCTACTGAGAACTGTGCACGAAGCACATGGAGCTGCTTTTGAGGTAAAGGGGTTGATGCTGAGGAAGGCAGATGCTCAGGCCAGGCTGCTCCTGAGGCACTGTGGGCTTCACTGGCTCCAGTGGAATACAAGCAAGGACAAACTTCTTTCTCTCCATGCATCTTTTTTTTATCAAGTGAGAGGAACAGCACAAGACATGATATTTGTTCACATTCCAGTTCTTGAGCACATCCTAGTGCTCAGGTACAGGATCCCAGACAATTTGTCCTCCATCACTATTGCTATACAAGTCGTACATAGCAAGGTGGTTGTGATGGCAGAGAGGGAGGAAGAGGAGGAGGTGGGGGAGGCAGAGGAGTGGTGGAAAGAAGCAGCTAAGCTACTTTAAGCATCATAATTAAGAGATTCTCTGTCATTCTGCAGCAACAGTCCCAAAATGACCACCTTGACTTTGTCATTGCCTGATTTTGGGCATTAGCTTTTAAGTGGTTATCCAAACAGTATCCATATTTCAGAGGAAAATACTTATCACCAGCACTGCCATGACAGTAGTGATTACAGACAGAGTTTAAAGTAGTAATTACAAAACATATTGTAGATGTATTTTGGGAAGAAGATCTCAGTTTTAATGATGCTTGTCCCTGTCTTAAATCAGGGCCAATGTTTTCGAACATGTGGTGGTGTTTGACTATGAGGAAGCTGTTTTCATTTGTTTCCCAGGCAACAAGTACTCATTCAGACCCCAATAAATAACTACAACTTAGAAGTATAATTTGATAAACATAAATCTGACCCTAAAGCAGTCAAATCCCTATATAAATCACATGAATTATTACTAAAAAATATCACAAAGTTTGTGAGCTCAATGTTGCTTGCTGGAAATAAAACTGCCACATATTGAATATAAACTTCAATTTGTTTTACTGATTTAAAACATAACACATTGCAAATACCAGCAATGGGAAATATAATTTATTGCTTACAGATATTTAGTGATGTAATTATTTAGATATTCCTCCATTCTCCAGAGAGGGTAGATACAGAGACAGCTGCAATCAACAGATCTTTTTGTTTTTATTGAGAAAAATGTGTAACTATACCAAGTTCTACAGTCCTACAGTTATCACTACCATCAGTTTTAAAGAGAAAATATGAAAAGCCAAGTCTGTACCTAGAAAAGAAAATCACCGAGTCAAAGGTTGGTTTCGCTCTCTGACTTCCCTAACACTGGCAAAGGCATTTGATGTGATGATTTGTTTGAAGCTTTTCTTTTGCTATTAGCACAGTCATTTAAGCGTTCTTCTTTGCATGTTTTATTACTGATTTCTGTAACTCTCTGGGGGAACGAAATAACATGGCTGTGATCACTCTTAGGGAAACCAAATGGTAAGGACTAGCACTCCCTCTTGGTGGAGTGTGGTGCACCAGCAAGTGCTCCCAGGAGCAGGAACTACATCTTCCCCTTGAATGCCACTTCTCTGCTTTGCAAAGAGCAATGGAGGCAGAATGGAAGGAGACGCAAGTCGCATAATGTGTTATTCCCATTCTTAGTCCTTTGCATCCCACCCCTCCCCAAAACCCCAAAGAATGGAGTGTAAGGCTTTCAGTGGTAATAGGCACAGACTTGTACTACCAGATCCCCATTATTTTGGTTTGTTCCTGCCCTTACACTTATGCTGATAATGACAAGCTGATGACAAAATTCTTGGCATGAGCAGCCTATAAATAAATAACATTGTAAATACATTATTTTTAATATGTTGCATGGCCCTGGAGAAACACCATGCCACAGTGTCAGACGTAACTTAAATAGTGTGTGTGGGCTTGCAAAATAAATGCCCCCCAGAAATTTTTGCTCCCTTCAGGCAGCTACTCTGGCAAGTGAATAAATAATCACATCATTTGGTGTCCTAAACTCTGGAAACTCAGTGTAACTATCATGATGTTTACTGGCCTCCTGGCATCTGGAATAAAACTCTGCAATCCAAGAACAGGCACAGTGGTGCCCAAAAGCAATTTTCATATATGTATGTCTTTTCCTTGAGCTAATTTTTGCCCCTGAAGTAAAACTGGATTCAACTCTCACGAAGTCCCAACTAACTCCTAAACTTTCCATAACGTCCTTTGATGTTTTCATTGTAAGTATTCCCTAGTGTGTAAAGTCTCTGCCTTTTGCTGTAAGGCTATCAATTTTCATAAACAGAAGGCTTTCTTGCACTCCTCCATACATCTTTACTAGGTTACAGTGTAGCAATTTGGCAATATGGTTCTTTATTTCATTTTAAAGTATGTAATACCTCTCAGTCACAACTATGTAAGGATGGGCTCAAATGTTTCACCCATGTAAAACAAAACGAGAAGCAAAGAAGGAAAAGAGAGAAAAAGGAAAAGAAACAAAGTTTCAATTTGAACAGATGCAAAGTAAAGACCAAAAATTTTCCAGTCGGTGGATGTAGAGGAGAAATACGCCAAATACATTTCACAAGCCAGTTAAGCCTCTACTGGCACCTAATCACTGCCAGATGTTTAGAAGTAACACCAAGAACATCGCAAAACGCCGGCAAAAAATAAACAAATAAACCAGGGAGAAACACAAGTCTTTTTCTCGGGGCACCGTCGAAGGAGGACAGAAGTTGGGTGCGACGAGAAACCGTGCTGGGGAGAGCACACATGCCGGGACACACTCACACACACACAGGGACAGCCCGCTCCCGGACGGGACTGACGGACGCACGCCGAGCCGCGGCGGCAGCGCGGACCGGGCAGAGCGGGCGGCGGTGAGAGCCCCGCTCTGCCTCTGCCGGCACCGGCTGCCGGTGCGAGCCCTGCCCGCCACCTGCCCGCACGGTGTCCTGCCAGCCGCCTGCCGCGTCCGGCTCACCCCGCGGGCACCCTCCCCGCGATGTCCCCTGGCTGAAGGCTGTTCGCACGCTGCCGATGCCGCCCTGCCCGGTGCCCGCGGCGCACGTGTGGGCGCCCCGCTGCCGTGCCTACCTTTCATCTTGGCGCCGGGGCGGGTCGCATAGGACGGACGGGACGGGACGGGGCGCGGCGGGGCTGCCGCCGGAGCGCTCCCTGCCTACTGCCGGGCCATGCCCCCGCCGCGGGCCCTGCTGCGCAGCCCCGGCCGCTCGCCCTCGCTCCTCGGCCGCCGGCGGCACCCGGCTCTCGCCGCCAGCCCCACGGAGCCCGGCCCGGCC